>VWZT01010242.1:11744-183768 GCA_013397055.1 Pachycephala philippinensis | reverse complement strand
GATGGATTTTTTGTCTAAAAAAAAAAAAAAAAAAAAAGAAAAAGCCCCGGCAGTTAAATAGATTGGGCCCTTTGTACTTCCTAAACAGCAAAGCTCAGTTTTTCTTCCCCACTCTGCTAGCATTGTTTTGCAGAAAAGGATCGTTGAAACAGAAGAATAGAAATAATCACAGGACCATTTAATGCAACCTTGTGCCTCACATGATGCAGGAGTTACTTAATGAAATTCCCTGGCCCAAACCAAGCAAATCTGTGGTAAATCTAGAGCACATATTTTCGGATGACAGCCAAAATGATGAAAGGAATTTACTACCCAGCCTCACTAATCATTTTGAATGCTTAACTGTGCTCCCTAATACGCTGCTTTGCAAGCAGCAAAACTGACATAGCCTCATCCCTACACGTTTCTCTCCTCCAGACTTGTGCAGGCTGTGTACCCCAAAAGGCCTCCCAGCCCCCTGCCAGGGCCAGGGTGGCCAGCTGTCCACCTCTGGGAAGAGACCGGAACCCCTCCCTCCTCATCATGTGGGTTTGGGCCTCGCTCTTTGCTCGGGTAATTCTTTCCATGAAACTTGCAGGCACTTAGTATCTTTGAGCTCTCCCTATTAAATGTGGCAGAAATCGGCTAAGAGGCTCAGAAGCCATTTGAGACAGACTATTTCACAGTGTTAGAACACTTCAGATACCTTAAAATAACAGAGGCAGCCATACTGAGTTGGCAGATAATGCCACAGCATTTCAGGAGACTGGCTCAACCAGGAGGCTGAGCTCGATGCTGTAGGGCACCCCAGGTGACCCCAAGTGTCAACCCACATCCCAGTCCTTTTGTCTTTACTTTGTTGACCATTTGAGATAGATTTCTGTAATGATTTTAGGCTGTCACCACATACTAGAAATTTATTTTCTTAATTGAAAATTTATCCCATGAAAAACAGACCTCCCCTCCCCACATGCAAGTAGGTGCCAAGAAGCACCACTGCCTAACACAGTTTTATTGTACCTTCTCAGGAAGCTGCTGGCTTGTCAGGTATTAGCCTGTTTCAGTTGTTGAGTTTCCCTTTTGAAACTGGAGTTGCAAGGAAGCACAGCAAACATCACAATCAAAATCATAGGAGCTGACAAGACTGAATACACCCTTCTCTTAAATGGCTGCAATTATTTTTGCAAAAGCCTGCTAAAGGAAAATCTGAGTTTTAATTTTTTCTTCATGAGCACCACAAAGCACGTCCTGCATCAACACACCATGCTGGCACCACCTCCATGGAAACCTAATTAAATAATTTGGATACTGTAAGAGTATCAACTTCTGGGCTAATTTTCTTTTCAGGCTACCAAACACATGTACTTTTTTATAAAGCTGTGTTTGGGTCATTCTATGACAAATATCAAAGCTGAGGAAGATTTTGGTATGACTGCTCTAAAGAATAAGGGCTGCAGAATTTTAAGCCAATAGGGTCCACTGTTACCTCAGTAAGGTTAAGGATGTTTAAAAAACCAAAAAATCCTCACCAAAGTCATGCTTACATGCTCTGTTAAAAAGTGTTCAAATTTTAGCAGACGTGATGTTGTTGAGCCATCCTTGTTGCCAGCACCCTGTGGCTCTCCATCTTTGATTATTTTATTGTTCCATACTGCATACTGCAAGTTGTAGGAGTCAGTGTTCTTTCTCTTAACAATCGCTGGCTTTCCAAATGCCAATTGTCCTTTGACATGCTCTGTTTTAAATAAGGGCTGAAGAGCAGTAATGAAGCTAAAGGCCTGCCATAAAAAATACTGCAGTGTTCCATGGCACTGACAGCACACACGTAGTCATGCATTCAGCTCTCGTTTTGGGGACTATTGCTACAACATGCTGGAGGTGTGAGGGACCAAGCTGTAGGGAAAGGGAGCTCCAGAGATTTCAGATCTAAAAGTCCTCTAATTGAGGACAAGTGCCTTTATGCAAGACAGGCTAAGGAAAACCTGCCTGACCCAACCCATTTCTCTGTTGTTCCTAGCAATAATAAAAGTGGACACGGTATATAAGGTTGCCTTACAAAAGGCAAATATATTTAATAGTGTATATACAAATTAATGATTCGATAATGCTATACAAGGCAGGAGTACCTTTAAAGAAACCCTGAGCAAAAAGGAGGATGTAATTTTTATTTTACACTTATTGCAGCATTATTTCTGGTATTTGTTTGCTATAAAAAGAATATGTTAAAACCAGATGTTAAAATAAAAGTGGGCATTCTTTCCATTTGTAGCTTATTTAAAAATCTAGAGAAGAGAGTTCTGCCCCATCAGCTTTGGAAATAGATGTTTAACATGGTAGAGAACAAGCTGAGCCTGAGTAACCCAAGACAACCAATTCCTTTAGCAGAAAGAGTGTCTTCTGTCATCAAAAAGAGCCATCTGGAAGAGTGTTGGCTCCCTGCCAGGAACAACCCTTTAACAACCACTCGTCATGTGCTTTAAGTTATAATGTTCATAGCGGCACAACCTGGAGTGTTGGTAAAGGTCCTATTGGAGGAGCAACGTACTCCTCCTCCCTCAGTAACCGCAGAAGGATGTTCTTCTTGTTCTTTGGCCAGTTATAAATGTGAGTGTTCTGCAGCCAGGTAGGCACGTGTTCCTGAAAAAAACAAGGAAAATAAAAGCTAAATCCCATATATCCTCCTGAATCTCTACCAGAACCTTTCAGATTCCGTCAGACCCTGCCAAGAAAGATTTCATTATGTCTGTTCTAGGCACTTCCTGTAACAACAAGAAATGTTAATTTGGCTTCAGAATTGTATTTGGGTTCCTAAATAAATGAACTTTGTGTGATCTCACAGCTTGCCTGTCTCTCTTTCTCTTCTGCCATCACGTTGGCTAATTTCACCACGTTTCACAGGAAGTCTGATCTCAATGACAGGCATCAAAAGGCTTGTGAAAATAAACATTGAGAAGAGAAGAGAGACATTTCAGTGCCCCTAGCAGGGAAAGGCTGCCACCTTAGTAGCTGCTAAAGGATCCACACAGCACGTTCAACATTGGGATGAGAATGGGTAGGGAAAGACTGGGACCCCACAGGAACATTTCACATCCTGGTAGCCCTCTCCCCCTCCCATTTGCTCCTTTCTTCGCCAAGCACAGTGTTCTCTGACCACCTCCTGAACAGAAGACTGAGGCTGATGCTGAGTTTGAGGAGAGACTAATGCATCTGCAGATTAGTAGGGTCAAACCTCCACCAATCCCTGCATCCTGGAAAAGGTGCAGTCCTTCATAGGGGTTGGCTAACGGCCATTAACATAATGAAGCTGGGACCACCATGGCCCTGAAGAATGACAGCCGGCTGATGGAAACAAGCCTGCTCAGACCTCATGTTCCCATGTTCCCACAGCCTTGGGAGGTTTCCATATGGACAGCCTGGATGTGTAGGGGTGAAGGGTTATTATAATACCACTACTTAACAGAGGGACTGGTCTTTGACCAAAACCAATTCATGGTCACCATGAGACAGAGATTTGTTTTCAAATTGGAGACACCAGAACACAGTCAAAGTAAGACAGCAGGTAAGCAACATGATGAGCCAGGACATCCAGCAGTTGGTCCCTGGACCTCTTATTTAGCAGTGTTTTCCCAAGATAGCCCCCGTTAGGAGCAGCACAGTTTCTGTCAAGCTAGTGGAGCTAGCTCCAAGAGGACAAAGCAAAAAGCTGCTGGCATGCACATCTCTGGCTCCTTGCCAGGGGATGCCCTGGCATGGGCTGCACATGTCCTGCTGCCAGCAAACAGCCTAGCTGCAGTCCAAACCTTTCATTCCCATGATCATGCTTCTCAAATTGGCTGTCTTTTCCTTGGCCTGTACAGCTGTAGGAACAAGGCTGCATCACTTTCCCTGCTCAGGGAGCAGTTTGTGTTAATTGATGCAACCACTCTGTTAGTTACAGGATTTATGTATAGGAAGAAGGAGTCACACAGGCACCTACAGACCCGTTAGTATGAACTCAGCTAGGCACCAACCCTGTTCATCTGACCCCCTGGCTTCTTCCAGAGCCTCTAGCATGGGGCAGTCTTGGCTTAATGCTTTGGTCATCAGGTGGCCAGATGAGGAGGACACATTTCTGTGGATTGTTGTGATGCAAACCTTGAACCAGCAAGATCCATGTTTCCTTCAGCAATGTACAATGGGAAGCTGGAAATGCCAGTTCCACCTTAACTGTGTGTTGTGCATTCCTCACCTCGTTATTCAGTTTCCTAATGAACGCTCCTTGGATCCCATATATCTCTTCCTGTTGGAGGTCGACTAATTTTCACATCCTAGCAGTGCTTTATGATGTGCTTTGTATGAGATTAGCTCATCTAATAGCCACATCCCCAGATGAAACCTCCAAATCTTCATTTTCTGCTCTTTTCCACTGCCAGCTATGCTAATACTTGAACATATAAAGGACAGTATAAAAAAGACAAAATTGAAGTAATTTGCCCGCCAACATCATCCAATTGTACATGTACTTGGCAGTTTTTCAGGTACCTCACTTCCTCTGACTGCCTACAGACTTCATTACTGCAACTTGTTCAGCCTCTAGTACTCTCCTTCCACCCATGATGTCCTCAGTTACATTATCATTAAGTAGCAAGGTGAAGGTAGGTGATGTACCAAAGAATTACGTGGAGAACAAGACTAAAGCTTAATGGCAGTAGAAAATGCTGATCTGCTTAATTTAATGAGAAAGGCACCTCTTGAAAAACTGAAGGGTTATGTGGACTACAGAGGATGGCAGCAAGGATGCCTGGAGCCTGATGCTTTGACAGGGGCAGCTGGATGAACCAACCCTGGAAATTCCTTACAGACCACTGTCTGAGAGAACCGCTTCCATATGCTAAA
This sequence comes from Pachycephala philippinensis, assembly GCA_013397055.1. Lineage (NCBI taxonomy): Eukaryota > Metazoa > Chordata > Aves > Passeriformes > Pachycephala > Pachycephala philippinensis. Next base: position 178,914 of record VWZT01010242.1, on the reverse strand, counting down.
TAGTCTTCTGATAAATAAAGTTGAGCCCAAATTAACATAACTTATTGTTCTGTCTCAGAGCCCCAAGGCAGCTATAATGCCTCCTGGGACACTTCTCTCTGCAACCCTTGAGGTGCCAAGTGGCTCCAGACTGTGGGGTCTGTTCACACGGTGGGCACTCAAGTAGCCCCAAGGTTAGGAGCCCTTTCCCCTCATCAAAGAGTGACTGAAAATGCTGACTGCTTCCCTGCCTTTGGCCTGCCCAGTTCCCACCAGTGCTGTCTTCCAGGTACTTACTTCCCTTAAGTACCAGACTGAGATCATTCAGGAAGGGATCTGAATGACATGAAATACCAGAGGTACCGTTCATTCCACAGGAACTCACATGTTTTGCAAACCCAGGGACATATTTTCAAATTTCTGATCGTAAATCGGTGCTTAAATAAAGAACTTAATTACACTAAAATCTGCAAATGTGGTGGGACTGCACAGCCCTATAGCCATTGATAACATTGTTTAAATTTTGACTCCTGTTCCAAAATTTGGGCACTCAAAGAAATACAACAAATTTTTCCATACTTTTCTAAAATGCAGCTGTACCTAGTGGCAACATGATAGCTACCCAACAGTGCACAAAGCATTTAGTTATGCAAAGTGAACATGAATACATTGCAGGAGATTGAGGAAGAATGCTATTTCTCAGCTGCAACTGAAGCCTTTTAAGATTTTTGGCTTTGTAAAAATCCAAGAGATTCTCTCAGAGTGAGGTAGAAGAGATGGGAATCTGTTGCATTACTTATTCTCAAATGAATCTTCAAAACAAGTAAGGACGGCAGATGAAATTGCAAGTCCTAAAAAATCTTAGTTTGCCTTTGATGGGCCCATCTGAGTTCAAGCAACAGCCTAGTACTTTAATATTTATTATACTCTTTATTTTTATATTCTCAACAAACCCTCTTCCAGACCCTCACTTCGCATCAGTCATAAATCTTGCCCATCTCACTCATCAGCATTGCATTTGGACAAAATTATAAAAGGGTTAATATAAAAAGCATGCTTCCTGGATAGATTGTCTCTCTCCATTTAAATTCTTTCAGTGCTCAAGGCAATTTGAGTTTTAGTTGTACATTCATCATCAGAAATACATTTATATGCTGATTTATACTGTGGATTAAATGTTTTTTATTTGTGTGTACATAAACCTATAAACTTTTAATGTAAAATGGAGCTTTGGAATATTACTTATGGGCTATTAAGAACCAAGAAATTGAGTGTTTGGATTTTAAGATTCCATCTGGTGCACTGCGATCAAAATAATATGCACTTAATCATGCGGCAAGTATATAAGCATGCATATATGTTACCTTTCTGGCATTTGGAAAAAGCACAGGGATGAATCTGAAGTTCATACTTCCTTGCTGTATAAACTCGATCTGCATCTAGGACAGAACAAAATGCCAGTTTTACTATAATGACATGACAATTTATCTTCGCATGCATCTGAACCCTATGTATAAAAACATTCCTTGCTTACTTAAACTGCTCTTCTGTGAAATGATTTGATCTATTCTGGTGGACTCGGTGTTGTTTGGTTTGGTCACTTAATCTAATTCTTCATTACTACAGAAAGGATACAGGAAAGATCTGTCAACGTTTCTTGAACATTTAGTTTCATGGTGTGAAATAATTGTGGGTTTAGCTGCAGGTGCAATCCCATGAAATCCATCTTGAACTGGTGAAGCTTGACTTGACTAACACCCCTGTTTGGCGCACAAAGGGGTGAGAGATTTCAGCCAGAGCCAGCTCTGTGTCCAAGCTAGGACCCCGCCTGTTCCCCATGGCCCTGGACAAAGGCATCCCAGGGGTGGTAAGGACAGCAAAGTACTGCTGAGAGCTCATCTGCTGATGACAGCTTCTGAGAAACCTCACTGCAGGTTCAAACTGGGGGATCAATGGGTTACAGGGTGAGAAAGGCAGGAAACTGCAAACCAGGGGAGAAAGGATCAGTTTAGTGGCTCTGTGGGCTCTTCTGGGCTAAATGTCCATCCTGTGACAGACTGTGGAGATGGGTGTCTGGTCCTCTGGCACCGTGCACTCCCCAGGAGCCCCACATTGCATCTCTGGCCTTTGCTTTGCAATTCCACCCTTCAGTCAGCTTTACTGCTGCCTGAAAAAAGACCACAGTTCCAGGATGGCTGAAGCAACAGGGGCTGGTGTAGAGGGAGGAAGGTCAGGCACTGCTAGATAAGATTGTGCTCAGGGCTATACACGGGCTCAGGAAGGTGAAGGAGGGGAATACCATTGAACAATAAATATGAAGAAATAAGATGAGCATGTTTAATAGGATTTTTCTTCCTTGAACCTCTTAGCAGATGTTAATGAGCATACGGAGCTGATGAGAGGAAGGATTAATGAATTCCAAAGAGGGGTGTTTAACTATGGGGATTAGGGAAAACAAAGCAAAGAACCTGCCATTTGGAGACAGATTTGTCTTTTGAGAAGAAGAGACAGTCTTTGTAAAACAGCAAATGCATGTCCTTGCTTACCATCCTGTGGATGTATTTAGTATGTAAGCCGTGTTCATCCCTGTCCAGCTGGGATTCAGCCCCTTCCACATCCTGTTTGTATTTTGGACTGATTGCTATGATTATCATCACCGTCTTCTGTTAGGGAGAAAAGCACTTTTATGAAATTGAGAAACACAGCGTGTTTGGTAGAGGCAGATCGGAAATCTGCCAGTTTGTGTTTTAAGTGATCTTTGTGTTCCTGGCAAACACAAGAGGATCTCATTCATTCTGGCAGGAAATACAGGAGAACTCATACACTCGTTCTCCTCATTATTTCTCGACATCTCATAATATAGAAAATCTAAATGTCAAGAGATGTATTAGCAGCTACCAGTTGACACTTGGAATCCCTGTCAAAAAGCTACTTTTTATCAGTGTAGAGTGTCTATGTGCATACACAGAAAACTTTTATCTTCAAATTCAGACCCAAATGTTTTCCAACAGCTTATGCAGAAGTGCAACTATTTAGTCATCTATGGCTTTTTATACAAAAAGCTACTAAAGACAGTGGTCTATGGAAGCTACTTTAAGGCCTCTCAGTGGCAGAAGTGACATCTTTTCTTGCTGATCTTAGTGGCAAAGTGTGCTGAGAGGTGGCTGTGCAGAGAGGGGGGCTGTTGTGGATGGCCTGGGAAGGTTTAGGGGTACCTGGCAGCCCTGTCACAACAGGCTGAAGGCAATGCTCCTCCACCTTGCTAGGACAGCCCAAATCCTGCCTCTGACCTGTTTAATCCCAGCCCTGCACTGAGCTCAGGTTTCCAGAGAAGGGCCATCCTTTATATCTGGGAAACATCTCTCCTTAATGGCAGGCCAGTTGAAATGCAGCAGATGAAAGCCTCCTACTTGTGTTTACCTGAGGCCTGCCTTTCATCCCCGCCACATGAGGCTGTGTAAGGCTTCCAAGTCTGTGGCTCACAGTCAGCCTGGCACGTAATTAACTCCTTCCTTCTGTGCTACATCAAGAGAATCTGCCCCACCACAGGGTCAAATACGGTAAGGAGACATTTTCCCTTACACTGACTCAACATACTGCAGAATGACTTTTGCTTGTGCTTGACACGTGTGTAAGCATTTACAGATGTTGAGGGTTTGCAAGAGACATGCCCAGTTGCACACTTTCCCCTGCTTGTGTCCAAGCAGTCCCTTCCTCCACACACAGGTAAGGGTTTTGAAGTTAGAAACTGCTTCTGCTGAGGGAAACCAAGCATTTCTGGGGTGGGTAGTCAGAGAAATATCCTCAGGTGGAGGCAGGAGATTGTTCTCTGCATGTACTGGTTTCTCCTACTGACTGCACATGTCCCAAAGGAGATCTGCCAGCTTGTATTTTAAGTCATAATGATGTTTTTGGCAAAAGCAAAGTCACCCTGTCTGCTGGTTTCAGTACCTCCATTAAACACAGTGATCCCAAGCCTAATTTGTCCTGATGCACGCCCCAAGAGGCATGACTGCATTTCCATGGCAGAGGCCCCAGGCTGGCTCTGCATGCAGTTGTATCATGCCTGCACGGACACCTTCAGGAAACCTCTGCAGGGCTGGCTCAGATGGTTGAGCTTCCTTGCTCAGGTTGGGGAGAGTCCACCACTTCTGTCATCCTGTTCCTGAACCATGGAGATCTGCCCAGAGTCAGAGACCTGGCGGCTACTCAGCAAGGCGAGAATCCAAGGAAGCCAGCCCATGATGGCACCAGTCCAGCGACAGAATCACCAGTTTGCACCCAGCTGTGCTGGTACAATCCGACCACTTGGCTTGATCCTAAAGGAAACGTGCACTCACTGCTCAGGGGAACTTCAGAGGAATTTGTTGCTGCAGGGGACTGCACTGGCAGCAAGATAAATCTCTGTTTTACTGCTTCGATAGATACAAAGTGATGAGAGCAAACCTATCTATCAACCAACAGAATACCAATATTCAGTTTAAATGTAGGATGGTTTATCCAGAAGAACCCTTCAGTGTTTTAGATATCAGTGTAAAAGCTACAGGTGAGAAGGATGAATGTTAGCTATGGCTAAGCAGCCTGGGATGAAATATAGATATCATTGTAACCAAGCACAGCTAAACCCCACTATTTAAAAAGGACATGGAGGGACAACTTTTCCAATGGCAGCTTCAGGCTGGATGTAACAAGCAGCATTAGAATTTGGCAAGAATGCCAGAATTAGCACTTCATTTCTTAAAGAAAGAGCTCTGGGACCATCAGATACAGAAGTGAGTGAGATTTGCCTACACGCTCTCTGCAAGGTCTCTGCCATTCCTGCAGGGGCAGGGAAGACAACAGTAGGGTCTTGCATTTTCATTCTGTCCCTGTTGTGTATTAGAATAATTCAGCCGTTTTCCTCAGGTCACCTCTGCTATGAACAAGGTTAAATTGCCCTTACATACATCACCTAGGTAGCGCTCCATCCACTTAATGATGTCAATACCTCGTACCGTGTCCTCAAAGATATCAATCTGCAAGAGAATGAAAGCCCGTGATGAGCATCCCTTCACCTTTCCTCCCCATTTTATGGCACTGATACAGCACCCACTCCTTTCCTTGCTTATGACAAGCATGCCCAATTCCCTTAGGAAAGAAAAGTGTACATGCACTTCTCCCCTTTCCGTGCAGTGCGGAGTCGAGCTGGACGGGCACCAGGCAGGCACACTGCTGGGCTCCCACTCAACTGGCCCTTTGACTGGCTGTCCTGCCAGCCCCCAACTCCCAGGCATTTTTTACTCGACAGAACAAGGTGCTGCCCACCTTCTCCATCTGTATAGCTGCAAATGCCCGCTATTTTCTGGCTGCAAGGGTATACCGAGTGTGAAGCTTTAGCTTCATATTGAACTAAATATTCAGGGTGCGTGGTGGGAAGTCAGCCAGGTCACTGATACTGGGTGCAGTCACCCAGACTTCAGCGACAGTAGAGCGGTGGAGGACTTCATAGCACTGAATATGACCAACACTGCTTGCTTCTCATCACGCCCAGTAAACCCAGAAACCAGCAATCAGTGACTGTGACCAATGGAGTAAGAATTAACTTCTCCAAGTTTTTGAGCTAAGAGTCATGATCTGCTCTCAAGTCTTTCTTTTTCCCTTTCTGAATGCAGAGAGCCCATTTGTTTCCCTGCTTTGGGGCCATTTTGTTGTATTTATTATTCTGCAGCAAGCTCCAAGAGTTGCCTGTCCAGCAAAGGTGCTATTAATGAGCTTTCCATTCCATAAATCTATGGTGCCCGAAAGCTTTCTTATGAATTGGTCATAGTACAGAACTGCTGGAGAGAAGTATAATTGCAGTCTCTGTAAAAAAATCTTTGATTCATGAAAATAAATAAGCGTGTGCAAAGCCCCCCACCGAGTCTCACTCAGTTTAATGATAGCCACTTGCTTAAATGCTTTCCTGAATTGGAGCCAAAGAGCAAAGGTTGAGGGGTCAGATAGCATATGCTCTTGAAACAAGAAAATATGAATCAAGATTTTGATGAACACTGAATCCTAGAGCCTCCGTGGGCCTCTATGATGAAGCAAACTCATGAGAAATTCAGTAAAAATTTGAATGGGTTATGGGATTAGACAGTATGACAAAGACCTTTTCAGGCCAACGATTTTTAGAACTCCTTTTAAAAGTATAACAAAGCAAAATCACTTTTAAAGGGATAACAAAGCAAACGAAACCATGAGATGGGCTGTTTCATTAAGCTGTGTGAATTTTAGAATCTACTTTTAGATCTTTTTTTAGCAGAAAGTTACTCACATCTGAAGAATCAATGATGTAATAGCATGTCAGAAAAAATAAGGTAGGATGGGATGAACATGAAAATTGACCTTTTTTAATATTGACATTACAGATCAAATATGAGACAATATTAATGGAATAGCTCACAAAACCTCATACTATTGCCCATCTGGTGTCACTAAACGAAATGTTCCAGGGTCATTATTAAAGCATATTTCAAAGCACAAAATTCACTTGAAAGAAGAATAAACGAAAAGGCAGATGATTTAAGTTACAACTTGCACAACCAAGGCTAGTTCATTCTATTTGTATCTTCTTTAGCCTACAAAATGTGATGATAACCAGAAAAACATTTAAATGGATAGTGTACTGCCTTTGCTTTTTTAAAAAAAAGTCTCTTCCTGGCTGCAAGTCATTTTCTCCGGAAGGAATACTTACAGCAGTTTGAAATCCATTTACAGACAGGAAGTTCACAAATTTCATAACCTCCACTGCCGTATCCACCGAGTAGGTTATAAAGACCTTGCCTGGGAGAGAGAGTCTGTATGAATACATAACACATTTAAATACACCATTCAGAGCGTGAGACTGTCACAGCCCTCCTTTTCCAGCACGCTGCAGGTTCTGCCCACTTAGGTCTCTGGATTGTTTACGAAATGGACGTGGGATAGTGCAGTGGCTCGGTGTTGGAACCAACCCCCTGTACAGAACTTTGCTCTAGACTTGAGCTCACTATTTTAATAGTTTAAATTGCAGAGGGTAAATCCCTCTGCTGCTCCCCCTGGCCTGTGGCCAGAGTTGCTTTGTCCCAGCACTTGGCCATACCTGAGCCTGGGCTCTCACCCAGAGCTCGTTGTTACCTGCACTGGCTGCAGCCAGCACAGCTTTCTCCAGACCCACTGATTGGACACAGAGCTGGAGGGGCCCCTATGCATGTCACACTGCCTCTCCCTGGATCAGCATTAACCCCCTGTGCAGGCAGGATGCATGGCTGGTGACAGCAATGTCCTTGCCCTTATGGGAGGGGTTTTCAGGGATTTGCATCAGGGTAAACCAGCTGGCTGATCTAATCCAGCTGTGCATGTACCACAGATGACCCTGTTTTACCCAGTAATTCCTCCATCTAGGACACACTAACTGATAAAGTAGGGTCTATCCAAGAGTGGCGTCTGGTATTGTAACTCACTCCTACAGGCCAGAGAGATGTGACTCTGTGGATCTGAAAGGTGATACACAGAATAAAGAATAAAGGAAAAATCAAAACCTCAGGAGAGCTGTGGAGGATTCTTAGCAATGGTACATCTCACCTACTAGTCAGCTTGGCATTCAGAAAGAAGCCATTTTTCTGAAACCTGACTTTCCCGTAAGAGTTGGAGGGTGAATGCATTTGTGGGGCTGGTAGCAATAGAAGCACGTCAGGCAGAGCCTGTGCTGCCCTCAGCATGTCCCAGAGTCCTCTCCACTCACCAGTTCAGGGAGAAACTGAGGTCAAGCCTCAACATATTTGTCTGGTTTGGGACAGGCAGAAACACTTTATCCCTAGGGCTTTGTTTGTTATTAGTCTTTTACTGTAAGCTCCAGCCCCTCCTGCCTCAAAGGGACATCCTGTTTAGCACCGAGTCATGAAAACAATCTAAACAGTATTTACTTTTTGTAAACAAAATAACAAGCAATTAATGACAATTATATTTTCAGGATTCAAGGGGATAATTCCGTCCCACCAAACACAGACACTCACACCCAACAGATGTGATGACACTCAGTATTTTCTTTTCTTGTTGTCTTTGTGTCTTAATGTCACTTCCCCCTGCCTTCTCCTCCCCCTTCACCCCTCTGGAGCTTTCCCACCTAAAGCTGTTAGGCCATGCTGTAAAATGTTGCACAGAACAGATTTGCTAACCACTTACGCAACTCCTCTGGCAGATTGCTGGTTCTCAGAGTTCCCTTGGCTGCAGGGTTACTGAGAGGTCTGGGGACAGCAGCTGCAGATGGAAAATTGTCAGAAGGACAACCGCATGCTTCATCCGGGCCACATGCCTTGGGGGGCAGCTGACCATTAGGTAGCTGGTTGTATAGCTGGTTTCTACAAAGAAAAGCCATGGAGGATTTATAAAATACTTATTTTCAGGCAAAACTCAGAATTTCTTTTTCTTTTAATAACACACTAAGAACTTTATCTGTGTATTAGCTGTGAAAAGTTCTTGCAGAAATGCTTGGCTCAGCACATCTGCTCGGTTATTACAGTGTCTTTGGAACGGATACCTTGGTGACAGGCTACCACAAGAAGCAGTTTATCGGAGAAACGACATTATTAAACAGGAAGTAAGTCACATCATAGCTGAAAACTGTTCAGCTTGCAATTAGCAGAAGCAAAGGCTGTTTCTGAGTGAGAAATAACGTTGTGGATGTTGTTATGCACGTAAGGGAGCAGGGTGGCCCTTGGGTAAGCGCTTCCCATTATCTAAAGGTAAGGAATGCATTGTGGCACCTCAGATGCTCTCATGATGTCCTGTGCAGAGCAAGAGGTTCAGAGAAAGGTGGAAATGGGGAAATATGGATCTACAAGGGCACTCCAGCTCCAGCTCTGGAGGGCATCCAGTTTTGGACAAACCCAAAGTTTTGCCAAAGGGAACAAAGTTAATTTCTTGACTAGCAATGGCAGAAACAAACGAGGGTTTCTCACGTCAGGGACTGGCATTCCAGACCTGCAATAACCTTGCCTACTGTCTTCTGCATTATAGTAAACAGACAGAAAGGGATGATTTTAGGAAGCTTAGCAGTTCTTGTCCTACTACACTTTGGCTTCACATTTTAAGTCAATGGGAAGGTGAATCTATAGAGATTTTTACTTGAGGTGTGCTTGCAATCTTCTGGGTTTAATCTGTTGGACGAGTGTTAGGTTTCTCTGAGAGCTTTTCCCCACAGAGCCGTGATGTTTAGTCAATCAAGACCACTCTCTTTTTTTTCCCTTAGCCTTCCTTAAATGAATGATGACAGGCTGGTCGCAGCATGTTTTCTGTTGTCACATTAAGATTTGGTTTATTCATTTCGGTGCAGATGTTTTCTGTTAGAAAATACTCTATAGGCAAATATTACCAACATATAACTGCTTTTCCTGGAGTCAGCCTGCAAGCACCAACCACGCAGCCGCAGGACAGACCCCGAGTATTCTGGATCTCTTTTAGCAGAAGAAAGTACTAACAAAAGCAACACATACCTCATCAATGGCCACAAAAACACTACCCGGTGGCTAATTTACAGATCTTCCCAAAACTGCACCTTATCTAATGCATGTGCCAAACATCAGGAGTCTGGTTTTAAATTTTACTACTGCAAAGGATACCCACTAGTCCCCAAGATTTTTACATTTTCATACAGTGCAATTCTATCTGCTGCAGGTACTGCCTTATCTTGCTGTCACTTTTCTGTTACAGCCCTTAGCTTTTCACAGGCCAGAGCGATATTTCAGCCGTCTGCCCTCTTTTGTCCTGTCCATTCTCACAGTTTCCTGCCAAGACCATGTCACGTAAGTGCACATTTTCAAGCACAGATGCCTGTAAGTTTAACACCTCTAAAAGTATTGTGGCACTTGAATAAAAACCGTCTGATTTCATATATTCTCAAAACTTGAAGCTTCAATTTGTTGTTAGATAGCTGAGTCTGAAGGAACCCCTGCATGGGTAGGATTTCCCATCTGCTAATAACATACGTACAAGAATATAAGGCCTGGTAAATTCATATTTGAAAATCAGTCAAAAAGCCCTGGACGAAAAGTGCCAGACATTTTGCTATGAAAAATCATAGAAAAGGCTGCAAATTGCAGTGTAGAGATATATCAGCAACTGATGAGGTTTTCTCCCTTTTTCTCTGCACCACAGAGGAGGTAAGAGGGAAATCACTGGAAGCCAGTGATTGAGTTGTCCGAGGCTGGTACAGTGTAAAGCTGAAGACCCCAGCAAGCCACCAAATTGACCTTTGCCCGTGAGCAGGAGAGCTCTAAGGTTTCAACTGAGATATTTTTCGACCCTCATCCCCTTAACCTTTAAGCATTTATCTTCCTTAACGCGTGCATTTCAGGGTGGGCTCTAACAACATATCAGGTATCCGGCTTTGAAGTTCTTTAGGAAAGGGTCAGGCCCCCACTGGGTGTAAAACAGCAAATAAAGAGAACAACCCAGCATCTCACATGTACCCCTGCAGCCTGGGCATGCTCACAGTAAAAGGATTCAGAATTACTGGTTGAAAGCCCACAAAACCAGATCAGAGGAACTTCCACTGCCCACAACCCCCACCCGCCCAGGCAGACTTACGGGAATCGAGGAGGACCAGGGGAAGAGCATGTCCTCTGGGGTGGTCGATCTCCAGTGCCCTTGGGAGCACGAAGGTTTGAGTAATTTGGGATGACTTGCTGGGCTGGGCGGATAACTCTCATGCAAGGTCTGGGAACAGGAGGAAGTGGTTGCGATGGCTCTGCAAAATGTTGGTAAGGAGCTCTGCCATCTGTGAGGGTGAGAAAATAAAGGCAGCAACTATCATTTCAGCCAACACATTTTCGCCTCAGTTTGTGTTTATTCCTTTCCAGGCATGTCTCAGGAAACTGAGCAGTTTGGAGGCATTTGCAGGTATCTCGCTCTGAAAGAAGCCAGATGAAGGAATGTCTTAGAGCCGAAAGCTTCCTACTTCCCATTCACATACAGCATGGTTCAGATCCCTGCTCAGGGTTGGGCTGTTGGACAGCTGACAGTTAAACTTTCAGGGCTGCCTCGTCCCTGCACTTAATGTGCCTCAGTGTTTTTTGGTAGGGTTTTTTTTAAAATTTCTTTTTGGCAATGACTTGTGAAAATGAATCATTCCAAAGTTCTCATGAAAGCAGATGCAAAATCCTGGAACAAATCAGTTTGCAACACTAAGGCTAAACAGACTGTGATTACTCTAAATGAAAAAAGGAAAAATAATCGCTTAGTTTGTTACTTCACCCTGTGTGAATTTTCTGTCAAAGTGACCTTTCAAGGCCTTGCTGCTGCTCCCATTGCCATCCAAGAGGCTGCAGGGGAAGCCCAAAGTGACAATTTTGCTCAAGTAATTCTGAGAACCTTTACTGTTGCTGGCCACACGTAATACTGATAAATAACTATCGTACAGTGGAACCATTGGCATAAACTGAAAGAGAAAGCAATGTAAGCTGTTTGTTTCCCAAATGGGGAAAAGGAATTTTTTTTTCCCTCAGTCTTTCTGCTTGCAGTTTTCATTAGGCAGCAGCTCTGTGCACTTCCAAGCTGCTGTGTGCAGATCAAAGTCCAGCCTGGCAGGGCTTATTAGCACTGCATGATTATGGTGTTATGAGCTGTCTCTAAAAGCTGCAGTACTCAAATGCTCCTTTCTCCCAAAACTGTTTTTTTAAATCCTTTTAGCTATTTTTGGGTCATGCTTTCCTTTCCCTAGCAGCCATGAGGACTATCTATCTCTTTTTTTTTTTCCTAATGGGAGGAAAAAGAAAAACAAAGCTTTGATGAAATACTCCAGTTCCAGGAGCCAACACTTAAGAAAAAACCCCAACAAACCTCCAATCAACCCCATAATTACACAGATTCCTGATGAAATTGTGTCAGCAACATTGTATTTGTTGAGATTTTTTTAGGAGATTTTCCCACTCCCCCTCTTAACTATTTGCAACAATCCAGGGTGAAAGGGTCTGGGAGAACAATATTGCAAATCAATATGGTTTCCTCATGGATTCCTCATGACCAGGTCTAGGGAAGGTGACAGGGATCTGGGACACTTAGTTTGGTTTGGAGGTTTTAAGGCCAATGTTTCACCAGCTTCCTTTGGATCTATCTGATGCTACAGTATCTTGGATGCAGCCACTGCTGTTCAAAGCACAGCATGGCCAGGCGTGTGTGCCCACACACCCCCACATCTCTCAAAGACAAATATCTGAAATAATGGTCCCCGGGCACACGGCATTGTTTGTCGTGAGCATTTCTTTGACTTCAGAAGCAGTTTTGCTGTTGTATCTCAAATAGCAGGTGCCCGGAGCCAGCACACAGCCTTCAGGCACAGTTGCTATTCCCCAGGGGAGGCGTGTTGCAACACACAAACTGCAGAGCTTTGTTGTGGGTTGCCACTGCCCAACAATTATCTGAGACACAAGGAGCTGTCAGGAGGTGATTTACGCTGTACCAGGCATGTGAGAAACAGGAGTACAGTTGCCAGCTTCTTGGTCCTGACCAAATCTGCTCCAGCCATCTGAGTTTATTTTACTCTTTTTGCCCTCTGGATATGGCTGGGATGGTAGTGATTTTTCTAAAGAAAGCCTTTCAGAATTCCTGCTTTCAAACAAAATGTCCTCATTCAGTAAATGTCCTACTTCTCACGATGCCTGCTTGTGGAGGAGGTAAATGGAGGTAAATAGTGAGGGATGTTGTGCAACCAGCTCTTTGTCTGCTTAGAGCTGAACTGAAAAGAGAAGGTAGGAAAAGAAAACCAGAGGACATTTTCCAAATGTTAAGCTGTAGGCGTTGTTGAAAGTCCATCTGTAGCCCCTTCCCCTTTACAAAGTTCCAAAATCAGAGCAGGAAACCAAGTTTCTGAAACCCTCCTCTTTCATATACCTAATTATAGCACATTGCTGGAATGACAAAACTCCTTAAACAGATGCAATATAAATGCTGTGGAGTCAAGAAAAGGTTAAAAAAAAAATAATAAAATGCTATCAGAACAGGCCTACAGCTTTTTATTACAAAGCCAGCCCAAAACAGGTCAGGGTCTCATGAGCCTAATGTAATATAAATTATATTAAAACAATGATATTGCTGTTGAATGTTCAAAGCTCACTTCGTAACAGATAAAAATCTCAGAGACTGAAAAGGAATACTAATTAATAGCAGGCTGTAAACTGCGCCGTAGTCTCCCAGAGCCAGAACGCCCATATTGAGGGAGTCACATCAGCGCTCAGCGACACAATCACCAGCAGCTGAGAGGGCTCCATTTTAAGTAATGAGCTTTCATTTCAGCTGACAACAGGAAAAAAAATGAGGATGATGGATGTCACGCTCTTTTCACATAGAAATAAAACACATGGGTGAGTCTGGTCATAGTGCTGGGAGATACTATTTATGGAGATCAAGGGTAACCTCCCATCTTGATCTCCGCAGGAAATTCTCAACTTTGGGGATGCAAGGGGGAGCAAGGAAATCTCTGAAAACAACAGGAATTGAGTCGGTATAGGAGGCTGCCGAATGACTGATGCAAGGAGGAAGGAAATGACTAGAATATGAAATAACAGCAGGGAGAGGCTGTGCATGCTCAGCGTGACCAACAAAGGCTGATTTCTAGGCAAAATCATTCGCCTGCATTCGATGAGTAACCACGACCTCTTTAACTTAGAGGTTCATAGGTTTCGCAGCAGAGAGTTCAGCCACATGACCCAAAAATCTGAAATTGTAAAATGGACTGCAATTAGATGTTTAAAGAGGTTAATAATTGCATGCTGTGCTGGAAACACGCCCTTGGTGAAGGATGGCTGAGATATACCCTGAGAAGCTCCTGTGGGGTGAGAGGTGCTACTCACATGGGCCCTGGGGGGGCTGCTGTGCCGGGCAGCGGTGCCTGAAGCAGCCGTGGGCTTGTGAGGGGCTGGTGGCATGGGGCGAGTGCTGGCACATAGGGCACTGCTGATGCTCAGGCCCCAAAAACTCCCTGGAGATCAGTGGTCCTGGAAGGTCCTGGGAGTTCAGCACAGACACCAGTGGTAAGGGGGGCTCCAGATGCCTGATGCCCATGACGTCTTGTGACTGGGAGTTGTACCCTGTATCTACAGTGCCCAGCTCTGCCAGGAGTCTGTTTCCTGAGGGTTGCTGTGACTCTGAACTCCCTTGGCTGCTCTCTTCCAGTGAGTCCTCGAGAACATCAGACAAGATCTGTTCTGATTTTCTGGAGTTGTGCCTGGTGTCAGCTGAAAGCTGTGATCTTGGCTGCATGCCTGGTTTGTCCACAGCCATAGGATGTGTCTTCGAGGGAAATACTCCTGCTATTGATTCACCAGGGGAACAGAAGCGTCCATCTCCATCAGGATCAGTATATTTTGACCACAAGCTGCTGTCTGTCTCCACGGACAGTGCTGAATGATGACATGCTGGTGCTCTGCAAAGGCAAGATGTGTCGGCCTGAGGTGTTCGAGCAACACATGGGCTCTGGGCCTCCTCATCCTCCATATCCTCTCCAGAACGCTGCAAAGCCTTTTCCAAGACATGTTCAGGTAACTGGGACAATGGCATGGATTCATCCACTTCAACTGGAATGCTTCGACCCACGAAAGTGCCTGAAAAAGTGAGAGAAGAAACACTGGAGACAGACAGCCACACAGCCGATCACCTATCATCTGTCATCATTCAGTGACTGTGAGCTGGAATACTGAAGAGCAGTATGTATTCTTTATATTCTTTATACTTCAATGCTTTTTAAAAAGATGCCAGAAAACAGCAAGAAAGGTCTGGCTGACTTTTGGCAAAACAAGAAAGTAGAGGGTTAGCTGGAGTGAAGCTAGTAGAGAGTTATAATTTGGACTAACCTGACACAGAGGCCATTTCCAAATTTTTTTGTTGAACCGGAAGTGAGTCAGCTGCCTTACTGCAAGGCCAGGATTTTTCAGCAAGCTGGAAAACAAGAAAAAGGACTCTTGTGAACACGGTAGACTTTCACATGGGCAATAATCCTAAAATAACTCTATCTCAGATGCTGGAAAAGAAATAGCAGTTAAAGTTTTGGAAATTGCGTTGCGCAAATCAAATGTTTTTTATGGGATTTCTGAAACTTACTGTTCCTGCTGAGACTGGAGGGGGGTAAAAGCAGATGAACTGTCTCTCAGAGGTAATTCTGGCACCTGACAATAGATCACACTGCTTAGGTCTGGAGGCTTGGTTTAGACATAATCCAGGGAATACAACCACTTGCAATTACTTTACTCCTCACCTTCTAATTACAGCTGATGCATTGGATCTAAACTTCACCACACACCTAGCTGAGTAATTTCAACTCCAAATCTTCTTTCCAAGTGCTGCTGCTTATTTTATAATACCATTTCTTGAAGTCTATTATCACATGACTCTCATTATTTTAAATTATTGAAAATTAAAAGACAATTTAGAAAGGTTAGTTATTGGTTGGATTTTTTTCCTCTTTCCTTCAGAACTGATTTGGGCCCAAAACAAAATTATCACCTCCTTTTGGGAGTGCTACCAGTAAATTTGGTCCGGCCAAGTGGCTCCTGATGATGGATGCCTCTGCTTCATCCTCAGTCAGGATGACAACAGCAGTGATGGGTGAATGCTGAGCAGGCTTCAGGAAGTACAGCCATCTTTATCCTCTTACAGGGTGCAGCTCAGCTTCCTCCCAGCAAATTCTATCTCTTACCATGGAGTACAGAAAGATGCGCTTGGTGCTCATCATTTCCCCAGCCACTTACCTTCTATCAGACTGAAGAAGCTAAAATCCCAAGTAGGAGAGTTATCAGAGGAGAGGGGACTAAGCACTCAAGCAATGGGAATGACAACATTTGGCAAAAGAATATGACTGAAAGCCTGGTAAAGAAAGTCAAAATCACAACATGTTTGAAGAGCTTTTAGCGATCCAAGGGTTTCTCCCAATTTCAGCCACAGTATCTTGAACAAAAAAGTCAAATGGAAAACAAACTTAAATGACCACTCCATTAAAAAGGGTTGAACAGGATCACAGAGTGGTACTAAGCAGTGTCCCAGCCTACCCTGGCTCTCACAATGATTCTGTAAAAGCAAATGTTGTGCCCCATGTTATAGGGCAAGGTTGAGGCTTTACGTTCTTGCTGATCAGATCAAGTGACACTTGCTTCCCCCTGAAAGTACCTCTGGCACAGAAAATTCTGGGCGTAACATTTGCTGGGAAGTAGGATATAAACTGTGCTTTGCTGCTGGGCTGCAATGTAAACATTCCTCCTCTATGTAAGTTAAGCCCCATCTGTGCAGAAGATTTGCCATATATTCATACATACCCTATGTTATATTAAGCACATCCACAGGGAGAGTTATCCTGGGATAATTACAGTGGGATAATTACGCTGGTAAATTTCCCCATGCAGGCAACTCCTCAGAGCAGCTATTAGCTGCACCAGCACAGCGCACACGCTGCTGCTCCGACAGCTGCAGCCCCTGCACGAGAGCGCTGGCTCCGGTGCCAAAGCAGCTCCTGCCCATTCCAGCGCCCGGGCTGGGAAGGCTGATGGGCACCTCACCACCATCACGCCTCTCCCTGAGGTTTGCACCCCTTTTCCTCTACGCCAGGTCACAAACATCGGCCAAGCCTGCGGAGTCCCAGTTTTCCGACAGGCACAACCTACGTGATAGGAAAGAGAAAGCCTCGAGCTCTCAGCACCAGCACAGGACCGTGACAGGGACTTGGTGCTGTGCTGTGCAGGGGTGGCAAAGTGTCCTTTGCCGGGGACCTTTGGTCAGATATCAGTTTAAATGATGACTGCCCTGGGGTGGTGACTCACCAGGGCACTACAGCACAGTTAGATTTACACCAACCAGGCTGTAAAGCTGCTGAGTGGTCCCCTGACAGAGAAGCACCTGTGAAGGAGAGGTGTCAAATGCCCTGCCAAGCATCTGTCTTCTGCTTATCTCAACAGCTTTGTAAACCTGACCCTTGGATCAGCTGGCCTTGAAGTGCCTGCTCAGACATGCTTCAACTTGCAGATATCTCTGTTTGGTCGTAAAGTGAATGACGCCCACGCCAGCAGCACAAATCACATTGCAAACTCTTACTTCCCCTCTGAGCATCTCCAGTAAACTGGTTCCTGGGCAAAATTCACCCTGGTGTTCACAAAGCACAACTCAGCTGTGGACTGGGGTACAGCTCCACCTCTGTAGCCACATGCACTGTCTGATCATCCTTCCCATTAATAATCCTTCCTGATATAATCCTCAGCAAACATGCAAACTAGGCTTTCCAGAAATAAATCTGCAATTGCCTCATACACTAAGATGCTGTTTTGATGGTCTCTGAAGTAGCTGAATGAAAATGCTAAAAAACACTTTGAATTCAGATCCTCTATATTCAATAGCCTTTAGTTTAGCACCGTGACAAGAAGAACAGATTTCTGTGGAGAAACCAAGATCTCAATCTAGAGCTCAATGAAGTAAATGGAAATCTCTCTATTGACTTCTGTAGGTTTTAGATTGGGTGTCAGATAGGATTTAAAAGTTACTAAATTCCTTTGGAAGCTACAACCTCCAAAGGTTTTGGTCTTTTTTTTAGTTCCATTGCTAACATCTGGCTACCTATGAAATGAGCTGCATGAATCTAATGAAATGGACAACACAGGCAAGAAAAATTCAGGTTTGCTTTCTTGAAGTTTGTTATTTAATGTATTTAGTCTGTCTTTTGGAGAAGGGATATTAAGACTTTATTAAACTGTATTGAAAATCATCAGCTACCAAACTCATCAAATGTCTTACTTCAGAATATTTTAAAAATGTCTTTCCTATATCAGTTTAACCTCTGAACAGATAAACGCCTCTTTATCTCCCAAATCAACTTAGTATTTAAAAGACAGCCTTATTTCCTTTCTGTGTAACATGAGCTTAAAAAAATTACTCCAAATACTTGAGTGAAATAATTTGGTCAGACAGAAGAGACAACCGATTCCATCACTTATGTTTGTACCTGTAAAAAATTCTAGGTTTTTTGGATAGGTTTTTGCTTAGACCCTGCTTTGACACCCATGCACAGA
The DNA here is from genome assembly GCA_013397055.1 of Pachycephala philippinensis. Classification (NCBI taxonomy): domain Eukaryota; kingdom Metazoa; phylum Chordata; class Aves; order Passeriformes; genus Pachycephala; species Pachycephala philippinensis. Next base: position 160,894 of record VWZT01010242.1, on the reverse strand, counting down.
CCCTGCTCCCGCAGGGTCGAGGTAGGAGGCACCAAGGGAATGAGGGCTCTGGCATTAAAAAAGTAGGAAATGTGACTTCATCCTCCTCCTCCCTCAGTAGCCCTGGCTGGAGAGAGAAACTGTTACAACAGCAGAGCTCTGTCTGTAGAGATGGCCCCGGGGATAAATTAACCCCAGGACATGCTGAGCACTTTTTGAGCAATGCTGGCAATGGCATGTGGATGGGAATTCCCAAGAGAAATCCCCACACTGCTGAAAATATAACAGATGATTCAAAAACATCCTCCTCCAACAGCAGTACCTCAGCGTGTTGTTTCTGCTCAGCTGAAGATCCCTGGCTTTTGGAAAAAGACCCAAAAGAGCCCATTATCCCTGTATTTTATGTTGCCTTGTGCTGCTGAGTTTCATTTTGTTTCCTTTGACTTTGCTAGTTAGCTTATCCTGCAAATACAGTTATGCATAGGGCAGAAAAATGACTCACTTGGTCTCCTGTGTTGAAGAACTAGGGCAGAGGAATGCCTCAGCATACTGAAATACCCTCAGAAACCTGAAGCCTGATCTCTTCTGTGGCACAGAGGCTGCTGGAGAGCAGAGATCGTGCCCAACCTCAGTCAGAAAGACACTGCAGTTTCAAGTCAGTTCATGATACTGCCAGAAAACGTCAAGAATTTAATATCCCCCCTGCACCTCTGATTATTTAGGAGATTACTGATAACCAGCTGGAGCCGTTGCACATATTTCTGCTTGTAATAAAGTGAAGAGGCCCTTCCTAGAGGGACAGAGCCTGGACTGCTCCCAAAAATGTCAAGGGAACTCCTTAAACCACTCTTTTTCCTTCTTTTCCTTCCTCTCCTTATACACCCAGTTCTGCAATGTGCACTAATTCAGCAAATAACCTTTGTAGGTGGGTGCTCAGTGATTCAAGCTCCTGAGAAGAACCCCATCCCAGCTCCCTTGTGAGGCTTCCCACACCTAGAGAGCTTCTTCCTCTGCTTCTCCCAGGGAGACAGGGGAGGCCACCCAGACCTCCTGCTCACAGCCTGCACCTGCTGGCCCTGGCCACTCTTGGAAACCTGCAGGGAGAGCAAAAATAAAGGGGAGCAAAATTCTTCTGCAGGTCAGTAGAGATGGGCCTGAGCACCCAAGTTTGAAGCAATGGTCAAGGTCCCTAAAAATCCTCCCACAGAGGCAAGGGGACAAAGGGAAGGGTGTTGGGCTCAGCTCATCTGTGCTGTTTTCTTGCAGCTGATTGCAAAATCCATCAGGTATTTATTTCATCTGTTTTCCAGCACGAAGACTTGTCAGGATGTGCTGTCCCAAAACACACACTAACCATCTATCTGCTTTTGATTAGAAACCTTCTGTCATGAAGGAACAGAGGAGACAGAGACTGCAACGAGCATGGTTGTGCTCTCTGCTGCTTCTGGAGGGGGGGGAAATATCTTTGCTCTTTTGATCAAAGTTTTTTATATCTACCTTGTTAAAACAGAAAACATTAGGATGAGAAGGAAACCTCACCTTCCTTGGTGCACGACACACAAGGACAAGGCTTTTTATTCACCAGTAACAACATTTCTGAAATGGCACGGGTAGAGATTCAGCCAAAGCTGAGATCACAAGGGGTGGGGATAGACAGGAATTTCTTGATTTCCAAATAATTCCTGAGTACTTTGGCTGAATCCCTTAAACTCCCTGGTGCTGCTGATATCCATCTGCAGGATGGGAGTAAGTGGATGCAGAATTTGCAAGCTGCTGTGAGGATGCACATGTTGAGATCCCAAGGAATGCTGTTGCCATGGGGTGAGATGAGCCTAAGTGTGTAAGAGCACTTGCTCTAAGGGCAGCTTTCCCTACAGGAGCACTAGATGCAACTTTGCTCAAAAAACCCCAGAGAGAAATCCTTACAGGAGGAGCAAGTGCAAATGTGGGAACTGGTTTGGGTCTACAGCCTAAATAAGCACTGCCAAAGAAATCCAAGCTTCAGAGTTTCGCACTTCACCATGAAAAATTTTGGCTGCTGTCATCACGGACGCTGACCCTCTCCCTTGGGTACATCCACAGCAAAGACTAAGGCAACGTGTCACATTCCTAGCCCAGACTTTTAGCCCTCTAGGGTAGGTAATGTTTATTTTTATGACTTCTGGAAAAATTAGCAAAAGAATACGAAAACAATGTTCCTCTGGCTATATGGTTGCTCTCACGTATTTTCTGAAGCCACGGCAGGAAAGTCTACATGTGCCAGGAGAACATACTTCAAATCCTCCCTGCACGGCAAACATCACATTCTCTTTTGCAGCACTAATGCTGCTTCACTGGACAATCCACGGTGCAAAGGCTACAGCAGACCTGATATTTTTTGCCTTTTTAGTGTAGATATCGATATACATGTTAAAGGAATGCTGGGCAATAAGTAGTAAGAAACTAGAAGGGTGACACCCTCAAGCAGGATCCAAACAGGCAGCTCAGATATAGGCAGCATTCCCTGCCAGTTTTCTAAACTTTGTGAAATTTAGCAATGTCTACAATTATCTTCAGTATCCTTAAAAATGTGATTGTTTTCCAGAGGCTACTCCCCACCCACTTCTGATGCTGATAAAACTCTCACAGGCACTTGAGAACCCCCAGTCTGGGATATCCCATGGCCCTGGGACATCCAAAACTCCTGTCACAAAATTGGGGCTGGCTCAGTGGGGTGGTATGGGGGGATCGCCCTGAGAGGCATCAATTTCCTCAGCCTGCTTTCCTAGAGCTTCATGCCTCACATTGAAGACTCTGATTCCTAATAAGGAAGAAGCCCTGGTATTTCACGGGGCTGATGTCTCTCCCATCCCTAACCACTCTCCTGTTCTGCAGTGTGGGCTGCGGGGTGCGTGGGCGGTGGGAGGCCGTGGGGAAGCCTGCGGGACCTGACGTGTCTCCCTCAGCTGGCGTGAGAACTGCCTCGCTCACTCGCAGTCATGAAACGTGCAGAAATGTGTGTATCTTTCAGACGTGTACCCTCTGCCAAACTTCAAAAGCCACTGCTGGGGGTGGGGGGCACTGACAGACACGAACACCATAACTGCACATGCCTCGCTTCCTGCCTTAGGAAAACAGAAAGCAAGCTCAACTCCACAGGAAAATAAAAAAAGAAAAAATACAGCATGCTTCCAGACACTGCCAGCACTCTGCAAGGGCAAGCCCCGCTTCAGAGGCTGACGGCATTTCAGGCAGCAGCACCATCGGCAGCCACCCACCCACCCTGGCCCAGCTGCCTGTGCCACTTGCATCCCTGCCTCTGGCATCACCCGCCGTGGGTGTCACAGCAACATCTGGTCATGGTGGGGCACTGGCGTGGCCAGTCCAGACCATGAACCCACCCAGGGCTTGCAGGAAACAGGAATTCCTGGTCTTGGGGTTGCTGGTAGTGGTTGAGGACCAGTAAGTCCAGATGTGCCAATCCCGGTGCCCAGCCAGAGCTAACCCTACAAAACCTGTATCCTGAAACCGGGTGAAATGGGAGCAGGTTTTATATGGCTGATTTTATCCTAATCGAAAAGAAATACCACCACCTTGCTCCCACTTGTTTCTATACCAATGCTATAGAGGACGGTGCAAAAAGGGTCTATGATCCTGTTTTCTTCACTCCTTGCAGCCACCTCTCCCTCACCAGGTCCACGGACCTGTCCTATGCAGCNCCTGCAAAGCCGGGCAGGGCGGGAGCGGGATCAGGCCTGGCCGCCAGGCATTGCCAGGCAACTACGTAAATAGGCAGGACAACATTTCGACATCAGGCGTGTCCGTTCCCAGTGTTTACCCCAAACCCCTCCTGATTGTTTTTTTAAAAAAAGAACAAAACCCAACAAACAAAACAAACTGCAGCGAAATGGCTGAAACATGTTGTAACCATCTGTGAAAGTCGGGCTCTCATGACACGAGAGAGGCGGGAGAAAGCGAGCGAGACAGCAATTTGGGGGGGGGACCCCAGCGAGAGGCAGGCGTGGGTCAGCAGCTGATGGCAAACAGGGGCCGAGAGAGGCGGCACCTCTGACACTTCTTACCTTGCGGGCGAGGGAGGTTCGCGCCGGGCTGCCCCAGGAAGGCGAGAGGGCTGCGCGCCTCCTGCGCTCCCCGCCGCGCCCGGGGCTCCTTCCTCAGCCGGCCGGGCGGCTTTCCCTCCTTTTACGACAGCCTCCCTGCCTCTCCCAGGTAAGCGGCAGAACTGGCTCTGCAGCAGGAAGTGCAGGAGGCACGCACGGCACAGCGCGGCGGCGGGGAGCCGCGGCGGGGGAGTGACCCTTCGCAGCTCCCAGCTCCCTGGCGGTGCCTGCGTGCGGCTCGCTGCTCTCCCGTGGGAAGCCGGGCTGCCTCTGCGTGAGCGCCGCGGATAAGCAACTCTGGGGGAACCCCGGTGTGATTCCTAAACGGTGTGCCTCGTCTGGAGAGTCATCCCTTGCTTTCAGCCCTCGGTCGCTTACTGTCAATGCCAAATGTTAAATCAGCTGTGATTCAGACTACTGAAGACAATCACATGATGCGCGTAAGAACTATATAAAGAACAGTAAAAAGGATTTCTCATCTGGTTCTTTCTTTTAAGTTAGACTTCTAGACACTTCCAAGTTTCTACACTCTCAAGGAGCAGAAACCCACTTTTCTTACAAGCTGAAACTTCTGTATTCTCACAGCTCCTGAAAGCCGAGTAGCTCCGAAGAGCCGCGGTGAACTGCCCCAGGAAAGCCTCTCTGGCCGCCTGATGGGCACAGGGCCAGGCTCGGCAGCAGGATGTCCCAGCCCACACCACTGTCCTGACCCCCACCCAGCGCATCTCCCCGCCCAGGAGCTCTTCCTGTTCTCCAGCCTCATGTTCTTAGCTTAACCCTAGAAGGAGGTTCTAGGGTTTTAGCTGCAACCTGGGCGCGGCTCCTCGTCCTCCAAGTGACCATGGGTGGCCGCCACATGCTGCCTCGATGCCTGGCAGGTCTGTCTGCGCACACGGGGACATCGAAACCATCCCCCAGGCTCCTCGCTCTGGCAGTGCCACCGCTGCTCCTTCCTGTGTCCTTCTTGTGACACTGGGGGCAAAGGAAGGAGCCACATGCCCGGCATTTGTTCCCCCAGGAAGGGCTCTCTGGATGCCCACCACTCTGCCAGCTCCTCTTTCTGGCTCAAAGGCAAAGCAGTGACCCAGGCAATTATTTCTTCTCATCAGGGAATGACCACCCACGTTTTTGGGGGGAAAACTCAAGCAGCTGGGAGCAGGATGTGCCCCCAACCGAGCACTAAATATGATTGTATTGATGGCAGTGCAGTGATGCCCTGCAGCCTGGGCTTGCCTTTCCCCTGTGACTGGCCATCCTGATCTCCTCCTTCCCCTCTTCCTCCCTCCTGTGCCAAGGCACAGGCTGGCACGACACCAGGGCTCTCTTTTGGAGCATCCTGAAGTTGTCCTTGACTGTTGCCAGACTTCCTGGGCAGTCCCTGCTGGTCCCAGCTAGACCCAGATGTGATGAACACTAGATGCTTGCAGCTGGAGTGGCTGCATTATAATCACAGTGGTTTGAGTCAGCTGAAGGTTAATCCCTCTGGCTTGGCCTCCACTGCACAGCTGTCTTGCACCATGAACACCCTGACAGCCGGCATTTTCATCGAGGCTGCCTGAGCCCCGAGTTGCACCACACTGGGCCTGGGTGGCTGCCTCTCCTGCCGCTCTTCCCACAGACCTCCAGCTCGGGAGCAGTGATGGCTCCCACTGCCACCTATGTGCCATAGTGGGTGAGGGTGGTGAGCGGCCCATGCCCACACAGGAGCCAAAATCAGGACCTTGGTGAATGTACACAGGATGGGAGCAGGGAGGGAGAGTTGCTCTGGGGAGTGCCTGACCTTCCTGGGACTTACGTGAGGGATGTATGTAGTGTTTGCTGTGCATTGACCAGCTCTTCAGGGAATGCAGGCAGCATGGGGACTCGGCAGGCAGAGTGTCCCACGGGAACTTCTGGGGTTTCTTTGTAAAAGGCTCTTCTATGGAGCCATCAAGCACTTCCCTTCATGCAGTGGATGGCCTCCCTCACCGACAATGGCTATGGACAGTCCTCTGTTCTCTGCTGGTCAAACCCTGGACACTGGTCTGTAACACCCAGCAAACAAGTGTCCGTCCACCTGCCACCCCTGTAGGCAGCTGCCAGTTGGCCAGGGGAAGAAGGTTCTGGCTGTGAGATCTGTCCCTTGTGAGAGCACTTCTAGGTCCAGAAATGTAGAGACCTAATGGTGTCTGCAGATGCAGCCAAAGTACCAGTCTCTGTCCCCTCTTTAACTTGCCAAGCCCCAGAAAACAGCAGATATTTGGAGCAGTTTCCCGTCACTTGAGCTTTATGTACTTTATTAACAGCCTGACAAAGAGAGGAAAAATAGCTTGAAAGTCACACTCTGCTGACTCTGTTAACAGCACTATCTGCTAAGTGGGTTTCAAAGGTCCAGCCCAAAACTAAATACCCTCCCACAAAGCTGTAGAAACTGCTGTCAATTAACTCATTTTTGGATTAGGAAACTTGGACAACAGATACCCAAGTTTATTTCAGCATTTCTAAAACCTCCCTCATCCCCAAAACCGAAGCCATTGTAATTGCTTTCTGAAGATCTCTTTTATATTTTTGAAGTCTTCCTACTGGCTTCACTGAAAGCCAGATCAAACTCTGAACTTTCTAAAGTTAGTATCTCATCTGTACATTATTTACAAGCAGAACGTGATGAGTCATATTGGGCCTGTCATAGAAAAGTACAGCTTCAAGTGCAGGATGGTTTTCATTGGCAAGGCAAATAACACGGACTTTTTTTAAAAAAAGGTTCCTAATCCTGCAGGAATTGTCATATTTCTTCTTTCATTAGGAAGAAAGTGTTGGTATCGAGTGCCCCTTCTCATATTTCCTACCACATCTCTATATTTGGAGAAATAAATCATGAATGTTTTTGCTTCCAAGTGATTAACTGTTTAAATAAAGCGCTATCATGTTGCTCCTCTGTTAACGCTGGTGCTGTGAATTAACCTAGAGACGTTGCAGTGAGCCTTTAACCCCCTCTGCCTCAGCATAACACGCACGATGGTCTCACTCTGGTTCTCTTCGTGTGGCTTGCCCCTCGCTGCTTTTGCACTGTGAGGAAAACCGGGGCTTTCTTCCATGTCTTGCTGTTTACATTGCTAGGCACATGCCTGCAAAAATATTTTCCACTTACTTTATTTTAAGGCTCTTGCTTCGGCATTTTTCAGTCACACCCTGGAGAGACACCTGAAAGGAAAGAAAACAGTACCTGGAAGTTAGCTTGTGCAATGCTTCTAATTAAACCCTGCATAATGACAAAAACCCTTCCTGCCATTTGTTAAGATTTTCCCCACAGCATTACGCATCCTCTTAATTAAGAGCAGAAGCTAAGTAATACCTATTTTATTCCCTCTTGCGTCCAATTAGTCACCCATTGATCGTTACCCACTCAACGTTTGACAATTAACAGAGCCCCCATTCTCCACAGGACAGGGATGTGTAGTCCTTCAGAAATGACACGTCCAGAATAACGTGAGGGGAGCTGTGTGGATGAGTAATGGGGCAAGAGGTGGGGGGGAGGGGAGGAAAAGGCCACCCAAGCGGAACAAAAGACATATAACATATGTAAATGTTCAGTATGTGGTATGTGTTTTATACACTGGATGTATATGAGGTCATAGACAAAGCTCAGCTGGCAGCCGCACTGCTTTTGGGAGGCATGGGAATTTGAGGGAACACTTGAGCTCTCGTGGGATCAAACATACCTAGTCCTCTCTCTTTAAGACACAAAGCTGTTCCCCATGTGGCTCGTTGCCTTTGCTTTTTTAGGAGGGCAGGAATTAGCATCTGCTTCTCCATTGTCACCGGGACTATGGGCTGTACCAACACAGTCCCGGCCAAGTCACCCCAAGACCCGTCAGCAGCTCCACGCAGTCGTGCCTGAGCTGCTGCCAACAGAGCACGGCAGCTCTGGGTGTCCAAGGGGCCTCCAGGGAAGCTGCAGGCCCCTTCTGCATTGCCACTCTCTCCTGGAAGCCTGTCCCAGGAGCAGAGATGGCCCTGGCCCTGTGTGGTGCCAGGAGGGGTGTGCTGGGACCACCACAGCCAACACCAGGGACCTTTCCTATATGAGTAGCATTTTCTAGCTGGGGAAATCCAGCAGCCTGTGGGATTGGGAGGCAGCCCAGAGCCAAAACTGCAGCAGTGAATAAAGCACAGGGGATGCCAGGGCTCATGGACAGGCCTCTGGCATCAGGCTGAGCCCCAACAGTCACAAAGCATCCCTGCATTCTTTTTTTCTTTTTCCAGATTAGAATTCATCCATTATAGGGCTCAGGAATTTTGTGTGAAGCTATGACAATAGGTAGCTGAGCAAACTTCACAGGCTCTGGGTGCAGGAGCTCAGCAACAAATGCTGATGCACAAAAAAGCAAACCAGAGCCCTTGGCAAGCTCTAGTCTGGCTGTAGAAGAAGGAGGATAATCTCATTTCTTTGCTCTTTGCCCTTTTAGCTATTCACAGAGCTTAATGCTGAGTTATTCCCAACAATGAGCCAAACAATCAAACTTCCATCTGGCCTGGTCAGGCAGAACCAACACTTGCCCTGCAGTCACAAGCCACACCAATCCTGTGATATTTTTCCCCCCATCTTGAGCATACACTATTTTCCTCTCTGCTGTAACAGAGAAGATATTTACATTTGGGAGCAGAAACCGCAGTTCACGCTCCTCAGCCTGCTCTAATCTCATCACCCAAATCCCTGGGCACAAGGAAGCACAGGCGCTGTGAGCACAGCCGGCGCTGCAAACACAGCTGCTGCTGCAACCTTTGGCTCTGCCTCTCCACGACACGATGCAGTGCCTACCAGCTAATGACCTGCTTTTCCTGGGAGGGCAGCTCTCTCAGCACTCCTGCACACTCCTGCCGCAGGCTCCAAACTGCAGCCATGCCCTTGGGAGAAATGTTTTCTCTCCCCGACTTTAAAATCAGCTGCAGGTTGCTCTTTGCGGTAGCCAGAGACCCACGGCATCCGTGGGCTGTAGCCGCAGTGCTTGCTGCTACCACCTCTCCTGGTCTGGGAATAGGGATTGTAACAGAACACGTAGTGGAACCGGCAGGGGAAAAGAAAAAAAAAAAANAAGAAAAAAAAAAAGAGAGAGAGAGAAGAAGAAGAAGGAAAAAGAGCAGCTCTTTTGTTGTTAACAACATTTTGTTCTCTAATCTACTCATGTCCCAGTTTTATATTTTTGTTAAAGCATTCAGCTACAGGGGAGGAATACAAGGAGATGGCTTGATGTTTGTGTAGATGTTTCTATGTGTGAATTTCCTTTTGAGTTACAGATGAATGTACACACACATACATAAGAACAGGCTCTGTATTAAAAGTCAACAGAAAACATCTCACAGACTTAAAGGGAGCCAGCATTTCCTCTCTAACATTCAAAATGAGCCTCAGCAACCTGGTTTTAGCTGTCAGAAGCTCTCCTGAGAAATTTAGAAACACTGAGAGGGAGACACTAGCACCCTACTCATGTGGCAATCCCAGCAAGGGGCCTCTTCTCCTTTTCTTCTGAAAGGACACAGGTTCTGGTTTGGTCTATGCAGGAAATTCTGAAACTAAAGTGCCCCTTTCTTCAGTTAAGATGGCAGGGAATGCTGCTCCAGTTGACAGGAGTTCCCTCAGTGATAAAATATCCCTGTGTATGAGTCACAGGAAATTATAATCACTGCTTTCCAAGACTGCAGAACACAATGAGATTTCTGAGCTACAAACAGACTTCAATTATTCTTGAAAGACAGACAGACTCTCAAACTGACACGACTGGAGAAAATAAATATCCTTTTGTCTGCACTGCTGGTGGTAATTTCCCATTAGACAGGAAAAGGCTTCTTTGATGAATGAATATTGTCTACACTTTAAAAGAGGAGCTACTGTATATCTCCTAATAGCTCTTGCATGCTTGGGCTCAGCCTCGTGTGAGGCCCTTAAACCCCTTGGGTACAATATGGTAGCATTCATTAGCGTGCTGCATTTTTTATTGCAGCATTTGAGAAAAGGATGGTGCATGTTAAAATAAATTTGAGCAACTTTCCACTCACCTTGAAGTTATGTGGCAAGGTCAAGTACATTTAGCAATCTGCCTTCTTGGGCCGCAGGTAGTCTTTTCCAGTCTAGAGGCTTCAGGAGAAACACTCACACTGGAGACAGATTTTCCATTTGTGATTATTCTTGTAATTTTAGCAGTTGATCGCTTTTCTGTTTTGTATTTACTTTGTTTTTCTACAGTGGTAATTAAATCAAAACCAGAGTGTCACCCAGAACTAAGTCGAGCACTGTTTACAAAAGCCAAAGAATATCATGTTAGTGCCTTTGACAAACTTTTGTCTTTTTCAAAGACCACCACATCTCACATAATTGCCTTCTCACAGAAATACAATAACCATACTAACCATCCCTTTCACGGCAGTGTCCTATTTCCACCTGTCACTTTTCCTGGGACCGGTCTTGGATTAAACTTGGCTTACAGATGCCTGTGTTGCCCCATGGAGTCCTTTCAGCTGCTGGTAGGTCTTCTAAGAAGACATCTTCTGGAACTCAGCCACCACACCGTGGATTGGTTGGGAGTCAGGTGGGCTGGTGGGGGGAGCATTTGGCCAGTTGTTTTTATCTGGAATTTCTTTAGCCTTACATTAAAAAGTTATTGGAAGGAACAGAAGATTCATAATCTCATAAATTCTACATTTACAGTCACCACACAGCTATTTGTGGTGTATACACAGTGCTTAAGAAAAGGCTTTTATTAATTCATAGCAAAAATGCTAACAACCTTGTTTAAATTTTTTGCTAATGTTTTTATTTGAGAGATTAAAAAACCCAAACAACAAAACTCCCAACATTAAGAAAAAGAAGCAGAAGAGCTACCGATGAGAAATGGTCTGGATTTGCCACTCAACAGTGGCACCAGTCTGCACACAAGCCAGCTGCAGGCAGAGATCCGGCAGAGACCAACATGGTACTCGGAGACCGAATGCAATACAAGAAACAGCAAACCCAAGAATCAGAAATAAAGGCCATAAAACCCCAACAACGCCCCATCTGAGTCTTACTTCCAACAAGAAACATAGGCAAACTAATGTTTTAGGCTCGTCCCGCATTACAGATGGAAACTGCACTTAAGTTTGTGGCATAGCAAAGGCTGCTAAGGAACTTGGCAGAATGGCCACGCTTCGCCACCGGGCTCTGGGCTGAGGAGGTGACATTTTGGCTTTGCCAGCCCACTGAGTTACTATGGAGTCCTCAGTTCCATGGATGATATTTTAAGGCAGGGGGGTAGCTGTGGGAAAAAAAAGAGGGCCACGACTTGCTTTGTAAGTACTAAGAGGAAGCTAGAAGTCCAACAAGGATCATGGCCTCTTCAGTACTCCACAGCTACAGGTACAGCAACATTGAATATATAATGTACATAACATTACTTATAGACTCTACATGTAAAACGTTTACCAATTTATCGTGGAAATCTGGTAACAAGCAACATTGCCATATAAATTCACACTTTGAGAAAGGCCAAGTGTGGAAGCCTCCTTTGCAAGAGGATTTTCAGTCAAAGTTTTGTATAGAAAGTATTAAAACGATGACAATTTTTTCTCTGAATCTCAATTCATTATTGGGTTAGTTTTCACAAATGAAGAAAGGTTCTCTTTAGAAAATGTGTGAATCTTTAGGATATGAATACACAATCTAAGTGCTAAATAATTTTAAAAAAAAAAGTTTCAACTGTCAGGAAGTCTTAGTTGGCCGCAATCTTTTAAAGCAGTAACAGCAATAACAAGACATAGAAAAGCTTTTCCTGCAACACTTGTAAATGTAAAAGTATTCATGTTAAATGCAACAGAACTAATAAAGAACAAACTGCTGTAGAACAGAGAAATGAGAGACTAGCTGTGCATTCAGCCATCTTCCTTACAGTTGAACTCCAGCTGCTTAAAAACATATTGACTTCATAATTTGGAAAATGATGTCCCATAGGTAACTGGTCTGCATACTCCTATGAAATATGATGCCCCAAATGGCATGACACCCCTTCTTGAAAAGTTTTTAATCTCATGTCCACCATTAGCTCCACAGTTTAAACAAAAAAACAACTATCCAAATGTAAAATGCTCTTTTTTTTAATTACTAAATTAAGAAAGTTAAACAGTTTTAAAATGTAAACTTGCAAATAAACCATAACAAAATGTAATTAAGACTTTAAAATTTGCAACTCAGTATTAAAAACTCAATAGAAATAGAAAGGAATTTTTTTTTGCGTTTTTTGGTTAAACGTAAGTAATTCAAGGCTGGTACAGACAACTGAAAAGGTAATACTTTGTTCTGTGCATCCCCCATGAAATGTAAAGAAGTGCATAGTAATTCCACTGGAGAACTTGCAGACACAGAGAAAGTAATTTCATTAGCAGTACAGGACACTTAACACACTTATTTTACAATGGAAAAATGTTACACATAAAACAGAAAAATCCTAGTTGCATGACCAACAGTTTAGCAGGGGGACATGGCTAAAATGCTATGATTTTAAGACCATCTGAATGTGGTTACACTGCTTAATAAATCTTTTTGAAACGTTTCAGTATACATGTTTTGATACAAGAAGTCCTTGCAGTTTCAATTTTCCAGTTCAAACGGTGATGGTGTAGTTTTCTTGCTTTAAATAGGTTCGTTTTAATTTCAAGAACAAATCATCACACACTTGTCAAACATTGGAAACATTACTGTAAATACAGCACGTGATTCCTGAAAGAGCAAAGTTACAACCATCTACAGGTACATAATCATAAACAAAAAGTGCAATCCAATTTAAAAAAATCATGCTTGGCAAAAGCCAAAAATTAGATCACTGGCTTTCAGAATCCCACCAGTGTTTTCATGTCTGCAGTAAAATTATCGCTTTCTGGGTACAGCTGCAGCAGGATTCATTCAATTCCAAATGAGCCTCCTCTGCAGTAGCACCCATATACTGTATGTACAGGTATGTATATATATTATATATATTTTATATATAAAAAAGCAAAAACCCAAACACCTGTCCTGATTTTTTATTTGTTAAAACATGAAAAAAAAATGTTTTAGACAAAGAGGCCACTTCTGGAAAATAATACTTTTAGTTGAATCAGGAGAAGACTAGTTAAAATCACATAGGTTTTGCATTTTAAAAAAAGGAAAGCACTAGGATCAGTTATTGGCACTGAGTTACTATTTACAATGAACAGAGGTTTTGCAGTTTACATAACATCAATACAATGCAGTTTTGGAGTCTTTGATTCAGAAAAAACAAGTGTTTTTCTCCTTTTCATCCAGGACATTCAGATTATTAGGACAAGTGGTCATAGGCAAGGGCTGTGGAAGTTCCCAGCTTCAGCCCCTCCTGTGCACTGCAGTGCTGGAAGATGTTGCACTCTGGAGAAGCCAATCACAGAGTTGGAAGGTGGAGAGCAGGTGGGACAGGGCTGAGAAACACCTGGTAATTCATGACAGTGTCTGGAAACCAGGGATTTACAGGTTGTCGCCGGGCTGGTACTGGGGTTCTGTTGCAGTGAAGTAGTCTTCAAGAAAACCCTGTAAATATTCAAAAGTTGGACGCTCCTCTGGGTCTTTTTTCCAGCAGTGAATCATAAGCTCATGCAAGGAGATGGGACAGTCCTGAGGACACGGCATCCGATAACCTCGTTCTACTTGCTCCAAGACTTCACGGTTATTCATGCCTGTAAAGGGCACACAAATCCACAGTAAATGACAGGAAAATTAACCAAGTATAACTATATCTACAATACATGTGGTTTGCTCAATCATACTAATTTCTTTTGGTTAAGACAAGTGAAAAACACCCACACTGATGTCCTGTTTTAGCTCCTCATCTATTGCAAGGTAACCTGGATTATTTTCTTTCTCAGTAGAGGGTTTTAGGATCCAGTGATGAGCAGAACACTGCTCCCATGGTTACCCTCTTGGCTTACTCACAATGGGCAGGATTTGGTGCTTTCCCTCTCTGACAGCAGGAACCATGAAATGTAATATGTGATGTGCTTAATGAAAACAAATGGATTGCAAAAAATGGAAAATTCAAAATTCTAGAAATTAAGATGAATTTTTGAAACCCTCACACTGAGCATGGGCCTTTCTGAAAGCATTCTGAGAGGTCATGCTGCAGGGACTTCAAGACAAACTCTGCTACTCCTGGCTACCAGGGTTGTCCAGCAGCACTGCCCTCAATGTCAGCCCAGAAGCTTATTGCTGCTGACCTGCACTCCCTCCATCTGGGTCGGTTAGTACAGTTTCTGTCATGTTTGACTGTTCCATCCCAAATCAAAACAGAACAAAGCTGCTCACAAGACAAGTCAAATGCCAAGCAAAACATCTTCACTAAAGAACCACAGCTTGCTCTCTCTCAAAAGAAAAAAGTAAAAAGCTGTATTACCTTCACAGAATCATAGAAACGTTTAGGTTGGAAAAGACCCTTAAGATCACTGAGTCCAATTGTTAACCCAACACTGCCAAGTCCACCACTAAACCATGTCCCTAAGCACCACATCTACAGTTTTAAATACCCCCAGGGATGGTGACTCATCTTGCTTGACTCTGAGAGTCAGGCCAGACCCTTTGCTCCTTTTTCTTCTCTGTGTAACCCCTTGATTCCGCTGCTGAAGTGCTTTTCACCAAACATTAATTGCAGTCACCCTCAGCTTTAGTTTACATCTCTGGCCCAGTACTCTCCTTTTAACAGCACCTGAGGTAAGACTGGCACCGCAGGCGTGCGGACGTGTTTCAGAGGAAGCCTGCACGCTGACTGCAAGCTTTGTCAGTTTTAAGCCCCAGTCCCCTGCAGAAAATGTCTGTGGGATTCATTCTCCTGACTTAGGAGGTCATGCTGAGCAGCTCTGCAGGAGAACCTGCAGGGACATTTAAGTTTGTCCGTGACCAAATCTAGAAACCAGCCACCTCAGTGTTGCACTTTCTGTTAGCTTATCCTCTTCCTGGCTTCCATGACACTATCCTTCCCTGGGAATCCTCCAGTTTCTTCTTTTAGGGTGTCCTTTTGAACACTTTGCTTGTCCCACCTCCAGAACCCAAAACCTCGTATTTTTTGTAAACTTATTTGTGAGGAATAATTCAATCACCTTCTTCAGTACAGATTAATTTATCTACTCTACACTTTGACTTGTAGAAATGTCTGGTTTCAGCTGGGATAGAGTTTACTTTCTTCCTAGTAGCTGGTACAATGCTGTATTTTGGATTTAGTATGAGGATAATGTCGGTAACACACTGATGTTTTTTAGTTGTTGATAAGTAGAGTTTATCCTACGTCAAGGACTTTTCAGTTTCTCATGCTCTGCCAGTGAGGAGTTGCACAAGAAGCTGGGAGAAACTGTATTATGCATCATTTGTTTTTCTTGGCTTATATGCCTCTCTTTTTAATTTCCATTAAAATTATTATTGTATTTTACTTTATTTCAGTTATTACACTGTTATTATTTCAACCTCTTGGATATCAGCAGGATGATATTACCCTGTCAAGATAAGAAAAAAAGGTTTTACCTTTTTTCTGATTCTCCTTCCCATCCCACCTTTGGGGGGACCAGGGGTGGGCAGTGGGAGTGAGCAAGTGTCTGTGTGGTATTTAAGTTACTGGCTGGGGTTAAGCCATGACAGGGAATAAAATCCTTACATTACACAGCATTTAGGCTGGTAACTTGGCTGTAACCTTGGATTTGGTCTTTAGTCTGTATCCTCATGTCCTGGCTGCGTTTAATTATTAAAGATGCTTTGAAAGAAACATCTGCAAAATACAGCCTTTCCTGACCATCCCCATCAAGATTCTCATCTCATGTTAGAATTACAAAACCTATTTACCTCTTATCTTGTCAGGGTAATTTCCTCCTACTGATATCCATTTGCAGCATCTGGGCAAGGATCATGTTCCTATCCTGTCACTGTAACCACCCCTGACATGGTCTCCCCACTTTCCTTATATTTATATTTAAGCTCTGAATTATCCGTGTCGTGGTCACAGCACGGTTCTGTTTAGCTTACTGCAGCACCTCCCACTTTCAAACATGAGGAGGATTTGGTTTAGTTTCATACATGGGTTTTAGTGCGAGGGAAGGGAAAGGAGAAAGGGAAAGTAGGGCACTGCTTCTTTTGCTGCCTGTTGTGCATGGAGGAACCTCTCCAGAAAACTGTCTCATCCTCCTTCAGGCCTCTCCTTTACACTCCCTTTAGCGGGGATAACTCCAAAAAGAAAGGTTAGCTTACTGATTTACAGTATTCCCTAACCTGCAGACCAACACTTCAGCACTGGTTTCTTGTGTTTCATTTATCAGCTGCATCCACCTACCATATTTTTGGTGTTAGATGTTTATAACTAGGAGCAAACACTTCGTATGGCTCCTAAAGTGAACCATGGTTAGGACTTCAAAATGATGGAAACAGACTGATAACAAGCCTCTGCAGACATCAGATTCTGCACAGAGTTAAGGTTCTCCTGTATTATTGACTCCAAACCGATATTGCTAGGTCACAGACAAACCAGAACGCACTGAACGAAACATTTGGGTGTTCCTCACTATCCAGCAAGAACATTTCCAAAAATATTTTACTTTTTCATTAGATTACAAAACAACACTACTGGTCTGTTAGACATCACAAACCCAAGGCAGCATCACCCCAGCCTTTCTGGCCTTGCTGTTTTCAAGATACTACAAGAAGAAAACATGTGCATTTTTTTCACAATACTAGTTCTCAATACTAGTTTTATAAATTTGTGTTTTGAACAAAAATCTGCACCTTTTTTCATATCCTTGTCTTTGAATCAGCTGAATTCCCGCATGTTTTGGGGTAAGAACTTCTGCTGTGCTTTGCTTCCCTTACATATTAAAGGCTATGAAAAGAACTGTTACTGGTAACTCATCTTTGTATATACCTAAACCATTAACAAACTGCATTCCTTGCTTTTATTTTGGCAGTACACCCTTAAGTACAACATGGATGGAAGCAACAGCAGCAGAAAAGCTCCTTCCCAACTGATTTGTTGTTGTAAGATATCAAATGTTTGGTATTTTTATCCAGTGCTTTACTCAGTGCTGCAAAGCACACTCTGAAACCTGATAATGAACTGTGTGCTGGAAGAAAAACCCTGAGGAGACAGAAGGGGGAGGAAAAACATAAACAGCTCTTCACTTCCCTTTGTTTAACAAAAAGGTAGAAAAAAGAACATGAAAGAGACATTGCTGTCTGAAATCAAAGTCATTTTTTGTCCCTGCAAAGTGAGTCAAGCCAGGTTTTCTCATCATAGTTTAATCCAGGAAAATGCCCTTCTTTCCTTTCTCCGTTCCCTTCCCTCACAGTAAACCCCAGCTATGAAACTAAACCAAGTAATCCTCCTGTTCCTCACTGGAATTCATACATCCAGCAAGGGCTGAAGCATGTAGGATTTGCCAAAGAAATTCTGTTGGTTTTGACATGAACTGCTGATTTAAAAACAGAGTTTCAAAGACTTTTATTTCTAAATCAATTGGATTATTAGTCAGACTTTTAAAAATAACAGTGCTTCAGGTATGCATTTTACCTCTTAAACGGCCTATTTATGTTTACAAACCTATTCTATAGACTTATGTTATCCTGCAAGTTTTAGTGTTTCTCTTTTGATAGCAGGAGTCTGTCATATCTGCACTTCTAACACCACAGAGAGAATATCTGAGCAGTCTGTACAACTCCTCTCTCCTAATGAATACCCAGGAGTTTCAACTCTTAGTAAATAATAAATGACATTCTGCTTGCAGTATGCTTCCAGACCCCTTAAAAGTTTATCCTAAAATCCTTAAATCTGTGAAATAAAATGCTCAGCAATATTGTTTTGTTGGGTACAGCTATTCCACCTGGGTTGGGGCAACGCCTGGTATCAGTCCAGGCTGGGGATGAATGGAGAGAGAGCAGCCCTGCCGAGAAGGACTCGGTGCTGCTGGTGGATGAGAGGCTGGATATGAGCTGGCAATGTGCATTCACAGCCCAGAAAGCCAAATGTGTCCTGGGCTTATCCAAAACAGCGTGGGCAGCAGGGCAAGGGAGGGGATTCTGCCCCTCTGCTCTGCTCTGGTGAGACCCCACCTGGAACACTGCATCCAGCTCTGGGGTCCCCAGCACAGGAAAGACACGGACCTGTTGGAGCAAGTCCAGAGAAGGGCCCTGAAATGAGAAATGGCTGAGAAAATCAGGATTGTTCAGCCTGAAGAAGAGAAGGCTCTGGGGAAACCTTAGTGTGGCCTTTCAGTACTTGAAGGGGGCCTGTTAGCAGGGCCTATTGCAACAGGACAAGTGGTAATGGTTTTAAACTGAAGGAGACCCAGTTTGGATTAGGTATAAGAAAAAAAGGTTTTTTACAATGAGGGTGGGTAAAACACTGGAGCAGGTTGCCCAGAGTGGTCATGGGTGCCCCATCCCTGGGAACATTCAGGTTCAGGCTGGACAGGGCTCTGAGTAACCTGAGATATCTCTGCTTATTGCAGGATTGAAGATATCCCTGCTTATTGTAGAATTGGACTAGATGACCTTTAAGAGGTTCCTTCCAACCGAGACTATTCTATCATTCTAGAATTCTATGAAAGATCAGCTTGTGCTCATGATGTTTCTAGAATTATGATTTGGACCAAGAAGAAAACATTTAATTTCCAAAAGATGGCTTTTCCACTAGCTTTTTATTCCGTGAGAAGACCAAACATCAAATAACCTCCCACCATCCAGCCTTATTAGTGAAACCTTCAATAATCTCAGGATGCCACAGGATATGGCCACTCTAATGATCGGTACAATAAAATTCTACTGCCCATATAGGCTGGGGACAGAAAAGCAATACTGCTTGGCTTTTCCCAGAAAAGTTGTAGGAACTTTAAGTTACAGTGACTTTAAGAGTTATTGTGACACAAAAGAGGATGTGGAGTTTCTGTTTGTGGCTAAAGAAAACACTGGAAAGTACTTTGGTGTGCTCTTAGGAGCTTGATTAGATGGAGCACAGCAGATTTGCAAATAGCATAGATCTGGGCAGTGCTGCTCTTCCAGAAGACAGGAAACATTACTGTAACTAGGGAGTGTCCCTGCATCCAAACTCATGAGCTATACAGATTACTTTGGCACATGTGAAGTCCAGTGAGGAGAGTGATTGTTTCAGGCTACTTTATTCTTGCGTTCTTCTCTTAGATGGTAGTGTGCTGACCCTGGCTGGATGCCAAGCACCCACCACAGCCTCTCTCTCACTCCCCTCCACAGCTGGACAGGGAAGAGAAAATATAACGAAGGGTTCATAGTTGAGACAAGGACTGGGATAGTTCACTCGCCGAACAGCGTCACGGGCAAAACAGGCTAGAACTAGAGATATCAACTGAATTTATTGCTAACAAAATCAGAGCAGGATAATGAGAAGTAAAATCCCCCAGGGGTGAGGAGGCTGAATACAGCTGCCCAAAGGCTGCAGGGCTGCTTGGAGCCCAAACTCCAAGACCTGCCTGGCCAGAGGCAGCAATGTGGGTAGCATCGTGGTTGCTGTCACACTAGACTTAAAATGAAAATGCTCTTGACGTGACGAGTGCAGCAGAAAGCAGAAGGGGCAAGGTCAGAGGTGTTTGTTTGGTGTGGCTGAGATTTTTGCCTATCCAAAAGGCAGCATGTTAAAAACCCACAAATTCTACAACTACTGCTAGGGAAGGGCATTTGTCAAAGAGAAAAGAAACTGACACTGAAAAAGGTCCACAAAACAGACTATTTCTTAAGCTTGGCTCCTCCTCTGGCCCTATCTTTTATTTCTCCACTGTAATAGTGGCAACAGAACCTAAATGCCCAGAAAGACTGTGAAATTTTCTTATTTCGATCTGCTGCTGTGTGAGAAGAATAAGAAAGCATTAAAAAACTGCATAAATTAGTTATCATAGTGGCCCATTATGATCGCTGACAGAGAAACAGGCTTGGCTGAAGTGTGAACATGAGGACATCTCTCAAAAAGCTGGTCTTGCTTGTGGGAGCTATAGGGTTTGGGGCCAGGCTTGATTATGAACTCCAGCCTGATCTTCATCTCCACCAGCAAAATCTTTACTGCTCATACATCTCACCACTGCACCAGCCTCTCTTCCAAAATGGGGCATCAGGACAGGAGCTGGTTGAAATCTGTGGGACAAAGAATGCCAAGTTCTGTTCCACCCAGTCTGTTTCCCTCCTGTAAACTGCCTGCCTTCCCCCTCTGTCCTACTCATTGTGCTTCTCCCTCCTTCTACACAAGCTTAAAACAATGCCTGGTTCCAGATATCGGGAGGCACGAGGTATGGTGTCCTGCAGGCATGGGTACCACCCCAGGACTGGGATGTGTGCTATAAATCATCTCTCCAGGCACTAAGAGCTTTTCAAGCAAGAGAGCAATCCCTTTGTCTGAGGCCTCTCTCCACTTCCCCCAGCCTGCTACAAGCTGTAAGCAGGAACATCAGGACAACATGCCCACAACTATTTCAGAAACTGGATATTACAGCAGAAAGACAGCTCCATGACCCTCTTTGTTTGAAGGCTGACATTTTTCAGTGTCACATCTTGGGTGCCAAAGTGGCTGGCAGTGCCAACAGATGCATTCTCTCACCTATGGGTTGTCTACTTGGGTGAAGAGGGCTGAGTCTTGCCTCTCAGGGTGATTGAAATCCCATTTTTCCTCCCCATGCCAGACATGCCATGATGGCAGGAAATGGCCTGTGGGTGCATCTGAACCTTACTCCCTATTTCAGACAGGGATAAGTATTCATGAAACTTTGTCTTTCACAAGGTCCTTCGTTTTCCCAGCATGAAGCAGGAGATAGATGGTCCTTTCTATGTCAGGGGAATAGAGAGTCTTTTCTAAGGAGCTCAGAAGGCCTTTGTCACCTTGGGAAGTCCAAGCTCCCTTTTCAATCCACTTGCAAAGACAGATCCGTCTGAGAACCCCCAATTCCCCTCCACTGCTGCCTCAGCCTATAAAAGCTTTCCCAGTTAGGGTCTGGGGAATGAGACTGGACTGAAATCTGTAAAGACTTTGGACATTGAAATGTAAGATCCAGGCTGCCCTTAGGTAAAACTGGCAGAGGGGAGTCTTGGTGGCCATGAGAACAGTTAAGGCCTCCTGGATGAGCAGTGGGGGAGTCCTGGTGGGGAGGAATGCCCTGGCACAGAGCATGGGCAGGGTGTAACCAAGGCAGTACGTGACTGTCCAGAAAATTACTGACTTAGTGGTATGTAACACACAAAAAATTGCTTCTAGCTACTTGGTGTCTTCCTAGTGCAGGTGGAGGAGAGTGAGCTGGAAGGACTTTCGGCATGTGAGGGCTTTATGTAGTGAGGGATGAAGGGGCAGGATGGTGCTGAAAGAGGAGAGATGCCGCTGGTTGTCTTTGATGTGCTCGAGCTGCCACGTAATAAAACTGTCCAGAATTTCAGGACACAGCCCATGCCTGAGATTACTGTCATGGCTCCTAGAAGAAGTTATATATTGCAAGCACTTAAATGCACATCCTGTGGACTCCTTCTCCTTTGGTGAGGGAAAGAAGCATTTATGAAGTGCAGACATCTTCTGCAGTCATGGCCAACCCTGTGTTCAGTTACAGACTTGTGAGTAAACAGGGCTTAGATGGTTGTTTTTGCATGGAATGGGATTTTCACCTTAAGTCTGCCCTGGCTGGTGACAGCCCCTGTGCACCCACTCTGCTGGCAGGGACTAGAGAATTCCTGCAGCCCAGTCAGGAACATTGCTTACCCTCTGGGAGCAGCACCGCAGCAACTAAATCTTATACATCTTTTTTCTGTCTTTGACCTTTGCACACCCTGCCATGTCTGCATTTAACCCTTAATAAACCTGCAGAAATCATAGCTTTCCCACACCACTACCAGGAATCCTTATGGCAGGAAGACCTTTGTGCTGACTGGTGACACAGCTGCTTGGACTGGAGGCAACACCCCACATGGGGAAGTTCTAGGCAGAGGGACTCATCCATTCCACAGAAACATGCCATCATATTTTCTGCTACTTCATTCAGTTGTCAAAGCCACACCTTTGCTAAGCTGCTCCCTGTTAATCATGCCAAAGTTCACTGCTGATCATGGGATGCCTTCCAGTCCCCATATTCTCTTCTCAAATATCAGCTAGTGATTGCTAGCTGCTAGCAAACTTGAAATTCCTGGTAAAAGCCTGGAAGATTAGCTTTGCTCAGTTCAGGCTTCTGAAGTGGTGTGAAACACTACAGGATAAACTGAACTCCACCTTGATGCTTCTCCTGCTCAATTTGATATATGGATCTGATTGCTTGATCACAGCACAGATTGGAAAGTTGAAACTGCTGTAGGGCACTTTCCATTAAATCAGCTGCAATGCACACAGCCAGACTGTTGAGTATTTAGAGAATTATTTTTTTTAATAAAAAGAATAAAAATGCAGCTAGATGCATCTTTAAATGCATGGCATTCCCTGTTGTTAATATCTGTGCTGATGAGAAGAAGAAGGGATTAAATCCTTTTCCATATAATGCATGGCTTTCACCTCACCCCTTTCCTCTTCACCTGAATGCCTACAACCTTCAGGGGGGCAGCAGAATGAAAAGCTCTTTCTGCATAGGCAGATCCAATCATCCCCTCCTACAAATCTTAATCCATTGGATACTTGGCAGGGTTTCAACAAAGAGCCATGGGGCCTCCAGTTCCCCCATGCAGAGAATCTGGCCCTGCTGTGACCCTGCCATGAGCTCTGGTCTGCACATTACAGAACCATTTTCTTCCCTTTCCATCCATCTCAAAAGCAAGGATTGAAATTTAAGAGTTTATGAAAAAGAGATTTGATAATACCAGACATTCAGACAGCCATCAAACCTTGCAGTGAACCAGACTGACAGAATAAACCGAGTAAGGCCTCTGTGGGAGTTTAACTGTTGGTATCTTAAAGTAAATGCAATACTATGGAGAGCTATTTGCTCCAGAATATAATAATTTTACACTGCTTTCGTTAGTTGTCTAGGAATTATATTAATTGCATTGAGCACAATTAAAACATTAGAAATGAATATGCTGAGTTGTCCCCTTGTCATTTTTATCATGACTGTCACAAAGCAGCTTTGAGTCAGAACTGTTTTCAAGCATACACAAAACTTACACATTACAGCCACTCTCCTTTGAGCTCAGTGAATATAAATAAACATTCCAGCTTAAGCATGCAGCCCATTCCCACTCCTTTTTTCAGGTGAAGCAGAACATTTTTCTTACCTGGGTATGGCACTCTCCCTTTTGTTACCAGCTCTGTCAGTAGGATCCCAAAAGACCACACATCTGACTTTATTGTGAACCTTCCATACAGTGCCGCTTCTGGCGCAGTCCATTTAATGGGAAATTTCGCACCTAAGGACAGAATACATGAGTCTTAACCAGAACAGAGACAGAACCAAAGCACCAGTTCACGGGTGACTGCTGTGTTCTGTAACAGATGCAGGTGGAAGGAGCTGCAGACAAGTGTTAACCAACAGCTCCATGGAGTACAGTCAGAGAGGACAGGCAGGCAGAATGTGTAGGGCATCAGGAAAGACTAAGCACGGAAGGGGTCAGTTTGTTCCACATCCCAAGAAAAGGGTAAGACATTTTAACTTAAGTTTCAAGTTTTATAAAATGGAAAAAAAAAATCTCAGTTAAAAAAAAAAAAAAGGCCAAATATAATAGAAATAATTTCTCCCAAAGTGTTTTAAATTAACATTTCCCTGCAATATTTGCGAGTCGAACACAGCACGTATAAGCAGAACTGAGATATACTGGATATGTACCTCCCAGTTTGCCTGCTCAAGCTGAGCAAAAGGCAAACAAACAAACACGGTGAAAACATAAACTAAAAGCAAATCTAGTATTTCATTAGAAACATGCAAGGACTTTAAAATAATACTGCCATTTCAGTTGTTTGGAGTGCTTGATGTCAAGGCACAGCTTTGGCCTGTGATTTATAACTTGACAGTGTACTTTAAGCTCCTGGCACTGAAAAGCCTGTAGTGCCTTAAATACGTGCAGTTCTAATGTGCTCATCCATCATCAGAGCTTGAAGGAGCCAGTTGCAGTAAGGATAGTAAGATAACAAGCCTTTAAACACTGATTTATTTGCTTTTCCAATCATTTACTGTTTTCTTAGGGAAAATATTTTCAGTACGACTTTAAAGAAAAGTCTTGTGGTAATAATTAACTCATAGTATGTACGACAAAATATGCAGACATTTCCCTGGTGCCTTGTATTAACATACAGGCAAAAGAGTTGCATTGCTTATTGCTGATCCCTAGTGACAAACACTCTTGGATTTGGAAACAGACTGACTTCGACTTCACATCACCCCCTCATAAAAGTTCCTTTGCTTTCAGGAGGAGTGTGAAAGTGTAACAACTTGGACCAATCACTCTCAGGGAGTGAACTTATGGCACTGTTTAGAGTTCCCTTCTGGCACTGTTTTGCCATCACATCCAGTGCTCAATGTCCTGTATCTTCTGCCATACACCGCAATCTGATGTGACTTAGAGTACAAAGTAAACATGGTGATCCTCTTCTCCTTACTTAGTAAAACTTCAATGTGCTAAATTTTTTTTTGCTCTACATGTAAATGATCCTAAGAGAGACTAGTACTCAGAAACAAATACATTTTTTTCCTAGGGAAAATTGCAGTTGCTCAAGTAAGTCCTGCTAAATGACTTGAAAATGTCCTGCTAAAGGACGAAAAAGATGCAAGAGAAGGTTTCAAATCCCTAATGCCTGAAGTCAGGAACTTAAGTCTGCTTAAGCATCAGCACATCACTGGATAGATTTGCAAAGCTGCTGGAGGATTTTTGGATGCCTATTCACTTTATAAAATCTGTCTCTTATGTATTTTCATTGCTTGATACATAGGCAGGAACTAAAATTTGGGTGCTTGGCTTTGGTCTCAATCTCTCTCACTTACACTTCTTTGTGTGACCAGTCTTAGTTTACAAGACTCAAAATTTGCACAACTTCATCTTCTCTTAAAAATTGCCTTGGCTGTGATGTGTGAGTCCCCTGCAGCAGCAGCTGCCATCACTTGAGCCTCTGTCCTGGAAGCT
Organism: Pachycephala philippinensis; assembly: GCA_013397055.1. Taxonomy (NCBI): domain Eukaryota; kingdom Metazoa; phylum Chordata; class Aves; order Passeriformes; genus Pachycephala; species Pachycephala philippinensis. The sequence goes on along the minus strand of VWZT01010242.1, from coordinate 135,739 downwards.
GGCCCTGCTTCAGCAGCACCAGCAGCCACGTGGGTTGGCAACTGGCTGCTCCAGCTGCCAGGAGATCCTGGGGCTGTACAGCCCATGTCAATCCCTGGAAAAACTGTGAGCTGTGTGTATCTGGTGGTGAGGTTCCCCGGGCCTGCAGTGCATGCCTTTAGATGGGCCCGTGCAGGCAGCCCTCATCGTGAGGGCCAATGTCCCTCTGCTGTGTCCTACGTGCAGCCGAGACAGTACCCACACCCCGTGCCAGCTGAACCAAGGAAGAGCTCCAGGCTGGCCAGGAGCCTGGAGCCTCGGATGTTGGCCGGTGCTGTGTGAGATGGCCGTGCAGCGGGTTTGCTTGTTCACGTGCTGCACACATTTTATTCAACCATTTTTTTTTTTCTTTAATCAGCTGTGTTTTTCTGAGAAACTCAGTCAAACCTGCTCTAATTCCCTCGTGCTTCATACTCATATCCAAAGGTAGCAACCACCTACAACTCATCTTTGGAGGAAGGAAATCTCTTCAGACTCTTTTGTGGCCAACTCCCCCAGTATTTTTGTCTTCCTCAACCTACTGCCAGTGTGGCACTGGGAGATGAATACGTGGTGTGTTGTCAAACCACAGGAAGATGAGAAGCAAGGTAAAGTCTCTGAGAAGGGAAATCAATTCCAGGACGTCCCTTTTCCTGAGAGCTAGGGCAGTACAATCCTCACTGGAGTGTGATGAGCACTGCTGGAAAGACAAATGGTCTGTGCTGTGGATTTTCCAATGACAGGACAGCTATTCATTACTTCTCTATGTTGCCCCTGCTGTGGATGATTCTCTGTCTAAAGCAACTAATACAAAAAATCACGTTCTGCAGTTTGTGCAGTATTTCCTGATAGATGACAGATTTGGAGAGGTAGATGGGGAGGAGAAAAATGCAAGGTTGGCAGAGAGCTTGCTAGCAGAGCCCTGCCTCATGGTTTTCTGGCCCTGCAACACATGTTGGAAGCTAGATGGTCCAAGAGAGTCTGCAATCCAGTACGGCAGAGCTGTCAGTGAAGGGAGAGCAGAGAGCAGTGAGGACACACCAGGCTGGTCACCTGCAGGCACAACACATGCACTGCCGTAACACAAGGAGATCACACACAGCGTGTGTGAACGGGACTCTGTGTGTTTGTGTAACAGGGATCTCTCCAAGGTGTTGCCTCTCATTCAATGCCTGGCACTGGAGACGGAGACAGTGAACGGCTGTGAAAGCACAAAAACTCCCAAATGTGTTGAGCACTGCCTGGAAGCCTCCTACTTGCTCTAGCTACATGGAGTGTTCACACAGGCCGGATGCTGTGTGTGGCTCGTGATGGACCCACAGCTCCTGTGCTTACTCTCTTCCCAACACACTGATTAAAAACCCCACCGCCTCCCTGTGCCCGGGCCTCAGAAGCTTATTAAACAAGCTCACTTTGTGCTGCAAACAAATTACAGCATCAGATAAAACGTGTATTACTGACAAGCATGTTAATAAATCTGATAAGCCAAATTACCCCAGCTGACAAGGCAGCCCAGCTCCTACTTCTAAGGCAGATTTTGCATCAGTGGGGGAGGAATTTCTCTCTTTTTTTTTTTACTGGGACATGTTTTATTACAAACTAGCACATCAGTAACCCCACGCATAAACACCAACAGCACACTGCGTTCATCAGGTCAGGATAGCCTATCTTTGCCCCAAAACAAGGTACTAATCTGCAGCTTTTATCTCAGTCCCCTTTTTTTTGAAACATTTCAGCCCAGAGAAAGCCTTTTTTGGGTTTCTGCACTGCTTGTAGCCACATGAAACCAAAGCTGCTGATACAATTTATGGTTAGAGCAGCCAGCCCTGAGCCTGTGAGGATTTCTGTGAGGCTCAGCCCTGTTCTTGGGACCTCTGCCCGGCTCTGCCCAGGCATTCACACAAGTTATCTCCCAGGAGGATTTCCTTGGGAAAAATCAATCCATGGCCCTGCTTTAGTTCTTTGCTGGCTATAAGCAGGTCATGTGATGAGAAGGAGCAGAGGGGGCTGGGATGATTGAGTGACCTTGAGATGCAACTCTCAGCATAGTTTCTTCTGAGGGAAGTGAAAATCCCTCTGAGCTTTGGTTTCTTTTCAGATCTAAATCTTGATGAAGCAGAAACCTCTGAAATTCATTCCCCAGAGCCACTGCCAGCTTGATAACGATCCTGTTCCTGGAAATGCTACAAAGCTGCTACCTCTTGTACCTTAAAACCAAACCCAATGCAAGACCCCAAGCTCTAAGACCCAAAAACTCGGGGGCTCTTGGGTGAGCAATCAGGGAACGCAGTGTGGCATTGAATTGCTTCTGGGGCTGGAAAGGGAAAGCCGCAAAAGGTAAAAACGAAGTGCTGAAGCAAGCATGAAACAGGAAACGAGTCAGCCCCGGCAGGCGATGATGAGTGCCGTGTGGGAGGGACTGTGCAATTACATTTTTTGTGCTGTGAGAACGAACATGAAATTACAAGCCTGGCAAAGATCAGCGATGAGGAGCAGGATCCGCAGGCGGACCCCTCCCCAGGAAGCGAGGGGCGGAACTGTGGGTCTGAACACCCTTCTGGCTCTCTGCCTGCAGCCCCCCTTCCCCTCGCCCTTCCTCCTGACCTGGCCGTGCTCCCTCTGGCAGGGCAGATGGCACCTCTGCAGGAGTGTATCGGTGATCCCCGCTGGGATCCCGCTGGCTGAGAACCAGGAGTCCTTTCTCCTGTCTGCTCCTGGGCACGGCAGGTAAAGAGCAAGAACAAAGCCCTGGATGCTACAGCCTGCAGTACAGTCAGTCACAAACAAACCAGGTCTGATTAGCTGGTGAACAAGTCCCTACAAAGGGACTGGAGAGAGACTGGAAGGGGGGAAAAATCCCTGCCTATTTCTAGGAAATCAAACTAAGAAGCATCACTTGATTTTATGCAGGGCAGGAAGGAGTTATTTGTAAGTGTTAAGGAGGCAAAAATGATTTGAGAGTTTACAAACACGTACTAGAGCTCCCAAAATAGCTCTGACTCGTCTGGAAGGCATCAGAAAGATCTTTATTGTTTCATGTGTGCTTAGAGTGGCACTACTGCAAGTGCTGCTAGTGTGCGCAGTAGAAACAGGTCCTGGAAAATAACTCTGCACTTTTACTAATTACGAAAATTTTAAATTTGTATCAGCTGCTGCTGCTTAGAATAGTAACAACTCTAACCCAGCGACTCCATGGAGCACTGGCACTCTCCACAGAAATGCCATGTGCTCGGCCAAAACTCCACATAACTGTGAACCCTATCAGTGTAAGGGTAGCAGAACTGCGTGGGAAATCCTTTGCTGGAGGCGATGGGAAGTTTCTCTTTGTCCTGTAGGATACCAGGAGTTTTAAGTCTTGCCTTACCAGGCTGACACAAGCATCATCACCAGTGGAAGGAAGCAAGACTCCATGCCTGACACTGTGTGTGGGGGGAAGATGTTGCAACAGCAAGAGCTGAAAGAAGCGAGCCCCAATGGGGCAGGCCGCAATACAGTCCACCAGTGCAGCCTTTGAAATGGGCGTCACTCTGAACAGGCATGTTTTTCCCCTTTGATTACTCACTTCCTCTAAAAGCAAGAGGAGCCAAATGCTCATTACAAGCCAAGAACTTTTTTTTTTTTTTTGTATTATTTAATGGCAGTGTATAGCTGCTAGTCACACACTTTAAATCATTAGTGGCATGACCATCTCTTTCCTTCCTGACAATTGCTGAGAAATGGCAGTGCAGACAACGAACTGCTTTTTATTTACCTCTCATAAATCAGGAGCAGTGAGGCCTCCTTTGTTCAAACCCAAAAGAAAATAAACCGGTCAGTAAAACATTACCACCAGGCTAAGTAATACCCACACAGGTTCAGGAATCCTGCACTCTAGCCCGCTGGGGCTCAAAGCATCCCCATCTGTTTCCTTTCAAAATATTTAATCAGAGACCAAAGTGACAGTGGGGGAAGGGAGTAGGAGATCAAGCGAAGCTGGAGAAAACCACCTCTTCCCCACGCCAACAATGAGCTCTGTACTAACACACTTAAGCCAAAAGAAGGATGACTGCTGAGGAGAGAGTGACCAGAGACTTTAATCTTCAGATTTTGCAAGGAAAAACATTTCCTTTCTCCCACAGGAGCTGCCAGTCTGGAGCGCTCCCCATTTCCCTCCCCTCAGCTGGCCAAGCTTTCCTCCTGTGTCAAAATTCCCACTGAAGCAGTAGTCAGCTAGATAAACAGAGCAGTCCCCAGATGCATCCCCTTGGAGGCTGAAGTAATAGGTCATGGGAAACAAGCAGAGGCAACCATTTCCTCCTGATACTGTGGTCTCCAACAAGCATTGCTCGAACTGAAGCTTAACTAAACAAGCCAGAACCGAATTCCAGTTGAAAAAAAAATCCATTGGTGCGTTAGAAATGTTTCTCCCTTAATAAATTAAAGGTCTTAGGCTCACCATGGCTTGGAAGCCAGGTTAATTGCAATGAAATGTAAACTGAGTGTGTGCTACTTGGTCAAGAAAGTACCCTTTCCTAGAACAAGCTATCCTTAAGAAAGGGACAAAAAATATTAGTCGAAGTAGGAAAACCTTTCTACATGATGCCTGTGGTTACAGCCCTTTGAGTCTCTCTTTTAAGGAATTCTGTAGCTCTGAAGGATTTCAGCCTGACTGTGGGGTCAGGGGAAGGAAGTATTGTCCATTGCCCTCAAGTATGGGAAGGATGGGTGACTTCTCCATACCAGCACCAGGAGATGAAGCCACGCAAATGTAACTCAGATCTCCAGATCATCAGCAATGTATTTTAAAAGCCAAACTAATTTTCCTTTCCCAGACACTTTTTCCTCAATAAAAGTGATTTCTGTCATGAAAGAAGGGCAGGAGATACCCATGGCTATGCTCCCTCTCCCTGCCAGGCCTGTTGTTATACTTTTCTCAAAGTTTCCCCACCCCAAATCTAGTGATTTTTATTTCAAAATCAAAACTTCTCCTCAATGTCAGTCAGGCAGGTTTTCACAGCTTTTTTAACATGTGAAGAGAGCAAAACTGTTCTGAGAGATTTAAACTGGGAGGCAAACAGGTCATCATAGGATTTTCTAGGGATCAGGAGCCTGAAGAGATTTGGCCAGAAGTAGGTCACATACTTGTCTATGAAAACAAATAATTAGTCATGTAAAACTATACATTGGGTGGTTTCCAAAGGGAACAAAAGACGTGGCAGCAAACCAGGCAGAAATGGAGATAATATAGGACACGGTTGCAAAGCCATTTTGCAGACTGGATCTGCCTGCCTTGTTCAGGGAAAACTCTTCTTGTTTTACACAGGGGAACAGCAAGCAGGCAGCTTTCTGTCTACTAGAGCCTCTCCAGACACTCTTATTGCTCTGGAGAGAATGACACAAGCCTGTTTTTTTCCAGCAAGAAGCAATTCCCACCCTCAGGCTGAAATCAATAGTGGTTAAGGCTCTGCACTAGTGTCTACCACGGGTTCTTCAAGGACCCCACCAAAATAATCAAGCCTTGCTGTCTGAATGTGAAGCAGGCACCTTTTAGGGTGGATGCAGCCTGTGGTCCACATCCCTGTGACTGGGTACTGCTGACAGCAGTTCAGAGGGGTGAGAACAGCTTGAGAGCTGCTGCTGCTCCCAGGCCAGGGCAAGGCATGCTGGAAACTCTCTGGCTCCTTCTGTCAACACTTAGAGAAAAGTTACAGAAAGAGGTTAGCTGTTTCCTAAGAATTAATAACAGGGTCCACGCTGAAACAGGGACTTTGCTCAAGAGAAGAAACTCACAAGAGGAGGGAGTAAATGCAGATTATGAAGTACTTAGCTGGCCTGTGCTTTTTGGTGATGTACAACGGGGTTTCACACAGGACCCTCCTTGGCTTTGGCACTGAAAGGATGGAGTAGTGTTTACCGACACATATTGAGCAAGCACTACCAAAGTACTGCCAGCAGAAAGAGAACAAAACTGTAGCTCTGCAGCTTGGACCAACATCTGACAACTAAGCATGACTTGTAAAGAATAACTACAAAGAGCCTGTGTCATGGCTCAGTCTGAACACACATGCTTTTTAGAAAAAGCTACAAAACTCTTTGATACATTTCTATAGTGTATCAGTGGTCGTCTGTGCCCAGCACCCTGTGTGGCACTGGAAAATGGCATTTCTATTAAAATAACTTTTTAAGAAGAAAGAAAGAAAGAAAACATAGTGCTCAGAGAGACACAGCTCCATTGCACAGAGGCACAACTTTTTGACCTGTTTGAAATAAAGAAAATAAGAATAGTATAGGAGTGGTAATAGTGGTTAGTAAATACTAGAAGGCACACTACAAAAGAAATACCTTACATACACTTTTCTGGATTACCACATTCAGACTCTCATAGCCTGTAAGTAAAATATCCTCTTTGTTATGGCACCATGAATATCCTGTCTTTGCTGTCACTTCCTGCTGTGTTCTCACTCATCACCTTTGTTTCATTTTGGTTTTCAAAGAAAAGACAACGAAATAAGACATTCTCTTTAGCACATGCATTCAGCAGTGAACTTTTGACTAGGAGTTAATATGAGTTCAGGATTTACTGTAAGCAGCCCCAAAGCATAGGAGAGACAGCTTTTCAAAACCATGTTCCACTCTTTCCCTGTCACAAGAATGACACTCGGTGCTACACCTGCTGCTGCATTTACCTTGTCTGGCTGTATATTCATTGTCTTCAATCAGTCTTGCCAACCCAAAGTCGGCAATCTTGCATATTAGGCCGTTGCCCACCAGGATGTTTGCAGACCGCAGATCTCTGTGTATGTAATTCATCCGCTCGATGTACGCCATTCCCGCGGCCACCTGCAGGCAGCAGGAGACACAAACGGTGCATTTAAAACAAACTCATACATACATGGGCTATAAAACATGTACACCTCAGTGCTCAACACTCTGAAGACAGACCTGGGCCGCCATGTCCACCAAATTCGGTAACTTCAAAGCTCTTCCTTCTCCATCCTTTAAGAAATCTAGCAAACTCCCTGTGAATGCAGAGTTGACATAATAGAGAGATGTTAGGAAAACAACTCGTCAGAATGGAGGTGCAGCAATATGTGCAATATTAAAGACAGCAATGTTTCAAGTTCAAGGGACAGTTTCAGAAAACCCCATAATATCTTCAAATTCTCCTATTGTACTCTCTTCACTCTTTAAGGTTGGCTTGCAGAAGAATGTGCCACTAGTACAACGAGAGTTGCAGGGAAAAGAAACACCATTGTTTTAAATTTTCCTGACCATGACTGAGAAAGCTGATCCTTCTTAACTTTTCCAGTGCTCTTTAAAACTACATACCTGCTGCTCTCTAAAGAGCTCAGCGAGCTGCAAAGCAGCAGCTCAGTTCCAAGCCACACAAGTTATGGAAGAAGTCAGATCTCAGCTCAACCTGCTCCAAAAGAAAGGTCAACCCGGAGCCTGGTGAGCCCAAGGGGGATAGCAGTAGCAAAGGCTATTTTCCCTTAGAAATTAGTAGTGCTCCTCCTCTAGATAACCCAGAACTAAATACAGCATGAACCATTAATTTTAGACGAGAAAGAAGAAATGAAATGAAAACAACTTCAGCAAAAGCTATAAGAACATCACTTTCCTGTGCAAGGGAAAAGAAAGTACCCTGTTGCTTTACAAAAAGAGCCTAGGATGTTATAGCTTCTGTCCTAATCTTGCATCTGAACAGAGAAGTGTGGCAGTCTCCTTTAAATAAGGTCAGCGAATTGGTTAAATAAATAAAGGAAAAAGACAGATGATTAAGAGTTTCTCCCTTGATAAATCGTCAGCCTCAGCTCAGATCCAAAGATGTAAAATGTTACGGTACAAACCAGTAAAGTAAGCCAAAACAAACCACATACTTCAGAAGGGTTTTGAAAAGTCTTTATTTTTAAAGCGAAAAGCATATGCTTGTCACTGAGACATATGATTAAAGTGTGAGTTAGTCAGGGCTTGGATGCCTCCGAGGAGGGAGGTGGGCAAGCACCTGCCAGGAAAATAAAAGTCAACTCCAAATAGACTGAAAGAATGCACTTAAAATTTCAGAGTGTATCCTCCAATGTACAGTGAAACTTCCCTGTGAGAACTTATGTTTCCTATTTGGTTCATTTGCTTTTCCAAAACAAGCAGATTTTTTGCTCTGCTCTCTGAGAGATCTGACAGAGCAAAAAGTTTTCTTTTTCTCATTTTACTACATCGTTACCAGCTAAGTAGCTTAAGGAAGAGAGAAGGGAGAACGGGAAAGCGAAGGAAAAAGAGGAGGGAAAGAATAATAAGTGCAAATCATGTATTAAGATGATAAATGGAGTGAACTGAAAGTGAAATGTGATCTGAGAACGAGGTGCAGTGACAGGATTCAGGATTGGCTAAACGAAGAAAAAGAAATCCTAGGCCAACAAGTAAACACTGAAGGAAGATGCCTTAAGAACTCTCTAATGCCAGGGAAAGCTGGGATCTTGGGAAGCAGCATGTAGTATCATCAAACTTAGAAAACGCAAATCACTTGTCAGGGAAGTTTAGATGCTGATGCAGTTGGAATCACTTAGGCTGCACCAACTTCTCTCTCCCCCAACTAGAACAGATTTTCTTTGTACATCAGGTTTTGGGCCCAGTTCACAGTGGAATTCATAATTCTTCTGAAGCCAGAGGTGACTCTCTTTCAGTGACAGTTTCCTGTTCCCTCTCTCCTTCCTTGCATGCACCCCGCTGCACCTCCCTCTGTATCCCCAAGGAGCAGCAATAAAGAACAAGTATTATCGAGCACAGCAGCTCTGGCTTCACCTTTACTCATGTACTCCGTGACAATATAGATAGGCTCTTCAGATACCACAGCATAAAGTTGGACCAATTTGTCATGTTTTAGCTTCTTCATGATTTGGGCTTCCTCTAAGAAGGATTCTGGAGACATAGTGCCAGGCTTCAGGGTCTTGATAGCCACTTTAGTATTTCCATTCCACGTACCTACAAGCACAGACACTTAGTTAGATTAAATATTTTCTGCTCCTTTTTGTGCCTGATGCCTAATGTAACCATGGTAAAAAATAGCAAGGACATTTAATATAAGGGTTTTCAAAAAAAGTTTGGTTTCCCTTGTTGCCTTATCATTATATTCCTCCCACGCCTCCTTCATATTTTAGTCTTTTTCTGTTACAGTGAAAAATAATACTCCCATTGGCACTGGGGCACAATTCCCGTTGCCCTACTCAGACAATGTTTCCAGTGATCTCCACAGAAACCTTTTCTGAGTAAGAAACATGGGACTGCTGAAACCCATCTTCGTGTATTCCCTTGCTAACAAGTAATTGCTACAGACAACAACACAGCTCCTGTCACAGATTTGGACAACAAAACTGGTTAAACCCAGAACTTCTCATTTGCAAGAGAAGTTTTTAACGTTTTGGTTTTGTTCTGAGTTAGATGAAAAAAAAAATTCAAAAAAAAAAATTCCCGAGAAACAAATCCTGAATTGATTTCATATTACAAAACACGGGCGTGTTTCCAAACTGAAATGCCTCTTTTTCCTTCCCCTCCTTATCCCCAGGAGCTGCTGATAGAAAATGAGGTGGTTCCTGTCCGCTTCAGTTCGCTCTTTACTTGTGGTCAGCACTGAAATGGACAAGTTGCATCATTTTTCAGCCATCACCTACCAAGCCTTCTGGAACACCCAAAAGCCTGCACCAGGACCTGGAGAGAGCTGGGGAAGGCTGACTCAGGGCATCCCGCAAGAGGTGGGGCTTCACTTGGGTATTTGCAAGGGGGAGAAGGAGGACTGGAAAGAAAGAAAACCCAGAAGATCTATTTATGTTAACAGTGTGTGTGTGTGGTGGGGGGTTGTTTTGTTTTGGGTTTTTTTGTTTGCTTTTTGTGTGGGAATGAAAAGAAAGGAAAATTAAAATGGGCCGAAATACCACTTCCCAAGTGCCTTCTGGTTGTCCTTTGCCCAGACTAGCCAGAACCCTGCCCAGAGTCAGGGCTGACATGGTTTTTAATGTGATCTGTAGACAGGGAGCTGCTGTGTGATAAGGCAGAACAATACTAAATTACTTCAGGAATAAATCACGTTGGGTAAAAACTGCCCCTCTGCACTTAAGCATGAGGATAGCAGAAAGCCTCCAGAGTACACAAAGGCTGTCATGGAAAAAGGTAATGTGTAAAATAACCCAGTTTGTCTTTGTTACAAGTACATGAACAACAGCAGGGCTCAGCTGCTGCAAGGGAACTGGTTAAGCCAAAATAACTTTATCATGAGCTTTTGCAACCTGCCAGAGCACAAAATGAGCCGTAACATGGGTCCTTTTCTGTGCAAATGCTCAGGTCCCAGGTCCACCTTGCCTAACTGAGGACAGCAGAAGAGCAGAAGAGCTGCTGCTCCTGTGCTGCTCCTCACTTTTAAAGGGCAATCCCAAATGTCAGGGGGGACTTGAGGCACGTATTAGTCAAAAGTGTGCAGTGCAAGTTTGGTTTTCATAATGCCTTGATTTCCTTCATCACTGCACTGTCAGTGGAGTAAAGCCTTCAGTTACCACCTCTGCTACCCCAGCACACTGAAGGAGGGCTCCCGAAGTCTTAATTTCTCTCAGTCCTTCAAACCAGAGCTGAAGCAGGACTTTGCTCTAGTGGCACTCCTGTGTAAGTTGGGAAGGGTGTGGTTTTGCCTCTAATTTCAAGCCGGGTGGCCAAAATCTTTTCTAATGGGTGACAGGGAGTGTGTTTTCGTCTGGAGTCACTGAGGCTCCACACTGCAGTGTGTCATCAGTCATGGCCACTTTGCAGAGGTACCGCAAATTATATGAACCAGGAATGAAAATCAGAGTTTCATGGGCACCAGACTGGCATTAAGAAAACAGGATATCACCTCGTGTATTAACAGGATTAGCTGTTTACTATCTGTTTTAATAAAAATCCCAGGACTCGTTTTGTTACCATGAAGTGTTTTCAGCAAGTCTGTTTTTAAATACTTTTACGAATTTCTCCAGTTTAAAAAAAGAAAATCAAACAAAAATGTTACCTTATCCTCTCAGCCCCGATTCCAGTATAAATTCTTAAATTTTCTTGTTGTGTTTTGGTATATTTCTCTAATAGAAAATTAGCATAGACTTCCCTCTGAATTCCTACCATATGTATTTAGTTACTACTTAATGTGTTTTCTATAAATTCTTACTGTGTTAATCTACTCCAATTTGGTAATGCTTCAGGGTCGTTAACATATTTTTACTATACATTAAGAAACATAATTTCATAATTGTAATAATAATTTTTGCATTTCTGACAGATACCTGGTACTGGTACTTGGCACTTTATTTCTCATAGCTGGTTTTTTTTGGGTTTTTTTTTTTTTTTTACATTTGTTCCTTTAACTTGTATCAGTTTAAGATCTGTGACACACAGAGCTGACCACTAAGTATTAGCATCAACTGGAAACCTGTGCATGCATTCAAGATGGAGAACAAGAAGGAGAAACTGCAGTTATCTGGAGATGCCAACAGAAAATGTAGGCAGCTTTCATTGCAACAGGTCAGCTGTAATTCTGTGAGATTCTATAAATTTATATATTTCTAGTCTATAAATCCTGTAAATCTCAGAGACTTGCTGCTGTGCTCCTTGCTGTAGTCTTGCAATGGGAAACAGCTGCAAGAACCCAGGAGAACCCACTGGTTTTGGCTGTCCATATTTTTGTGTCACTGCAACAACAGGAGTGGTCAAACTGCCCCACCAAATTCTTGTAAAGAAACAACATATAGTGATTCTTTATTTGAATTGGTAATTTGAGTCTATACAGAATGCAATTTGGCATAGAAATTGAGCTACGTCTCACGGAATGGCCACTATATTGTGTTTCAATGTTATGGCCATACTAAGATTTATGTAAATTGTAAATTACTATTGTTTTACACTCATTAAAAGAATGAGGCCCATGATGGGTAAGTTAAGCTGGCCAGTGTGCAGAAAACAATGTCAGTGGAATTGGAAAAGGTCAGTATTTCTAGACTTCAAAGTGGGGGTTCAGCTGGGCCCAGCAAGTTTTGCCTCTGTTGTCCCTGGTCTCTATATTGAGTTACTGGGTTCTGCTGCAGATACACTTTTCAAAACAGACTTGAAGAAGGGGATGCTTGGGAAAGCTAGCTTGACAATATCAGCTTGCTGATATTTGCCATTATTTTTAAACTGGGAGAGTGGATGGAAACATTTTCAGGGTCTGATTCCATCAGTGCTACAACACACAAGGAAAGAAAAATGTCTACTTACCAGATTAATTTCTGGTTAGCCATTCTGCCTTACAGGTTTAGCATCATTCCTATTTTAATACCTAGCAATTGTGTAGTCACCCAAATAAACCCAATGCAATTAATGAAGTTTAATGCCCTGACCTCTCATACCACTGTGTGCAAGTGAAAGGAAGCTTCCCCATGGATTACCGTACTTAGGTTTGACTGTTTCAGACAATATAAACTAGCATTTCATACTATTCTGATCTTTTAGCTTTAAGATCTATACTTGAAATGTTTATTTCTGCCAAGAGGGCCTTAAAAGATCCATCCAAAGCAAAATATATTCTCTGCCTTACCACGCCACACTTCAGCGAAACACCCCTGACCAAGCTTCTGTTCCAGAAATAATGAATCACGTGCAACTTCCCATGCATCTTTAGCCAATCCAACAGTTTGTGGGGTATTATTCGTAGCAATCACAGTTAAGTTAAAACACAAACCATCAGCTTTCTCTATAGGAGAGGAAATTAATAAAAAAAACACACTTATAATCCAAAATTATGCATGCATTGAGAAAGATGGAAGGTGAGGGTCTCTCAGTGCTGCATTAAAGTTCATTTGCAAACACTGTTTTTTGTACGCTGAAGGTAAGGACTCCTTTTGTTAGCTTGAAGAAAAAGGCTTCTTGGTATAGCTGAGAGATTACTATGCGAGCCTTGATTTATTATTAAGACAGTGGTAATTTGTCAAAATCAAGACCTTCCAAGGAAATACAGAATTTAAGTTTTCTTTTGCCATCAATTATAGTGAAAGTTGAAGATTAAAGAATTTCAAAGTCAAAGACATGATTCCAAAGACATTTTTCCTAACAGTTTGAGCCTTACTATTTTTTTTTCCTTGTGGGTCACAGTGTCTTAGATTTTCACCTTCCATCTTGTAATCCCCACACAGAGAGCTATTTTAGAATAATTATTTTGCTCCATACCCATCCATACTTCCCCAAACTGCCCATTTCCCAGTCTCTTGATCAACTGTAGGGATTCTCGTGGAATTTCCCAGACATCTTTGGTTTTGACAGACAGATCAGTAAGCCTTGGCATTCCTTTATGACAGGGGACTACTAAGCGGCAGCAAAGACCTGCAGCTCTCTCTGATGGAGCCAGAAGTGAAGCCAACAGCAAAGGAGAGGAAAGAAAAAAAAGTGTGACATGAAACAAATACAGTAAGCATAAAAACAATGCTACTCACAACAGCTGTTAGTTGCATACCACAAAGCATCCTGGAAGATTAGGAATTGAACATTGAAACATATTCATTTGAGACAGAACAGGAAATATTTTAGTCTCTGCACAGCCTGAAATGGAAGGTGACCGCCAATGGTTTCTCTTGCAGACTCAAGATTTCCCTCCTCCCACAACGCTGCAATTAAGATAACCTCTTGAGTAACTGTTTTACTATGGTACAGTATAGCTTTTAAAAAATAATATGTAAATTACAAGATTAATTGTTTCTGTACTAAGTAAAAGCAACACGGAGAGATTAATTTTTTTTTTCCTGAAAAATCACAGCCAGGAAAATTTGGTGGACTTTTTGTAGACTGGGAAAAGGCATTTTCGATATTCTACTCCGTGAAAAGGTGTCTTTGTAGGTGTCACGCAAAAGACTTTTTCTGACATTCTTTCTAGAGCAAACCTTCATTAGCATATGCAGGCAGTCCTACATCGTTCAGGGCAGGTTCATTATATTATCTCTTGCAAAGCTTGACAGAAGACTGAACTGTGACAAAAGTCACACAAGATATTTTGGCAAGAGTAAAAATAATTTTATATATNATACACACACATATTGATGAGGAGTATACCACGCTGCACAAAGCAGACTACAATATGAAGCCTGCACAGCGACCTGCATCTTAAAGCAGGTGCAGCAGAGCAGAACAAGGTGGGGAACTGCAATTGCACTTCAGACTCAAACATGATCTGTATTCTTCGGTGCAGAATTTTTTTCTATGCAGGTGAACAGTTTGTTCTAGCATCAATAAGATGGGCAAGCACTGAAGCTCCTTGCAACAGCAAGCTGCACCTCATTAGCACAACTGTGCTTTGTGGCTCTCCCACAATTCAGAGTGCAGAGCAGGCACTTAGAGGGAGCCCTTACGGATGAATCAGCCGGGGCTGGCATGGAACAAGGGCTCCTCTGCTCAGCTGGGTCCTGGAGACTGCAGGTAAAACCTCTGGAGTGCTGGTCTGTACCATGCCTCCAGAGCTACCCTGCCTGGATCCTACTGATTATGCCTCCGTGTTGCACAGAAATGGCTGTTTCCAGATTTATTTGTTTCTGCATCTGTGCATGGAAAATACGCCACCCAAATAAGCTGACCACAGGAAACTAAAATTTGACATATACCAACTGGTACAGTGAGGTTGAGAATTATCTTCCCTATATGAGAGTTTTTATACCTCATTTAGCTTGAAGTAGAGTCACCAGAAACAACTAGAAATTCTCCCTGGCAGCATACACCCATCAGGAATTGGGTGGAGAAGACAGCCAGATGTCTAGTATGAATAGCATAAGAATACAGCAGACAGAATACAAAGAATACAGAAAAAATGTCCCACAGAGAAGTTGATTTCCCAAGTAAAAATTATGAAAAGTTTTTGAGCAGCAAGCATTGGGGGTAATCTGTTAATATTATGAAAAGCTGAAGTAAAGGGAAAAAAAACCCCAAAAAGCAAAATAATTAAAAATACAAATTTCTGCTTAAAAATGACAGTGCTGAGAAGCATGGCAGTCTTCTGTGTAAGAACCAGTTGTCCTATGCAGAGGTTTGGGGGGCTTTAAAGTTGCATTTGTTGTACACCAATTGCCAGTGACAACAGGATGTACTTTTGGAATAGTGCATGCCACACTTTATTCACAGGAATAATAAAAAAAAGTTTGGTGGGTGGACACAAATAGTGTACATAGAGAAACACCCATATTGCCTTATTTATTTAACATAATTTAAATGTTAATACTTTACACATAGAACAAAAACCCAGTGGGAAAATATATGTAATTTATAAGGTAATATATGCAAACCTTTTGGCCATTGCTTTAGGTGACTGAATTCCACAACGCAATTCCTATTTGCTTATTAACAATAGTGTGCTGCAAAATGGCACATATTAGCACTGACTTATTCACAGGGAATTCATGCTTGGAGATGTGCAAGTCAAATTTGGTAATTCTGTTTGCTTAGCAGAGGGAGAGCTGACAAAACCTTTAGCTCAGTAAAGTGTTAGGTTTTAAAAGCTCTGCTGCTGTATCCTGTGAACGGCACCCAAAGGCATTTATAACTGTAATGGGAAAGGGATAACAGAAGATGCATTACAACAAGCAAGAGTCATAGATCAAATGACTCTTTAGGGCATCTTACACATACATCAGCTCAGCGGCAAACACTTTCGTTTTAAAATACTTCAGAGTGCCATGTATTATCTGAAAAATTACCTGAGTAATGCTGAACCAGCTGCTGAAGATTCTCAAATTGTGCCCGAGTTGTGATACAATATTCACCATTGTCAAGTTTACGAATCTTATAATGTTTGACATGATCTCCTTTCATATCATCCCAGTCTCGAATAGACAGGGAATAGGCACCTGTTCCAAGCAAAGGAGAAATAAAAAATTAGCTTTTAGTCACAAAGACTTTGGTTTCCTGGTCAGTTGTTACAAAGTGAAAGAGAAATTGCTTCCAAAAAGCTCACTGTATCCTGAAAAAGAACAAATTAATCTAACACAATGAGATAGGTGTCAGAGAAATCCTGGGATGTTCACACCATGTCCCTTTCACAATGTTCTAGAAAGAAACTGTGACTTCTGTGTAAATGAAACTCACATTTTAACATTTACTACTCCAAGCTGTTAAATTGACTTTTCCTATTCTAAGTGCCAGGTTACACTGCAAATACTACACTTTATGTAAATGCCAGTGGGTGGTAAACATCAAGATTTTCATAGGAAGCTCTGGAGATAATGACTTTATATGTGGGTAGTGTTGTTACCTGGATGGATCCCAAAGTTCTTTATAAACATGAAACAACCAAATAAGCCTACTTTGTACACCACAGTCTTTGGAAGGTAATACTACACCAAGACTGAGCACCAGGAGATCCGCAAGAACCTCATGTTTAACTTCCCAAGTCCATGTGGGCGTTTAGAGCTTACTAGTGGGATTCAGATGCCCAAGCACATGGATTAAGTGCCATGTGAGATGCCTCAGGACGTGCTGCTTGGCAGTTTTCCCACAGGCTGTCACGTTCTTCCAGCCATGTGGACGCCCTGCAGGCATTTCAAATGGCTCCGGATGCTCGTGGCCAGGTAAAGGAACCTCAGCTGATAGGCTGGATTTAGTTTTAGGTGCAGTGGGGGCAGCCTGCAGGTGGGCTGGGGGCTTGATTTATTTGCCCACACATAAGCCTCTGGTGCTCTGAGGGCAGCTGAATCCCAGCCCAGTTTCCATGAGTGTTGTGGCACTGTGGTGTAATGCCGGTGTGGGCACTCAGGTCTGCAGTCAGGCAGCTGAACAGAGCCAGGGCTTCCTGCTGATTGAGGGAAAAACAGCTCAGCCACCTACGTGGAGACCTGCATGTTCAGGTGGCTTACTCTGGAGGACAGTCCTATTTCACATCCAGTGACACACGTGTTGGTGCTCCACAGTCTCAAAAGCAAAGCCACTTTTTTATAGCATAATGCAGCACCTGAACAAAAACATGGCCCATTTCAAAGAGAGCTAAGAAAACAAGTCTTCACTCATGGCTCAGATAAATATTGTATATACTCAAGGGCATTTAGGCATTAAAAGGAGAAGAGGTAACTGGCAGCTGCAGAGATCTCAGGAAGGTCCTCCTTCTGGAGCCTCTGCTGCTTACACTGGTAATCATGCCAGCTAAGGGCAGGAAAGGAAAACCACCAGCAAACAGTTTTGCACATGACAGGTGGTCCCAGTGTAAGATGTCCTTCTTGGATGTATCCTCAGGAAGAAGCCTCCCTGACCACATTAACCAGCAACAGGTTGCACTGGTGGGTGGCTCATCCCCGAGGGAGCTTTAGTGAGCAAAATGTCTCCACCGTGACTCCAAGGACTTCTCAAATTCCCTGTTGTTTGTCCCCTATACAGGAGGAAAAGAGCCAGCACTTAAACAGATGATTCTGGTTTATTTGAATGGGAGGCACCCTTAAAGGATTGTTTTATGTCTCTCTCTCTCTTTTCTAATGTTGGTTTTTTTTTTTTTTTTAATTTTATTTTTCTTTTATGTATTTATTTTGGTGGGGTTGGAACTAGATGATCTTTAAGGTCCCTCCCAACTCAAGCCTTGCTGTGAATCTGTGATTTCTAAGTGTAGAAAAATACTGTTTTTTCAGGACAGTTTTCTGATGAGGTTCTCCCCCTGAGTCAGTACATCTCTCTCAACTAGGAGTTCAAAGCTTTTTGGTGATTTGCAAGCACATCTTGTGCATGCTTTGTACCACCACTCTGGGCTGTACTTGTCAGCATCCTTTCAGAATTTTCCAGGCAGTCTTCTCCACCTCCGCATTTTTGAGTTTTGATCCACTGGCAGCAGCTGTATTTTCTTTAGTCACGCTCCCTGCCTATCTGGTCACTATTTTAGATTCTTTAGGAAAATGTAAACAATCTGTGGCTCCAGGTCTGCAATCAGAGCTGTGTGGGTGGCCCTCTGTGGACCCCCTCTGACCTCAGATCAAGTTTCAGGACTGGAGCTTTAGTTCAAATCTGGACATAAACAAGAACCAAGATGGATTTCATTATTCATTTATTTAGGCTGTTGGTTATCTATACTATTCATTATTATCTGATGATAAATTTAAATATAAGAGATATAAACAATAAAAATTTGGGATAGAAATACAACATTACAATATATCACACTAATGATTTTTTTGAACAGCCAAACAACTAAAACCAGACAGTCTTGAAAGGTGGAGATTGAAACCAGGTGAAGGATTATACAGACAAGAGCTGATGAAGTACCTGGGTAGTCAGGCATTGAAAAAATGAAAAGCCAGCTCCATATGATTTATTTTGAAAGTAAGAAGAGAAGGCAACCATCATCAAGGGAGGTTAAATTCATGCTGAAATCATCCATGATGATACTTCTAACATGATCCTGATTAATTTCATTATTGTTATTATTTAAAGCAGAAGGGACAATTCTAGGTCACAAAACAATTCCTCCCTCAAGGCCAAGATGACTAGTTGGGGTAAGGCATTTTGAGAAGACTTATGGCAGAACACACCATTTGAACCCACCCAGTCGATTTTTTTCTCTCTCTTGAACAACAAGCTCTCTGTTTTCTTCTAACAACATACTCAAACATCACAAGGATGAGAAGGGAAATAGGAATTTTTTACAAAAAAACATGCATGTTTTTTTCCTATAGCTCTGATGCAAACTCTGTTTGAAGATGTAGAAAGCCTTAAGTTCGAATGCAGAGAAATTAAGCTTGCTGCTCTAAGTCCATCTATGATGGATTACTACATTTCCCCAATGCTTTTGTGTCTCACAATAAATTAGAAAAAAAACTGACTTAGCTAAGTAAACAGCCCTGCAAAACAGATCCCCTATCACTGTATAAAAACTGGGGAAATCAGACTAAACTGATAATGTGGTTTAGAGAAACAGTGTTGTTTGTTTTTAGGATCCATGGCTGCATATATGAGCGAGTTTTTAAACTTGGCACAGAGTGGGATAAAGTCCTGCTCCTCACACACATCACAGCAGCTGTTGGTGAAAAAAAGCAGGTGGAGGCTATTTGCAGAAAAAGAGCAAGTTAGAGCCTGTCTTGCTCCCGGTGAGAGTGCCTCACTGCTACAGGAAGCACGATGAAGCTGTGGGGTGACACGAAATTGTCTGCGTGAAACAACAGCAGGTCTATTCAGATTTTGCATCAAAAACAGTCTTCAGAGTTATAGGCAGCAAAGGGAGAATCCAGTTACTGCAGGAGGCAAAAACGCAAAACTTACCATTTTAGATGATTGAATGCAGCATCTGAAGATAGGTCAGGGAGAGAGGAGTGGAAGTACTGCTTGTCTTCTTTAAACCCCTTCACTAGCCATGACTCCAGCCATTTTGCATGCTAAGCCTAGCTGATAGTGTGCTCTGATCAAAGCACTGACAAGTTGGTGCTTTAATTATGTGAACCATCATTAGACTACAGAACTTACGTGGAATTAATTCCAGTGACTTATGCCTCCCACAGCTTTTGTTTTGGATTGTTGGTTAATTAAGAAATGGCCAGGTTTGTTTTTACTTAGTTGCAGGTTTTCTGCTCAACAGTTGTATGAGTTAGAAAGATCTTTTCATACATGTGAAGCTTTTGAAGAAGATGTTGACAGGCCTTGTGAGCAAAACGTAAAAGCAAAAATAGCACCCGCCAAGAAAACTGGAACTCCTCCAATATTTTTAGAGGGAAGGAGGAGAATACATCCTTCCACTTGACTTCAACAGAATGGATACAGTTGAATACTTTATGAATATATTAATTAGAAGTACATTCATATATTTTCCCTGTTAATATGTGAATTTAAAACTGCTGCATAATTTTTTTTCTCCTTTTTTTTTTCGTTCCCCCCGAGGATCCAGCATTTCAAAGGATCATGCCATACAGCTTGCACTGCAGATACCATGGGTTGAGCGTGAGTTGTACTTTGGCTGTTCTCTACTTTGAACACTCACCCTATGACCTAGGATATCCAGACATCCAATTCCCTAACACAAATATATGCAAAAGAATACTTATCTCTACCTTCATACCACTGAAAACAGTATTTCACACACTTTAGCACAATTTTTCCCATACTACCTTCTCATTCATAGCCAGAATACCTTTGCCCAACCTACCTTTGGTAGTTTCGCTTTCCCGGATCAGGAAGGTACCTCTGGGGTTTCCAAACGACAGCAGCTGCCTCTCGGCATCTTTTCGGCCAAGCTTGCCAAAGTACCACCTTAGGGAAACATCAGAGATAGTGAGACAAATGCCACATAGCATCACTAAGTAGTGTCACAAAGCCCAGACATGGAGAGGATTTTGTGTGGAAACTCTGGTTACTCAGATACAGTCGACCAGTTTTGTCACATTGTGTCTCTTTCATCATGCTGGAAAGCCAACGTGACAAACCATGTAGTAATGTTCCTTGTGTTGGGTGGGCAGCAGTTGCATTAAGCCCATAATCAGTAGGTGCTGAGAATCCTTGGTGTCCTACAACAAAGGCCAGACTCGGACAAACAGAGACCCAGATGTGGTGGGTGGAGGGTATACACAAGGAAGAGGGCAGAAAACTGTGTCGCTGCTGAAGAGCAGTATTTTTACCGATGTTGCTATAAACTACATATTTGACTTACATAGTGATTTACTAGCATTCAATATTTTTGTTGCAGCACAGCAATAAAATGTCAGTAGCAGGATGAGATTCAACCTCTTTACTGTGGTTCTATACGAGGCTTTCAGAGTTACAGCCTTTTTTCCTTCCTGCAGCAATGTTTTTGTGTTGTTTCACAAACAGCCAAGGACAACATGAAGTACAGACTCCAGTAGTACCTGCTCAGCTCTATAAGCTCCTCCACTGTATCTTTTATATTGGAAATAATGTGAATACACACATCACTCCTTTTCTTTGCACAGATAGGTCCTCATTAGGCTGCCTTGTGTGTGCATTGTGGGCATCCTACCTATCCTAGGATTTGTATTTGTTGATACAATGTGCCCTCTTTAATGGACAGTTTGCACACTAATTGACTCAAAATATTTTTACAAGTTGGTTCAGGAAAAGCAAGGGCACCTTTTGGTTAAAGCTTGAAATTAGCTGACACTTGAAAAAAGGAAGCAGACCTGTGTTCCTTTAGGTTTTCTTCCTTTGTTTTGACATTGAAAAAGCACTGAGCTTGTGCTTCTTTTGTTACTAATTACCTAATTATTTATCAGTGCAGTTAAGAACTGAAATAAATATAATGTAAGTCATTTGAAAAATCACTGCAATCAATCAAAACCAACTCCTCACACCTCCTTCTAATACAGCACTAATGGGTCTTTAGAACAAAAAAAGAAAACATACTCCTCTGCTTGGATGGAATCGACTGGAGCCACATAATTACTGGGAATGTAACCAGTTTCGCCTGTTGTCAAGGAACGGGCCTCCCACCAGTCTCCTTCCCTGTGGAAACAGAGGTGAGGAGGAGAAGTGAGAGCAAGACACAGCTGTAAAGACAATGATCTGACTTCATTAACAGCACCCAAAACTGCACGGCCGTAAGAAGCCACAGCAGCTCATCTCTTTATCACCGGCGTGCTTCCGAGAGAGCTGTCTGCATCTAAACCCAAATAATATACGTATTTCTTTACACCTATAATTACTGCAGCAGTGATTAATACTGCAGCCTTCCAGATGTAGCATAATGGCACAAAAGGCAGAACAGCACAGTGTAATCAGGTTTGGTGAGGGCTGGATTTGGACTAGAATATTGAAAACTGTATCCATAGCAATTATTCTAATACAGACCTCTGAGACAGCTTATAGGAAAATTGCCAAAATGAATGCTGCGTGCTGGTCTTGGCCAGGATAGAGTTAATTTTCCTCAAAGTAGCTGCTTTGGGACTATGTTTTGGATTTGTGCTGGAAACAGTGTTGATAAGGCAGGGATGTTTTCATTGCTGCTGAGCAGCATTCCCACAGTGTCAAGGCCTCTTCAGACTCACACCCGACCAGAGAGGGGGTGGGGATGTGCATGGATCTGTGTGAGGGGACACAGCCGGGAGAGCTGACTCCAACTGACCACAGGGGCATTCCAGAACATGTGGCATCATGCTCAGCATGTAAAGCTGGGGAAGAAGAAGGAAAAAGGGCGTTTGGAGTGATGGCGTTTGTCTTCCCAAGTCACAGTTAGGCATGATGGAACCCTGCTTTCCCGGGGATGGCTGAACACCTGCCTGCCCATGGGAAGCCATGAATGAATTCCTTGTTTTGCTTGGCTTCTGTGCATGACTTTTGCTTTACCTGTTAAACTGTCTTTATCCCAACCCATGAGTTTTCTCACTTTTACCCTTTGATTCTCTCCCTGATCCCACCACGGGAGAAGCAAGTGAGTGGCTGTGTGGGGCTGAGTTGCTCTCTGAGGTTAAACCACAACACAATGTCACATTCACTGCTAATTTTAAACTTACATGAGCATAATTAATCTGAAACCCAAAGATACCAAAAAGCCATCTATCATCTATAGCATTTTAGATGGCCCTTAAGGATCACACTTCATTGTCCAGATTCCCTCTGCTGGCCACGTGGAGGAGGTAGCTGAAGTAGCAAAGGACTAGGCTGCATTTTCAAATATTTACAAAAACCTCTTCTTCTACAACATTTAAATGTGAAGAGGTTCATGCAGGTCCATCTTAAGGCAGCATTCTGTAGGCTCAGCATGAATTTTTGTCTTACACTGGTGCACACAGTGGGACATGGTACTGCCTTTCAGACAATGCACATTGCTTCAGGATGTGCAGCTTTAAGAGAAGTTTATTTCTCAGCTTTTTGCAAGATACAAAGATTTGGGATTTAGCAATTTGTATTTAATTCTCAGCACCAGATTCACCAGTGTTTAACTCCTAGCACTACTAATAAGCATTCTCTTTTCTATTTCTGAACTGCTTAGAAACTCTTTCTCAGTTCCCCTCTCTGTAAACCAGAGACTTGTTCACTAAATAAAATACTATTATCAAATGTGGCCAGAGAATTCAGCCTCTTCTGGAAGCAAGCAGTTACAGAAAACACACTGTCTAAGCTATTGCTGGAAGAAAAGGTTGTGTCAAGGTGAATTCTTACTTTCAAATTTCAACTTCACTTTATTTAACAGTTTAAAGGAGCATGAGCTCTATGGAAAACAACTAGAAAACAGCTGTGATTAGTCAAAAAGGAGATGCTTCCAATTTTACAGTTCAAGAAACACGAAGAGCAGATAGTTTTTGTAGAGGCCAGCAGTTGACAGTATTTTAATACACCGTGTGTGCATTAGTATGTCAGGCAAATGGCCCTTTTTATCTGTGTCTCTAATACTACCAGCTGAAGTACTAACCCTTCCCCCATATGCTGCTGTAGAATATTTGTGAGGCATTATGCCATACTGAGCTTGATAAATTGCACCATTCCACTTCTTCTCCTTGCGGTGCAGAGAGTCCACTAGATGGAGGTATTTTGTCGTATCTAGGGAGGAAAAAAGCAGTCCTGGAGATGATCACAACACCAGGAACAACCCCCTCTGCTTTGACAGAGAAGCTTAAATCTCTCAAAGCACTGCCAGAAAGGAGGAGGAATGCAGGCTTTTTTCACAGCTCTTAATTTTAGACCTGCAGCTGAGGTAGGAGGCAGCTAGTCAATGGGGCCAGGGTGTGGTGGTGAGAATGCTGGGGATGGCCCAGTGTTTCAAAGCCCCAAAGTCAGGCTGTGCTCTGAACCACTCTGCAGCCACCTCTTTGCCCCAGACTGCCTTTAGTAAAATTTCTGAGTTCAAATCACAGGGATACCCCCTGTACGTAATTTCAGGTATTGCACTGAACGTTTACTCCAAAGCACAAATCAAATTTTATTTGTTGAGAGCTAAAGAAAAATCAAAAAATTCCAGACAAACCACATATATGCTTTCTATTTGCAAGCAGCATTGGCAGGTGCTTTAAAAATGGGCTTATTTCATACAACTTCTGATGTAAGTGAAGAGAGGAAGCATTCTCACAGAAAAGCAGCTTTCTGGAGATTCCCAGTCTGGCTGTCACTACTCCAGGGGTGTGGCTAGGTCCATGTTTATAAGCAAGCAGACCTGACTATGATGGGAACTGAGCTTCTGTAATCCTACAGGAAAATCAATGGATGCTTTCCGTCAATGGATGGTCTTTTTTCCTGTCTTAGAAAACCTTCTTCCAGGCAGTAATTACCTGCATCAAAATGCATGTACTGCAGCTGCCGACATGAAGGGGAATCTCTCTGTCTCACCAACTCCAAGGATGATTGCTCTGCAAGTCCTGGTGAGCACCCCCAGATTTCACCAACTGGCATGTACAAGGTATTTGTAATGTGTGGAACTTCTTGTTTCAAGTTATGGCATAGTTTGTGCAAGGTTAGGAAAGCACAAGGCAATGTGAACAAAAATGGATCATAAAAAAGGGTTCGTTTCCAATTGCTAATTTAGAAGCAGAAAGGTTTTAAACTGCTGTTCCCTCCACAAGTCATAACTGAAGTTTCTGTGCTTTCATCTACATCAAAGCTCTTTAGCTTCATGAAAAATTCCACAGAATTACCTGATTTTTTTTTTTTTTAACTTCAATGCACATTGAGCCAATTCCAACCCTGCAGTTGCTATTTTAAAATTAACAGGAGTTGCACCAGGGGTGAATTTGCCTCACTGTCACACATTGTAAGAAAAAAAGAGAAGACCAGTATTACAAAGCCTTTAGAAAGTGACATACTTGGTTGTTAACCCATTTTTACCTCTACATGATAGCAGTAGTGAACATAACACAGAGCCTGCCACTTTATGTTCTTAGCCAAGAATTACAAGATGTTCAGATATAGGTCAGTAGCACAGTGAGTTTTAGAAGTTATTTTTAAATCGCTAAGGGATTTTTTTGCTATGGGCAGTTGAAAAAATTAATTTTAAGTTCATGATTTCCAGGATGGAAATGTGGTTTTCATGTCAGATGCAACAGTACAATGGCAACAGAACTTCCTAGCGTGTTCTGACTGCATCACCTACCTTTAAAAGGAAAAAAATGCTTTTAAACTTGGCATGTGAGTCTGGATTACGACTCTTTTGTGAATCAGTTTTTAGTTCATTTCTGTGTAGGGATACTTGCAGCAGATTGGAAGAAGTGTTAGTACACGCCTTGCAGAACCTCTGTGGCTACTGATAAAGTACAGAGCTGGTAGTCTCAGTTCTGAATGTGGGATTACCGTAAAATGTAAGCAGTAAATCACACAATCTAACACTTTTTTTAGAGTAAAGCTGCATGTGGTTGAAGTTTTTTTCCCCAATAGAGCACTTTGCAAAAGTGCACTAAATACAAGGACAAGTAAGTAAGCATAGAGTAAACCCCCTCCATACTTGAATATTCAACATCAGATCTTACTAATAAAACATAAACAAACATTATTGTAAACATTTTAAGTTTGAAACTATTAAAAAGCAGATTCCCAAGCCTAAAACTTACGAGCTGTTAAGTATCTGAAATGTTTCTCCTTTGTAAAAACTCAAATCATCTTCTGTTCTTGCTTCATAGTCATAAAGCGCCACAAAAAGAGTTACACCTAAAGAAAATGACAGGTGGGTTATACTCCATCACAAAAGACAGGAGGGAAAGGAACCTCAAGAGATGATGTGGCTAAGCCACAGGAAAGCTACTCCAGTTGATGAGGAGCAAACGAAACGGAACCCTCCTTTCTGAACAATTCTCACCTCTCTGGTCTTATGCAGCCAGTGCGCACTCCACATCCTTCACTCTGTACAGTTACAGGATACCAAACAGGCAAAGGGGGTTGAAGAGAGAGTTTAGACATAGCCATGCCAAGTATTTAACTACTTGAGGTGGCTCAGCCCACACTTTCCATTCCCTGGTAGAGGGAGGAGGCAGTCAGCCAAATTTGGCACATATACATAAT
This sequence comes from Pachycephala philippinensis, assembly GCA_013397055.1. Taxonomy (NCBI): domain Eukaryota; kingdom Metazoa; phylum Chordata; class Aves; order Passeriformes; genus Pachycephala; species Pachycephala philippinensis. Next base: position 109,822 of record VWZT01010242.1, on the reverse strand, counting down.
TTCTCATCCCTAAGTGAACCTGCAAGTTAGCAAAGGTAGGGGTGAAGACCCAGCTCCACCCTACTGCAATTCTTTGCACTATTTCATGAAATAACTCTTCCCAAAAGCAACATGCTGAGACAGTCAGGCCTCTGCTGTAGATGCATGACTGACACTACGAGAACTAAAATAAGACTTTCAAACTCACCTGTTCCTCCTCTTGTACGCAGCGTCCCTGTATGAGAGGAGGAGTTGACTCCACCAAACACAGTCAGTCCTTGGCCTCCTGTGGCATGGAAGTTGTTGTAGTTTGGGATTGAAGTCACACCAAAGCTAGGATAGTGCTGCGGAGTAGGATCTGTCCCATAGCAGTAGCCTGAACTTTGAGTTAAACTGCCATCCCTCTTGTCAGTCAGTTTTGTTGCTTCTTTATCCTTACATTGCACACAGCCCATTATCTAAAATCCTAGGAGAGGAAGGAAAGGACAGGTGTTCATATGTTGATGCTCACCAGATCTCCTCCAAACCCACATATGATAAGTTAAGTTCACTGCTCAAAAGTTAAGTACTTTGAAAAAAAACCAGCAGTGGTCTGAATAAAAACAGCAACATGGTGGAAAAAAGCTCACACAAAATCTTCCCCTCGGGAATTTTCCATCGAGGCCTGGGGAAGGGGGTCCTGCCTGCTCTTAGAGTAGTGGCAGATCTTTGCCCAGCCCTGCCAGGCAATATTTTGCATGGAGGGACAAAGATGATGGAAACCCATCTCGCTCACCCTTTGCCAGGAGAACACAACTGGCAGGCAAAGGACTCAGCCAAAAACGTGCAGCTGGAGGTGTTCAAAGCTGCCCTCAGAACACAGAATGAGGCACTTAGCTTGTGGTCCATATTTGACCTTGCCAACTACACAAGAGTGGACTTCACCTAAAGACAATAAAAACGTTTTTCCATTGCTGGAGCTCAGCATGGCAAGCAGAAAAGCAGCCACAGTGAGCCAAGAGTTATTACAGCAGGAAAGTAGGAGGAAGTTTATCAGAAGGCACAACTGAAAAAAAAGGAAGCTCCTTTTTATGCAGTACCAAACTGAAGGTTAAAACCACTGGTAGCAGAAGCTGGGGCTGCCAAAGGTACACACGTTAGGAAACTAGAGAAAGTCCCAGAAGAATTAACATGTCAAATGCAGAGCAACTCCAAGTACAGATTCCGCACAGGATGAAACCGAGAGAGTTTCAAAAATTACAGCTTCAAAAAGGTTGCTCCAAGTTTTTTAATTTTCGTAACCTCTTGTTTGGCACCCTCATGGGGCACTACCAGGGCCTGGGTTAATCTCTCTTTATTTTAGGTGCCTGCCTCCCCTGTGTGGAGGGAGACAGAGGGTGATTCACCACATCTCAGAAGCAGTCCTGCAAGATTAGTCCTGTTCCCTGGTGTTGCCTTTCACCTGCTAGCTCTAACTTTCTATAATCCATGTGGTGGTGTTACTGAACTCTTTCCTATTGACTTAACTTGAACCTAGACACAGAACCTGAGTTTCTGGAGCTGGGTGTGATGAATCTAGGGAATCAGATACTTGTCTGGATGCATCCTTGATCTCAACCAATACAGTGACTCTGAGATGCAACCTGGCACACAAACAACATACTCTGAACGGTGCGGCTGGAAGAGAAGTGGCAGAAGAAGAATCTTGGGAAGTTACTTACTAGACATACTTTTTTCAGAATATATAAATAGACAGGGAGAAAATGCAGAGAACAGAAAAAAAAATATAGTGAAGTGCTTTTTTTTTTTTTGCCCCACATTTCACATTTCAGACAATATCTGTCACTTTGGATAAATAAAAAGTCTATGCTTTTTTAAATTTCCTAATTTTTCTGTAGCTGTCAGGCTGGCTATTTTCTCACCCCAACATCAACACAGGAAATTGGTTTTGACAAACTCATGGGATTCAGAAAAAGAATGCTTCACCAGTGCTAATGCTTGAAAAATTATGTAGCAGCTCCCTGTTTTTCTGTGACAGTCCACAGTCCGGATACCTGCTTCCTACATTTAACCCGCCTAATTAACAAGAAAAACACTTCTGTTGAAGGGTATTTTCTACAATTTGCAGATACTTCTAGTTATTCTACAAGTCTGTTCAGAAAAATGAGCACCATTTTGGTTGCCCAGTGTGATGCCCATCCACAAGAAGGACATGAAGGAGGATGCAGGTAATGCAGGCCTGCCAGTCTGACCTTGGTGCCCAGGAAGGTCATGGAACAGATCATCTTGGGTGCAATCACAAGGCACACATAGGACAAGGGATCAGACCCAGTCAGAACAGGTTTAGGAGAGGCAGGTCCTGCCTGACCAACCCGATCTCCTTTTATGACCAGGTGGATGAGACCAGATTGGCCTGGTGGATGAGGAAAAGGCTGTGAATGTTGTATACCTTGACTTCAAGAAAACCTTTGACACTGTCTCCCACAGCATTCTCCTGGAGAAGCTGGACAGGTGGACTCTTCACTGGGTTAAGAACTGGCAGGATGGCCAAGCCCAGAGGTGGAGGTGAATGCGTCCAGTTGGCATCCGGTCACCAGTGGTGTTCCCCAGGGCTCAGTGTTGGGTCCAATCTCCACTCCTGTTCAATATCTTTATTGATGAGCTGGATGTGGGGATCGAGTGTGCCCTCAGTAAATTTGCAGATGACACCAAATTGGGCGGGAGTGTTGTTCTGCTGGAGGGCAGGAAGGCTCTGCAGAGGATCTGGACAGGCTGGATCAATGGGCCAAGGCCAGTTGTATGAGGTTCTACAAGGCCCCGTGCCGGGTCCTGCCCTTGGGTCACAACAACCCCAGGCAGTGCCACAGGCTGGGGCAGAGTGGCTCCAAAGCTGCCCAGGGGAAAAGGACCTGGGGGTGCTGGTCAACAGCAGCTGAACATGAGCCAGCTGTGCCCAGGTGGCCAAGAAGGACAATGGCATCCTGGTCTGAATTAGAAAGAGTGCGGCCAGCAGGACCAGGGCAGTGATTGTCCTGGTTTTTAGCACTGGTGAGGCCCCACCTTGAATCCTGTGTCCAGTTCACTACAAGAAAGATACTGAGGTGCTGGGGGTGGGTCTATTTCCCAGTCAGCTGGTGACAGGATGAGAGGCCATTGCCACAGGCTGCCAGGGGAGGTTCAGGCTGGACAGCAGGTGTTCAAAAAATGACCCTCAGTGCCATGGTCTAGTTGGCATGGTGGTGATCAGTCAAAGGCTGGATGCTATGCTCTCAGAGGTCTTTTCCAACCTAAATGATTCTGTGATGCTTTAATTTTATTTTTATCTATTTCCTGGAGCTGTATTGCATGCAGTTAGCATGGGTCTACCCTCTCTTGCTCTTAGCCTAACTTAAAACTCCTCTTTTTGCATTTCTTTATTCCCTTCAAGACACCACATCCACTCAGTGGGGTTCCCTCACCAAAATGGTTAAGTCTTTTTGGGAGAACAGAAAAATGGACTCCTGAATCTGCACTTGCTGCAATGGGTGGCATGAGCTGGGACTTCTCAAGAAACTAAAGCAACAACAAGGGAAAGGGATTTACAGCCTGGAGGCTGCAAAACACACTGCTGCTGTTACTGCTGGAGCAGCCATGCTGACCTCCCACCTCTGCTCGCCCTGGAAGCTGGGTTGGAGCTGGAGGGGCAGAGTATTGTGCATCCCCAGGACCAGTACTGACACCAGGTGAGCCCACAGGGGCCATGAGAGGTGCAGAGGTGCCCTGGCCAGCTTCATATCAGCTGTGAAAAACTGCTTGTGGAGACATGACTAGTGCTTTTACCATTTCAACAGCAGGATGGTGTGGCTCTGGAGACTCTTTGTTTGGAGATGTCACCCAGAAGTGAGGTTTTCCTCACTCAGAACCAAGGAGTCCCATGGGCACTGCCAGGGAGTGGAGTGAAGCAGGACCACGTGGAAGGCAAGAGCCCTGTGGGGTGATGGCTCATCTCCCTGCTCTCAGCATGGGCAGAACCCAGAAGGCTTTGGGCGGGAGGGATGAGTCTGGGACTCACTACTTGGACCCTGCTATGTGTCTGTGAAAGCGTGGCTGTGATGTGCAGAGAGCAAAACACGGGCAGTGCGCAAACGCTGCATGGGAGAGACCACGAGAGGAATCCCAGCTCAGCAGGAAGGGCAGAGACGTGCTGACCACCTGAACAGGGAAGAGTAAGCCATTAAATCAGCCTGCTTAAAGGCTGCAACATGGGCTTATTCACCTCAAAGCAACTAAGTGATATGCAGGATATACTGTTTAAAGAAGAATTCACAGCCTTTTTGTTGGCTTGAAGACTTCCATCCCTGTGAAACTCTATCACCTCCTCCCTTTCCCCTCCCAGCTCTTTTTCTTCTCTTATTTTATCCCATGTGCTTTCATGAAAAAAGTAGAGAAGAAAGTGAAAGAAAAAAAAGAGATAGGAAACATGAAATCTGGGAGACCAGTGGGAGGGAAAGTGGTTTTCTTGCTGCTCATTCACAAACATTCAGCTGAGCAGGGGAAAAAAAATCCCCACTGAAATCCAGGAATATTTCACGTATAAATTTACAACTGCTGACAAGACAACCCTACATATTTCATTTACACATTGATAAGGAAAAAGTTAAAATGACAAATCAGCTGCAAAAAGAAAAACTGCTCAAAGTATTAATTCTGAAAAAAGTGAATAAACAGGGGAATGTTATACATATGTACTGGTAGTTTAAAAAAATGGTTTGGGTTTTTATTACTAGGAATGATATGTATAGAAACCCAGTGAATTGTGAATTTCTTGATTTTTGTTTGGTTTTTGCCTGCTTTATCTTTTTGCTGGCAACAGCAGCACACAGGGAAGGAAAATTTGATGCAAAGTGAACGACTGACAAAATGGGCTTTTTCTTTCACTTGTCCCCTCCCACTGTCACAGTGTCTAGACAATCCAAGTATAAAGACTGCTTGATTGCAGCCTCTTGTAAAATGTGACAGAGGGTGTTACATGCACACATCTTTTCAAGCCAAGTCCCTGAAAGTTGTCTGTTCTTGGCTCAAAGAAGCAGCATCGTGGGGAGTTGGCTAAATGTGAGAGAATACATGCATGCATGTACATGCCTAAAGTGATTTCAGCTTACTCAGGGGTTTCATAGACAATAAATATCACCTCCATTCAGCATCGGCCTTTGTGTCAGTGAATGGAATCCAAAAACTAATCTCCTTCAGTATCACAGAGCAGGCTTTTAATATCCAAAAGTTTCATCTCCCTGCATGTCAGCATTTGGAGCTGTGGAAGGTTGGAATTATTCAGCCAGCTCTGAGATCATCAAACAAAATCTGGAGCTGTTTTACACTAAACTCTCTAGAGATGAGCACACAATGTTGTTCATCCAACATGCTGTGCATCTTACAGTAAGGGAACAAGTTTTTATTCCATTTCCACTAGGAAAGGCAGCATTTCTCAGATGTGTGAGATTTGGGTCACACAGCAATATCATAGTCTGACACTGGTAATATTAAAAGGTATGCAACTGGCCTAATTAAAATGAACTTTACTAATGCAAGCAAGTTGAATTTGTTTATTTTGAACCTGTATTTTTATGGGCAATGTAAAACGTGTTTTCATGAAAACATAAAACCCCTCATTTTCATGAGTTTTGAGACTTCCTTAGAGACAAATGAAAATAAACATTATGTTATTTGTCTCCTTTCTTGTCCTTATTACATTTCTTGGACTCTAACATTTACATTGCAAGCAATCCAACATGTGTCTAACCAGAAGAGTAGTTTCCACCCACATTGTGGAAACATTAGTCGACAAGGATATAAAATGCATTATATCATTATTAATCATTTATATAGTCATAGCACCTTAATTACTTTCAGGTAAGATACAGATGAAGGCTAAGGAGATGTATTAACATTATTATTAGTATTATTACTGTAAATCATCCTTTCTTTTTGTTCTTGATATAAAATGGAAGCCAAAACTGAAACACCCAACAAAGCCAGACATCCACTCCATTAACAAAAACAAAAGCAGTCCTGTGCTAGCTAATCCAAGCCTAGGAGAAGTCCAAGAGTAGCAGGAAAATTCTTTTTTTTAATACTTCTATTTTAAAAGTAAAAGTTCCAACATGTGATATCTGAAAAGCAAAAAGTACTGATTAACCTTTGCTTCTGCAGTAGTAAGCATATGGATGGGGGGAAGAATGGTGTAAATTCACTCCTTCAGAGCATCAGAAGTTTTCTCATAAGCTTTTGCAACCCACAGCTGAAACTCTGAATTATGATACATCTTCAGAACCTACTTTTTTTAGAGTTGCAAGAGAAAATAGGTCCTAAGAGTGTTTGAGAGAAAGGTAGAGGGAGATGCAGGGAAAAACCCATCTACTCTGCACCCTTCGATCCATGCTGTGGCCTGTGTCCTCCAACCCCTTGCACAGGAAAGGGAACTGGCACAGGAGAAGGCTCCAAGCTGCTGAAGAGATGGGGAGCAGGTTCAGACCCAGCAGGGTGCATTCTCCTTCCTCCTGGATTTCTCTGGAATGAAATCTGATGGCATATTTTTAAGAAAACTTCTCTCCGTAAAAAATGTGAAAGGGATAGGCTGGATGACTGGTAACTGTCAACTGCCTTTTTCTGACCAAGTCTTACAAATCTTGTCTGGAAAGCATCAGCAGGGAAGCTGAGTTAAGAAATAGTTATGTTAAAAGGAAATCAGAAGCACAAAATCCTTGGCTTTTATTCAGTCTCTGTGGTGAACAGGCATGAATCAAACTAAGGGTTGCATCCAGCATGGCTGTGAAAAATGAAATCTCTAAGGGCTGTCTTCTTGGTGCTTTATGTTTTGCTGAAAGCACCACAGAACTATCAGTCTGTGACATCAAATAAACCAAACTTTATGAGCTACCGTAGGATTTAATATTCAAAATGCCACATTCTGGGTTACCGTGAAGATTCAAGGAGGACAGAAAAGGCTTTCCAAGAATAAGAACTCCAAGAATTTTTTTAAAAGAGGCTTTAAAAATTACTGTGGAATGCCTCCTGCAGGCTGTATAGCGGGAATAATCAACACAGAAATTTACCCTGAAGTTGAAATGTCTTACTTTCCATGCCCTGTTAGTAGCTCCCCAGAGAGAAAGTGATGGATTATGTATTTTGAAACACAACTCTGAGACACATTACACTCTCCAATTTTCAGAAAAGTCTCACTCACCCACTTTGACTATTACAAGTCACTAGGAAGACATTGCAAGTTGGGCACTTAAAACCAGTCTTATGTAGGTCAGTAATTCTCAAGCTGTCTGCTTGCTGACCTCTCTTTGACTCCCATCTATGCTGATGGGAGCATTTTGGATTTCCAGAATTAATACTGTCAGTTTCAAGCCAACTCAAATGAAACAGATGGAATAAAACATTCCCACTTTTTGCATTATTTTTGTTTTTATCTATTAACTCTGGTACATTTTAGAGGACTGCCTACATTCCAGCTTAGCCAGTGGTTCCATAATTTTTAGGTCAGAGAGATACAACAAATACTTTAAAATTCAAACTCTTAGGTGTTATTCATTATTTCTCAGGCTTGTGGGTTGCAGGTTACTATATTTTTATGTATAATTTTTATACTAAGGTCCGATCTAGAAAGAATATAATTTTATTGCAATGTGATAGATCTGGTTCAGTCTTGAACAAAGCTGGAGATTTGTGTAGAATTCTTGCAAATCTACATGTGCACCACACCTGTCATGCTGCATTAAAAAATGTAAATCAGAGAAGACACAGTACTACCACTGGATGTCCTCTGACTATTAAAGATATGCAGAAAATCTCATATACACAAAGTCATATTCCTGAACAAAAAGCCAGAAACGCCAGGGCAAAACTTCAAGTATGTTTCAAAACAACACTCAAAAATTCCTGGGCTGCATTAATTTGATTTTTTAATGGAGTCCTTTAATGCTTCCCTCCCAGATTCTGCTTCAGTGGTCTGAGCAGAAAAAAACCCAGCAGTTCAACTGTTCATCTGCAGCAGTCAAAAATCAGGCTGCTGCCCAGTGTCCATGGACATCCATGGCTGGAGGAGCAGGAAGAGCACTCTTAGCTGAGCTCCTGCTGCCACACTGCCCTGGTTCAAAGCAAATGCTTTTTACAGTGCTGGAATGCTCTTACTATTGTTTCTTGTCAGCTTAAGTTGCTTTGGAAGTCTTCTACAGTGGTGGCAGAAGAGATTCAGGAAAGGGAGCAGCTCCTGCTGCTGTGAGAAGAGCAGACCCTGCAAGCAGCTTTGAAGTGCCACATTCTGCCCTGCTGTTCCTCCCCATTACTGAGTGACTGGGGATGCAGCCCTGGAAACAACAGCCTCCTGACACTGGAGACAAGGTTTAAGTTTTAACACGCGCCTGCAAAGTGTGGCCCTGAGCTTGCCTTCCCTCTTTTTCCCTTTGGGACCAGAACTCAAAGTCAGTTATGAAAAATGAAGGTTTGGGCTTCACCATGCCCATTTAATTTCAGCCAGCCTCGGGCGTCAGGACCAGGGAAGAGAAGGTGTGTGTTGAAGGATTTCACTGAACTACAACCAGAGCCTTGTCTTCTGCCAGAGGCTGTGAGCACAGCTGTCCATGGGGCAGGGCGAGTGGCCATTTAGGGCCAGGAAGGAAGAATGATGAATGTCTTGGTCCCTCTCTGGCAAGAGATTTATTACAACCCAGACAATCTGTTTATTATCCATATAGCTATAGGATCTATTTATTACAAGTTAGAGATGAAAAAGGAAGTCAGTGTTCCAGCTGGGCAGGAGGAACAATAAGCATATCCACGTGTTCTTTGAGGGGCAGTTGTGGTGGTGGGACTGGCTGGTAGCTGTCTGGTGGGGAGGTCACCTGGCAAGGCCACAGGAAGCTGCATTACCACAATGCTGTTTGAGCAAACCTAATCAAAAGCTCCCCAGTGCAAGAAGAGAAGACAAACCCTCCAAACTGCCCATGAAAGGACACGTCGCCACCCTTTGGTTTTGTGCAGCTTCTTTGCCAGCCAAGTCTGTGAATGTCGGAGCCTCATCTTTTTCAAAAAACAGTGAATTCTCTTCCACTCCCTGTGATACATCCCTTTCAGCAAAACCAAGCCAGAACAAAACACAAGAAGCAATTACAGGCTCATGCTGCAATCTTTTAAAGTTACAGTAACTGAGTTATGCCTTGTACTGTCTCAGGGCTTTTATTACTTTGAAAAAAAGATGCCCTAGAAAAACGCAGCAGTTCTGAGGAAAGGTTCTTCTGTGGTTTTTTTCTTTTCCCACCAGCATCCAAACTTCACTTGTAATCTAAAAGAAAGAGTCTTACATGTAGCTAACTTGAGAGGGAAGGCCTGCAGGTTTTATGCTTATAAACTGAAGAGCAAGTCAGACTCAAAACTGCATATAGGATTTTTTTTCATGCTTAAAATGAGTTAAAGGAACCTTTGAAATTAAGAACTAATGGCAGCAGCTAAACACAGTAAACACACTGCTTGCTCTATAGTTAACCCCCCCAAAGGATGGATCTATCCTTGGTTCTGAGTAACACATGAGAACACCAGGTAAATTCAACAGTGTGATTTTGAGCTACATTCCTCCTTCATCAGGCTGCTTGTGGTAGCTCTATTCATGAGAAGAGAGAAGTGGGTGAATGGTCTGCATAAGCATTTTGAGCTAATGTATCGAAATTTTAAAGTGCCTTTTAAGTGTGTAAATTAGAAAACCTATAGCAAGAGAACAACTGCTGCAAATGCCAGAATAATTTTGTCTTGGAAAGAGAAGAAGTAAAACAGTGTCTCCACTGATTTCCTCTTTCTTTTCTCCCATTAGGAGAACAGAAAGATGATTGCAGCTTGATTCACACTGTTCTGATTTTTTTCTTTCAATTCTTATTTTTAGAATCTACCCAGGATTAATGGGTGTTCATCTGACCCACAGTATGGGAGCGGCACAGAGCAGAGTGCCAAATGTGAATCAGGATGGGCAGGGAAGGAAGGGGGAAAGGGGAAGGACGCAGTATAGAAGTTCTGCCTGTTTGCCACTGTGGACTATGAAACAGGCATAAAAAAAGATCTCTCAAAAAAACCCTCACTGCTCCTCCCCATCCCCCTTTGCCCATGCAGGAGTGAAACTAACCTCTTCTCTGCCTTGTCTGATTTCTGTTTTGTGACAGAAGAACTTGGAGGATGTGACAGCAAGAAAAAGGGAGCAAGCTGAGTCTCAAATCAGGAGATGACTTACTTCGAAACCCTTCCAGACACCATTCCCTCCTGAAGAGGCTCTCATTTCTTCTAGGTTGCTACTGCTAACATTTTTAAAGAATTATTTAACTCTATTAAAATTTGTCCAGTTACACTGGGGGAAAAAATACTCTCCTTCCTAAACATGAGCAGGAATTTGCCTGTGGCCAGCCCACAAAGAAACCCCCAGCTTTCCCACCATCACTGCAGCTGGCTTCATCTACAACAGCAAAGTTGCTGACAGGCGGCAAACAGGGTGGCAACCACACTGTGATAAAGGCAGTGAGTGCTGAAGGTACTGACTACACCAGTAATGGGGACACACAGAAACTCTGCCTATGCTCACACACCCACAGAAAAGTTCTCTAGTGAGACCTGTTTTTTCAAACCCAGCTGCTGCCACTGTGGTTTCAGTATATGACAGCTTACTGCTAGATGATGTCTTAGGTAAGTTTACTGCATCTGGATGGGGCTCAGTTTCTCCATATCATCCCAAACGCTGCTGTGCTTTACAACAAAACAATGTTGATAACTCATCCATGTTTAAACTGTTGCTGAGCAGTGCTCGCACAGCATCAAGACCTTCTTCGTTTCTCACTCTGCCACTGTAGCAAGTAGGCAGGGGGAGATTTGGGAAGGGACAGAGCCAGGAAAGCTGAACCCAGCTGACCGAAGGTATATTCCACACCATATCACCCTCAGTGCTTGAGGAAGAGTCCACAGAGGTTTCTCTATTTATGAGTATTTAAGATAAAAAAGCAGTTGCAGGACTGGACGGTAATCTGGAGCAGACAGGGAGGGTTTCACTGAAAATGACTCTCCTGTGATACACCTTGTGAAATACGCAACTCTCGACAATTCAGGAGATGTGGAGATCCTGTCTGGAGTTTCTCCCTGATTCCTAGCACAAAGAGACAAAAAACTGAAGGCCACTGAAATTAACAACTGTGCTGTCCCCACAGCACAGGGGACAGGTGTCAGATTTGTAGATTGTGTCGTAAAGGGAAAAGGACCTTCTGATAGGGAACAAATTGACACTCTAAGCCAGGCTGGCTGGGAGAGTCAGGTCAAATAAGCAACCACAAGCACATTCAGCACAAACCATGATATTGAGGAGAACATCAACCAAAGCAGAGGCTGTGAGAATATGACCCTTTTCAGTTGCTTATATGCTAATTACAGGATTCTGAAAGAAATTGATAAACCTTCTGCCTATAAAGTAGCAATGCAAAACAGTACTCTTCAAAAATAATAGCTATATTTAGATTATTATATTATTAACAGAAACAGCTGTAGACAATTTAAAAAATCCAAATGGAAGAGGGTGGTACTAGGCCATATGTGTCACAAATGACATCTGGGTGACTGACAACTTGGAAATAAATAATCTTGGAGAGTAAAGGGATGATAAGCTTCTTCAACACTTACATACAAGAAGTACAAAATCCCCTTTTGTGTTACTCTGGAGACCTTATGTCACTAGCACTAACATAAGCCTGTACTTTCCAAAGGGCTACAAATGACACGTTACTAACTCCTAATTTCGAGAAGGACAGGTTTTCCTAACCCTGTGAAATTAAGCTCTTGCCAATGAGCCACATGAGTCACCTACAGCACAGGCCTCGCAGCACCAAAGGGGACGGGAGCGGTTCACGGCATGATCACCACAAGGTGAAGAGCTGAACTCTACCACACACAAGCTAAACCCCACAGTGCTCACACAGGCACCCACCCCACTGCAGCAGCACCCACTCACTTCCTGCCCCAGCCAGGGGCTGCAGTGGGCAGGAGCTGCGGTGCCAGCACAAGCACAACTCGCCGCTGGTCCTGTGATGGAGCTACACCTGAGCTGCCCATGAGTCACATGTGGTTTAGCACAGGAGCCAGAGCATCCCTGCTCGAGACTTTGGTCTCAGCAGAGAGGAAATGATCACAAACCAGAAGGTTGCTGGTTGTTCAGACTGAGAAGGACCAACACTTCCTGTGCAAATGGCTAACATTGTCTGCAATCGAATCCAGACCAGAATTTTACGCAATATATGAGCATACGCTCTTTATAGATACACAAATTAAAATCCTAATGCATGCTTTCTTAGAAGCAGTTTCACAAAACTAGAGCAAATGGGAGTCAAATCAGGCTGAAGGCAGAACATACAGAAAGCTGCTGACATCTGCAAACAGTTTAAGACATTTCCTAAATGCCTACAGTGTTACAACCATGGAAATGGGCTAGATAAAAATAACACACAACGAAAAAAACCCAACAGCTGGGTTTACCAGGGAAGTGAAAAAACATATAAAATGTTATATAGAAAACTGATACATGAAAGAGGAAAGAGGAAAAGATAATAAGAAGCAAAAAAGCTAAAATAAAGATTATATCGAGGACACAAGAAGATACTAGAATAAAATAAAGGCATATAAAACCAAAAATACATTTTTTATTTTTCTAAACAGATTATGAAAGATGAATCCTGAAGAATAAAAATTGTAGAATCGTTCATAACAATATGACAGCAGCAGAAGTTATTCAGTAAATGTTTCTGATTAGCACACAGGTAAAAGGCTGGATGATCTGTTTACGATGATGATAATGAAATAGCTTCCCACCACAGCAGCCCCTGGAGAGGGGATGTTAAGCAGCAGATAAACAATTCTGGGTGATTCAGATTAGTTGCTAGAAATAAACTTGTCTCAGAAGGTTTACAGAGGTAGCCTTGGAGCTGCTACTGCATCTAAAGCAGTTCTTGGCCCCTGGGGAAGGACCAGGGACAGGAAGAAGGCTCATATTGGGCTACTATTTGAGAAGGGTAAAAAGTAATTAGAGGCCAGTTGGATGAGTTTCCAGTATTTTGCAGAGGATAGAACAACCAACATAGGTCTCAACTGATAATTTTTTTTAAAGCTCTGTAATTAAAGTCAATTAACTGGGCTTTAAGGAAAATAGATCCTGTCAAACTAATTTGATGTAATTTCTTGCAAAAATTACAAGTTCACTTGATGAAGGCAGCATTGTTAACAGTATTACAAATCTCAGTCATTTGACTTGCTCTGTAGAATATCTTTATGAATGCTTTCAAGCCTATATGGAGTGTCTCCACCTGTACATGGAGAGCAGGACTCCACTGGTAGAGAGCACCATATAAGATCAGACTAAAACCTTAAACCTATTTTATACTGAAGTCACTTTTGAGTCCACAATCATATCAGAAGTATTAAAAAGCTGATAAATTAAGGAAACCAATGTGTAACTGTAAATGGGAAACTATTTATTAGCAAACAGATGTGTTCCTGTTGGGTTCCACAGGCATTGGTGATCATCCCTTTACTATTCAATAGCCTTATCAGTGACCTGGATTAAAGTTAAGTCATTGTGGTTAGACATGAGACTAGGAATAGCAGAAAACAAACCACAAAAGAACAAGCCTGACACAGAGCAACTGGGGTCTGTAGAAAGATGGGCGAAGCCAGTTTATGTGTTAATATGGCCAAGTACAAAATCACCTTGTTAGAATGAAGAATACAGGCCATACTTACAGGATGAGAGGGAGAGAGAGGACTCTATCCTCCGAAGCAGAGACTGAATATGAGACCCGGGGTCCTGGGAAGCAGTCAGCTCGACATGAATTCCCCACGCAAGGCTGTGGCCAAAAGGGGCTAATGCGAGCCTCAGCTGTACAAACAAATGAAAATCAAAAGATGAGTAGGTAGGTTACGGTGATGCTGTATTTGGTTCTCGTTCCTCTGCTCCATGAATAACGTATCAGGTTCTGCTGCTCCATTTTACAAAAAAAGTGTTGGAAAAACTGGAAGAGTGTTCAGGGAAGAGAAATTAAATAACTGAAAACACTGGGCTACAGAAGGCTTTGTTATAAACAAAAACTTAGAGGGAATTTTGTTATTTTGCACATGGTATAGCAGTATTCTTACACTGAATAAATTTGACAACAGCAGGCTGTGATCTAGCAAAGGTAGAAATTGCATCAGGACTGAAAATTATTCCAATCCAGACTGTGAACAGGCAAGTTTGTTCTGCTTGTTCAGCAATGATGTGTTATAGGCAATTAACCAGTAATTAACCCTTTGCATCACAGGTTATGATGTACTGCCCACCTCTGCAAAGTTGTGAAAGTAACTGTGCTTGATTCAAAAAGGAGGCACACCCACACGGCTTGGGTTCATTGTTACAACGCAGGAACTCCTGCAGGTGAGCTGAGTGGTCACTACATCACACTGTGCTTTGTGTTGCCACCCAGAAACCCTCCTTCTCCTTGCAGGGTAGTAATCCTGGCAGCCCTCCTGCTCATAGCTTACAAAACATCTTCGGGGAAACCCCAGGCTTTTGGGGATGAGGTGCCATCTAAGTACAGATGACACCCAAGTGTCCATCTTCTGCAGGATCTATCAATTCCCAGCACCTGGCTCCACACAAAACCTCACTATACAAAGTTCCTCACAGTGAGATGCCAAGGAAACCACTTTTAGGAAACTGATGAATGTTATTACAGCTCTGCCACTGAGAAAGCACCAGTGACTCCTTGTTTCAGCAATTCACTTCATCTGCTGCCTGCTGCTGGGACCTTGTCCCAGGGATCTGGCTGGGATCTCATCCCAGCATGCCCTGGCCATAGAAGGTGACCTCAGAGAATTATGCTGAGGAAAAGAGTCCTCCATACCTCACAGATATTTCCTCTCCCAAATTCACCCTTTCAGGACGAACCAGTAGACTAGCTACCTTCTTCAGGAAAACAAGTTAGATCCTTTAAGCAGAATGAGTGGATGTGAGCATTACCCCTGCAGGAACCTCCCAGGTCACTCAGGACATCCATGTGTTTTCTCCTTCCCCTTCTCCATGCTGAGGGAACTGGGTGCTGCCAAGAAAGCTTTTGGCTATCTGTCCCAAGGCTGGGGTTGGGCATTTGGGTTCCTAAGGACCATGTGTTCAACTGTGGGGCCCTGGTGACTGAATTTGCTTCATCCCACAGCCTGCCAATATGTAAATTTGGTGTTTTTTAAGGAGGCAGCACAAGCTTTTGTGCGTGCTGTCTGTCTTAACCTGGGCCTTTGGCCAGAAAGTATTAATCCTATCAATGTGCAGGAGTGGGAAGGCTGGAAGTGTTTGATTTGTGCCAGTTGCTGGCATCATCTCATTTTAAGCTTCTGGAATGAACCCACTTATGACTGAATGCTGCAGTGTAAATTCTGCAAATAAAACAGATAAAATAATCTCAATTACTTGAGCTCAGGACTAGTTCACATATGCCATTCCAGAGATTTAGAAGGCGTTATTTCATACAAACATCTAATTAAATTTAATTATGGTTCTACAGTTATTTTTATGTTCAACAGGTGGAAAAAATGTGTTTTTCAAACTTTTGGTTATGCTCAGTAAGTGATGCCTGCTAAAACAAAGCATGCACAGCATAGTAAAATCTTGGTCATGCGTTACAAACATAAAAGAAACATCCCGTCTTCGGTAAACATGTAGTACAAAGCTTCTGCGGAGTGAATTACAGCAAGAAAGTTTGTACAAATTTTAGGGAGGAAAAAGGCCTGTCCAGGTGTGGTGTGTATGTGTATGCGTATGTGTACTTGCATTCACACACACCTCACCTCTTCACCGCTGCTATACCCGGCATTCCTATCAACAGTTCTCAAGACTCAAAACTGTGATTGGCCACTCTTTAGTCACTAATAGAGCAGAAGTTTAGGGAAAGCTGGTCGAGGACAACGTTTCAGAGCTACTAATAAAAGATGAATCAGAGCCTGCAAAAGCAGAGTTTGAATTGTGCATTTTTGCATCTTTACGCTTTCTGTCCTCCTGGATGGATTTTTCTTCCTCTTCCTCTGGCACAACCCCAGCTACATCCTACAGCATGAGGATGTTCTGTTAAGCACATGTGCAACTGTGTTTTTAAACCTTGTAAAGGCTTATGTCAAAAGATGTACCAAGGATTACATAGGCTAGACTCCAGAAATAGAATTTTACAGATGAAGTAACTGTGATAATCTTCCTAACTATAAATGATAAAAACTACATAGAAGCAAAGAGCTTTAATACATGGATTTAAAACCCCCTTTTTTGGAAATATTAAAAATTAAATCAGATGCAAGGCTTGTCCTTTTATTCTAGACACACAGACACAGAATTAAATGGGAGAATGTGAAACTAACCATCCCATCTGCCTTTGTAATTCACCCAGACCAGACACAGAAATGCTATGGAATTTAATGCAATGAACTCCAGAAGTGTCACTTTCGCAAATCTCAAGAGGCATCATTGACCTGAGGCTGGCTGCAGTTTCTGCCCCAATTCCAGTTTAATGTATTCCAGTCTGACCCGCAAGCGACAGAGCTGCTGGAGAACACGCTAAGAAACAAATGCAGGCAATTGCTTTGACATAATTCTTTTGGACGCCGGCAGATCGAATGTGCTGATGTCAACAGAGACCAGAAAAGAGTTTTATCCAATCTCCTTTCCTCACTGAAGAAAACAATGAGAGGAAACAAAGCACAACCCAAACCCAAACACATGCCCACCTCCCAGCAGCAATACTGACACATGCTGTCTAAGAAAGGGAGAACCAAGACAAACATTTCTGAAGTAGCATTTCTATGTATACACAGCATTTCATTTATAGCTTAAATTTACACAACTTGTGTATATAATTGGCTTTTTGCACATAACATGCACAAAACATCTGTTCTATAGCAGATATTAATTTAAAACCCCAGAAACAGCCTGATGCAGTCCTTTATAGCCACAGTACATTCAAAAGAGTTCCTAGCATAGTTCCCTCAACTTAATGTAAACCACTCTTCATTCTCACATGCTTCTAAAATTTAGGGGGCTGCATGGACCTGCTTTCAATATAATTGTCAGGACTAAACCTTCCTGCCTTGCCACTCTCTTAAATATCCAAGCTGTAGCATGCTCTGAGGCTGCATAGTTTGAAGTCAGAGACTACTGAGGCAACACTGACTTTTTTCTGCACAGGGACAGCAAGAAGAGAAGCCAGGAATATTTTTTCCAAGCGAAAGATGAATTATGGTAGGAAACCAGAACAAAGATGGCACGATGTCTATCTTGAGAATAGAAGACTAAGCTAAAGATTTTTTTTGCACCTGGTGATGTTGCTCCTAAAATAACTTCTGTAAAAAAGAGAAAAGACCCACACATCACTGGTACAGTTTTTCAGAACTCACAAGGGAAAATACCAGGGTTGAACGTGGTTTGTCCCTCAACTTTATACAAGAAAAACAGAACAAAAAAGCAGATCCCAAGCTCATTTCCTCCTCTCTCTTTTACTTCCTCTCCTAAGAAAGGCTTCCACCTCTGCTATTTACAATTTTTCTTTTCTCCCAGTCCTCCAGCTCCTCCCCCACCAGTCCATACAGAAAGATTGTCTGCAATGGTATAACGCAAAAACCAGATGAGGTACTTAAGGCTTCCCCTTTCTGTGTGCCTGGAGTGTTTCCAGGAAGAGAAAGTCTTGTGAGGATTCTCACTTTGCTCTTCTGCAACTACTTGTGTGGGTCACTCTACCACAATAAAAGGCTGCATCTGTTATCTGACCACGATTGAGAGACAGATAAAGATTACCATTTTAAATGTCCATAGGAAGTGTGGTCTGAGAGAAGAGTGATCATGTGTAACAGCCACCGAAGCTACTTGATGTGGAACATTAAACCACCCCTGCACAGAGTAAAACCAGACTTCTGTCCTTCGTCTATCACCTTTTATATGACCTGCCCCCAGAATGTGGCCACAAGTTGCGGTCCACAGTTTGGCTGAGCATCAGAAGCCGCAGAATCTTTTCCTCTACACTGGGACCTGTGTAAGTGTTGCAAAGTTCAGGCAATAAGGATTTTAAGGCCACCAATGATCAGGAATGATAAATAATTTAGTCATAAAATCATAGAATGGTTTGGGATGGAAGGGACCTTAAAGACCATCTAGTTCCAACCCCCCGCCATGGGCAGGGACACCTTTCACTAGACCAGGTTGCTCAAAACCCCATCCAGGGGTTGAACATTGAACACTTCCAGGGCACTTGTTCCAGTGCCTCACCATCCTCAAAGTAAAGAATTTCTTCCTTATATCTCATCTAAACCTACCTTGTTCAAGAGCTTTATTAATTGCATAGGCCATTAATATCGAGTGCACCCTCAGCAAGCTTGTGGATGACATCAAGCTGAATGGTGCCACTGACATGCTGGAGGGAAGGGATGCCATCCAGAGGGATTTTGACAGGCTTGAGAGGTGGGACTGTGTGAATCTTGTGAAGTTCAACGAGGCCAAATGCAAGGTCCTGCACCTGGGAGGGGGAAACACTAGCATCTGTACAGAATGGGGGATGAAGGAACTGAAAGAAGCCCTGTGGAGAAGTGCTTTGGGGGTACAGGTGGATGAAAAATTGGATATGAGCTGGCAACATGTGACTTTAGCCCAGAAAGCCAGCTGAATCCTGGGCTGCATTAAAAGCAGCGTGGCCAGCAGGTCAAGGGAGGTGATTCTGTCCCTTTACTCTGCTCTTGTGAGGCCCCACCAGGAGCTCTGCATCCAGCTCTGGGATCCCCAGCACCAGACCTTGGACTTCTTGCAGCAGGTCCAAAGGAGGGCCATGAAGATGATCAGAGGGCTGGAACACCTCTCCTATGTAGACAGGCTGAGAGAGTTGGGTTTGTTCAGCACGGAGAAGAGTCCAGGAAGACCTTAGAGCGGTCTTAAAGGAGGCTTATAAGAAACATGAGGAGAAACTCTTTACCAGGACCTGTAGTGACTTTTTTAAAAATTCTGTTTTCAACTGAAAAAGGGTAGATTTAAACACGGGAAGAAATTTCTTACAATGAGGGTGGTGAGACACCGGAACAGACTGCCTAGAGAAGTTGCACGTGTCCTGTTGCTGGAAATGTTTAATGTCAGGTTGGATGGGGCTTTGACTAACCTGTTCTAGTGGCAGGTGTCCCTGGCCAGGGCAAGAGTGTTGGAGTAGATGAACTTTACAAGTTCTTCCAATGCAAACAATTCTATGATTGGTGATTCTGTTATGGAATTGGATTCTCACCTCCGTGGTTCCTACCACAAAACACAGCTGGCGCAGTTCATGCAGCTGGGACTTAATGGTGCTGTAAGAGAATGTGTGGAATACGGGTACCAACCCATATCACTGTAGACAGAGATGAAAGCACATTCACTCCAGGATTAAGGCACATGAAGAAGAGGGGATTAAGATACAGGGGACAGAATCACATGGTTCTGTCTAAATGCACAGATGATACAAAACAAAAAGCAAGAACCAAATGCACTCATACCTTCACACTGTCATTTGTATGAAGAGTCAGTCTGTTTCTTCCCCATTGTAAATCCGCGGTTGTTAGGACAATCACAGCAGTGGTTATGTAGCTCACGCTCACAATCTCCTCAGAGCATGAGAGATCCGATCATCTGCAGACTTCCAATGCTTCCCTCTAAACATGCTCCTCTGACTCCGGTTTTCAGCAACAGTAGATTATTTGTTATTTGGCTACTGCAGACTGTTACAATATTTTTACAACAGGAAATGTGTGTTCCATACCTAAGAAGACTACACTTACAAGAAATAACGCAGGAAAGTGATCTAATTTCTCTTCTGCTTCCTTCCTTCTGCAGTGTGCTGCATTGAGATGTTTGTTCCAATACACAGATACCAGTTCAAGGCCAAGATTTTATTTACCCTGATTGTACAAAACAAGCCAGCACTTAAACTGCAACTCAAACACCTCAAGCTGTTGTGCTCCATTCACGTTCATGTAAGTGATTTAGGTAAGTGGGCTTAAAATTTCTCTTTTCAAGGTTATTGAGCCTGTCTCATCCACGGCCAGATATTTGTGTGTGAGTGCTATAGATTTAAAACTCCTGTGAATAAAGAACACTTTCCAAACGTGCAAACAGCAGAACAAGCAGGAAATGTCAATTTTGAAGTGAACCTCAGTATTGCAGACTGTAAGAAAATGTCCATTGCACTTCATTTAGGGAAAAGAGCACAACATCTTCACTAAGCACTGCACCCACCCATGGATGCTACTCAGCTACCACTGCTGAAAAAAAAAATCTGGGTTAACTGCTACACTTCACTTCTCTGCTTTTGGAAAACCAGGTTTTAATTTAGAAAGTCTGAGGTAGCCTTTTAAGAGAAAACTTTAAAGCATTCTCCTATACTTATCCTATTTATTGCTGGGACTGACAATACATGTTTGTAATAAATTATAAATGGTCACACGCTACTGCCCCCTGTCTGCAAGCTAAAAGCTGGCAAGAGACTATACTGCTACAGGGCCAAATCTGTATCAGGCAAGTTGCTGAATTTGGGAAGTTATGAGCACCAGCAGATTCACAAGCTGACCAGTCAGTGCTAACTGCTCAATGCCAAAGTTCTTGGAAAGGGATAAACAGATGGGTCAGGAAAGGACAGAACTCTGACTTGGATTGCACAGCTATAGAAATAACATCTGAGTTCATTTGTTCTCTGTCTCCCATGCTAAAAACCATCAGACCATTAAAACTCTCCACTCTATCCTGCATTTTTTGTGAGCTAACAGGACTAACTCTTTCATATTTACGTGTTAGAGAGGTATACAAAATACAAATAAAATCCAGGGATACTTCCAAAAGTTATATTTGTTTTGTTTATGATGTCAGTAGTGTATTCTTCTGATGAGGCAATATTGTCTCTGAAATGCAGTAGATTTCCCTACAGCTGGGCTGGAGCCTCTGCTTTTTGTTTGCATTTAGGCACTTAACCATCTTCCCTGAAGATGAAGCGTGAAAAATGAGGCTCCGTGTTTCCTTTTGTATATAGTTTTTTCAGAGCAGTTTTTCAGATGCCAGGAGCATAAATGCAAGCAAAAGAGAAGAGTCCCAACCTTGTCAGCTTCCCAGAACTATATTTTGTATGCTGGTGCTTTTGTTTTCTTGCAAGTTCAGCATTGCTTTAATGGTAGCACCCTGGATTCCCCCTGCCCCCAACAAGCGATACATATTAGTACATCTGTTTTCTCTGTAAAGTCTTTCTGCATTCTTTGCAGGGCACAGGAAGGATGTGGGCTCCTTTTCACATTCAAATGAGGCAAATTAGCCTTTGCCTGGTTCCTTCAGTATAATGCTTATTTTACATTTAAGCGTGAGAAAACGGGAGGAAATAAACCCCAATACGTTAGGTGGGTTACATGTTCCATTTTGGTGCAAGCCTCACTGAGCCTTCTTTTGTGAAGTGCTTTCCACAGGACACGATTTCAGGATGATAGTTTAATTAGTTCAATAGTTTAATTACGTAAAATGACCAAATAGTCTGCACAAAGCAATAGCTGCCACAGACACATTAAACACGAGAAAAAGCTGAAAATGCCAACCTGAATCAGCAGGGTTCAGGCAGTCCAGGGCTGACCAGCTTGAAAGCAGCACTGCAGGAGAAAATCTGAGTGTTCCACCGGAAACTAAGTTGAACATGAGCCAGCGATGCTCCCTTATGGCAAAGGTAGCCATCAGCCTCCTGGCTTGTGTTAGAAAAAGCACTTTCAGCAGGTTGAGAAATATGATCCTTCCCCTGTATTCAGCACTGGTAAGACATGACTGGAGTGCTGGATCCACTTTAGGGATTCCTGAAAATTTGGGGCTCCGTTGTGCAGAAGAAATATGGACTTATTTGAGCAGATCCAGTGAAAGGGCCACAAAGATGGTTAAGAGTTTAGAGCATCCATCCTATAAGGCAAGGCTGAGAGAGGTGGAACTCTTCAGCCTGGAGAAGAGAGGGCTCAGGACAATCTTATTAATGTGTATAAATACCTCATGGGAGGCAGTAAATGAGATGAGGCAAGATCTTGCAGTGGTGTCCCGTGACTGGCAATGGGCACAAAGTAAAGTACAGGAAATGCTGGTTAAACATGAGAAAAAAGCTTTTGTACCGTGAGGGTGTTGAACACTGGCACAGGTTGCCTAGAGAGGCTGTAGAGTCTCCATTGCTGGAGATATCCAAACCCCAGCTGTATATGACTCTGAGACACCAACTTTAAGCTGGCCCTGGTTTGAGCAGAGGGTTGGAGTAGATTATTTCCAGATGCCCTTTCTAACCACAGCAGTTTGTGATTCTGCCCGGTCATATGAAGACCTGCTGCACTTCCAAAAATCCTCCTCTCATTCCTTTCACAAGATAGAGACAAATGCAACAATTGAGTAAGGTAACAAAAGCTTAGTACACATTTTGCAGGGAAAAGGTGTGTTTCAAATTGCCTCTTTTTTAGGTCCTGTGCTCCAGTCCAAGTGGTAAAGCTAAGAGATGGGATGCAAGAAAAACCAAACAACTGCTTGGTAAACTGTGCTTTACCCCAGACAGTTAGCCTAGGTGGAATTCAGTGCACACTCTTTGCGTTACAACAATTTCTTGCACACTTAATGCACCCTATGCACAAGGTAACACACCTGAAATACAGAGAACAGAGAATGAAGTAGTCAGGTGCTGTAAATTTACACTTGGCTTTACTGACGGGAATCTCCTTGGGCAACAAGCCCTTAGCTCTGATGACAGTCGTGTGCCAGGTTTGACAGGTTTTACTGAGAGACCTGGAAGAAGTTTTGACACACCTGCTAATGCATGAAGTGCTTTATCCATCTGGCTTCCCATCCTCATCCACAATTCTGGGATGCACCAGTCTCACAGCAAGCAATGGGCTGTGTCCTTGGTCTAGAGGCTTGCAAGACCCATGTCCCAAGTCCCTGTTTTGCTCACAGACTACCCCTTGAAATAAGTTACTTGCTGTTGTTCTTGGTTTTCCCCCTGTTCTGACCTGAGTCACTGTACAATGCAATCTCCCTTCAGCGTGTGTGAGCAGAGCCCTGCCATGGCCTTGCACCCGCTCCGTGGGAGCCCTGAAGCCTCCTCTGACCACGGAACAGCAAGAGTTCCTACACCCTCAGAGCTGACGCTGGTTTTTCAGACACCTGACTGCACAAAGAACACAACCATCTACTGTTCTCACGCACCTCTCTCGGCTCCAAAGCCAAAGGCATCCAAATTGATCAGTCTTGCAGCACCATTATGTGTGTCAGCCTGAACTCCCCTTCACCTTCCATTTCCCTCCTTAAAACAGCAGCACAAAGCTCCAACTCAGAGACCTAGAGTAAAAAAGATAATCTAATCTAGATTTAGATCCAGACTTCCCCCAAAGCCTGAGCTCACTCAGTGTCAGGCTTTAGCTGTCCTCAAGCAGTAGGAGAAACAAGGCTGCTCAATTGGACCCTGATGCCTTTAACACTGGTTTACTTAAAAGTGTTGTGCCAAAGAGGTAAGTGGAGGGGCCTGAATAATTCAGACAGATCTCAAAAACAGTGCAAGTGAAAACATACTTTAGGCATCCTAGGAGCAGTCAGTTTCTCTCTACTGAGGCATCCATAGCACTTTTAATCCATAATTTCCATTTTAGCCTGTTAAAATAATGAGATTTATTATTCCTGTCACATGTCCTTTCTGAAGACGCTGGGAGGGTGTGCGAGACGGAAGAGAGAAAATTAGTTATCAGTCACCACTTGCCAAGAGTAGATTAAGCACTCAAGAGTCACACATTCATGTATAAATGACTCAAGGGAGTTTCATTTATTCCTTTTCTCCTAGCTTATATTTTTTCCCTTCTGTCCTGCAGCCCTTGTTCCCATTGCCCTCAGACACCACCTGCCTACAGAGGACAAGTTGGACAGTAGCAAACAATTCTGGATTTTCCCCTCTTTCATCATGAGAATTCATTTGGACTCTCTTTCCCAGACCTCGGAGCATGCCTGCTTCCTGGGAGCAGAACAGAGAACAAGAATAGAGTTAATCTTTAGCAATGTGATAAAAATCACTCTCTCACACAGACAACTGGAGAGGGATTTCAACAGAGCTGTTGTGCCAAGCATCTGATAGCAAAACCTGAAACTGTTGCCAACCCACACCTTCCTGCTCACAGACACGGCTCGCTCAGTCTCTCCCCAGAACTCCCGCTTCTCTACTAAAATCTAAGTCACCACTGAGCAAACCCTCTCACCAAAGCGAGAGGCCACTCTTTCCATAACCAAGACACAAGCACGGCCGCATTGCAAGTGGGGTCACCTCATCTCTCTTTCTTTCTATTGTTTTTAGTTAAAAAAATACTTAGGAAAAGCACCTTAAACAATCAGACTGGAGACATGGCATAGGAGGATAGGGCACATAGAGATTTCATGGCTTGGGTGCAATCTGAGAAGCCACCAAGGAGCAGGCAGGTGAGCAGAGCAGCTGGGAAGGGAGGGGAGGAGGGGGCAGCAGGAGATGTGGAAAGGGCAACCAGCAGCTTGCTCTCCCAAAGCCAGAGTGCCAGCTGGCAGCTACATGTTGCTGGTTGCGTGTGGGCTGTGAGTATAACAGAGGAGACGAGCCTTTAGGGGAGGAGCTGTCTGATAAATCATTAATGAATGAAAATGTGAAGTAATCAGTCTGCCTGGGAGGCAGAATCATCTAATGATGAGGATGATGGACTAGGAAGCAGGAGATGAGGCTCCTATCTCACCCACAAGACCGCTGGCACACCAGCTCCTTTTGCTGTGAGTAAGAAGACGCAGCCACTTCCTTACATAGAAGGGCTTCTCTCTTAAAGCCAACACAGAAACCCCACGATCTAGGTGATAATAAAATTTACAGCATCCTTTGTGGAAACTGCACCCCCAGCTTCTCTTTTGTTGCAGGCAGTGCACAAAGAACCAATATCCCTTCTCAGAGACAGTCTTCACTAAACCAGATTTTTTTCAAAGCAATAACAAAACCTAGTACGACCTTTCAGCAGCACCAGTGGCATTTAATTTTAAATCGATTAACTACCTACACAATACTAATTACCCATGGGTGGGGTTTTTTTCTTTTTAGCAATCAGACTACTGGCTGGAAATGTACGGGTATGTCTCTGTGTGAACAGGGACACTCTGCCTTCTCTGTGCGCTCTGAAACGAAGAGGAAAACGCTTGAGAAATGATGTTTAAAGGGGCATTTGTGTTTATGGGGATAGCTGCAGGGGCACCAGGCACATGCAGTCAGAAAGTGATGAGGTTGATAGGGGAAGGGGCAGGAGGTTAGCACAGTTTCTTTTGCACAAAAACCTAGCAGAACGTGTCATGCTGCACAAAATCAATACAGCCCTTGCATGAAAAAGAAATTGTCAGGTTTGTACAGTTCTCAGGCTTATTTGGAAAGATGCTCACAAAGGTGATTCTTGATTTTTATGAAATCTTTAAATGCTCTCTTTCCTCTGTCTTAAGATCCCTGAACATTCAAGGGTATTGTTTTAAAACAGTATTATTCTAAAATAAACACAATAAGAGATATTATTTTAAAATAAACACCAGACAGACATGGCACAAGTCAACATGAAACCATCTAATGTTGGCACATTTGTGGGATAAGAGGTACAAGGGCTTTATCATCCAATGTACTTAAAACATGATTTTCCAGAGTGAAAGATGCGTAGATTGCAGCAGAAACCATAAATAGAAGACACATATGGCCATGACAGAGACTATGTTTATAGAAACTCAAACAAGCACCTGAGCAGATCTGTGTTTTTCAACTACAAACCTGTTTGTGGTGCTGAAGTCCAGTTTAATTATTCTGCCGAACATTGCTGAGCCACAACAAGTTTATTACAGTTTGTGGAAGAAACTGCTCAGGCAATTTTACAAGGAAATTGCCTGTGCCTAATCTAATTGCTAAGAAGTAGCTAAAATTACATTAGTCCTGGAAAGACCAAGAAAGAAACAGGAAGCTCCAAAAGGTTCAAGAGGCATCACAAGGCTGTTCCTGTAAATCACAGCATTGCAGATTTGAGGATGAGATCCCTGGAGAGGCTCCCAGTCACAGTCAGACACTGTTTTTCACCCAGAACAAACATAACACAGGTGAGATGACTTACAGCACATAAAAGTATGATTTCTCACATACTTAAGCCTTCTTCTGCTTACTGAATACATTTACATAATAAGTGGGGTTTGTAAATTACCCACTGATGAGATAATACAGATTTAAATGATCTGCAGTGTCAGTTTCTTCTACTTGCAAGCTTTAGCAGCCCTTGCAAAAGATTTAACTGGGCTCCATTGAAGAATCCGATTTCTCAAGATTTTGTTTAATCATAAGATAAGCAACACCTATAAAATGTAACAAATGGATTAGGATGGCTTAGATATTTCCAGACTCTTGCAGGATACTAGCATGCAACATCAGAAGGAATTACTCCTGTAAATTACAGAAAGATTAATTGGAGGTTGCTGGACATGTCAAGCAAGCTACAGTCAAGCTCGTTAACACAGTAAATGTGTCATTACCTGCCACATAATCACAGAAGTACCTCTGAAAAGTCACTTGCTAGTTTACATCTTGCCAAACTAACCAAGAACAGATTTCTGACAGCACCAACAGCTACTTTGACACTTTGCATGAACCACCATGATTTCAACTGGCATACAGCCTGTTGTTTTGCTCATGTGTTCTGGGTTAAAAATAAAATAAAAAAAGAAAGAAAAAGATTAAAAAAATCTGCTCCCTTCACACTCGCCCACGCCACTGACACAGAGGAGCCTAGGGCAGACGACCTGGACTCAAACTGGTTAAATACAAGAAAGGGCGAGTTGTGAGCAGACAAAGCAAGCTCCAAGGGCATTTCTCTCAGACTTTCACAGTTTTCTGGTACTTCAACCACCCCTGACTTGCAGAGCATATTAAATTTGCTGCTCTCACTGTCCACTATCATTAGAGAACTGTCCATCAAAAAACAGATTTCTGTGAGAGCTGGTTAAAAACCTGAAGAAAATATACAACTAATTGCCAGCTGTGCCTAGGGTGTCTTCTTTCTCCACCCTGGAATAGGAAAATGGTTTTATGTTGTGCTTTTACCTGTTTGGGTTTTTTTGGTTTGTTTTTCTTTTCTTGTTTTAAATAGTTACGGAAAGTTCTTGTCTGGGAGACAAGTAGAAGCATCTCCAACCCAGTGGAGCCTAAAGCTACACCATAAAGCTCCTGGAATTTATCCCAGACTTAGGAGATTCAAAAGAGACATTGACTACATTCATGAATAACTTCAAAAACAGGAGAAATATTCTGGATAAAAAAAAATACCATGAGAATTGCTGGTTACGGTGGAAACAGAACAGTGTTGATAACTTGACACAAAAATTCTCCACATGGCAGCACTCTTAAAGCTCCTGGTGCAATTCCTCCTGGAATGGTATTGGAGTCTCATAGTATTGAGCAAGAGTTTTCTTAGAGATGAAGAGGTGGTTAAAAGTGACAGCTTAGGAATTTTTTATTTCTTTAATCAGAAGCACAACCAGAAAAATATTTAATACAGTAATAGAAACTATTGATGTTAAATAACAGAAATACTTCATATAGCACTTAGAAGTCCCCTGCAATACAAATGACTTTAAATGCTGTCTCAAACATATGCCTCAGAACAAACCCCATAATTTTCTTTTGATTTCTGGAAACTTAGAAGTGCTGTAAAAAGGGTCTTGCAACAGCAGAGTAACAGGTCTGTGTTCTCCACAAAATTTAAAATTCAGGCCTCACACACATTCACCCAAATCACACATGCAGAAAAGTATGGATAAAAGCAGATGCAGGTTAGGGGACCTAAACTGGATGGTGAAAGCAAGCTAACAAAATCGATGTGAACGTGAGCTCTTCCCAAAGACCACTGGCTGTGCACAGCAAGCAGCTCAAGTGCTTCCTCTCTCTGCCTGGAAATGGAGCTCCTCCCTCAGAGCTCTTCCCAACATCCATCCACCTTCTGAAGTGTTTTCAAGCTGGGTTGCTTTTTGCCTGCTATGTAGTACATAGCCCCTTTGCACACTGCTGCAAGAGATATTAGATGAAGGGTGCTACATTTTTTGCTGAGCATAAACCACGTGAAACTGCTCAGAGCACGACAGGAGCCACAGTTACGTGAAAGATTTGCTACTGCTGATAGTAGCCAATGGCATATTCCACGCACATGACCAGACAAGTAATTGTGTCTGGCTAACACCAGCACCACATGTGCAGGGTGACACACACATGGAAGGTACATGCTGCACCAACACCAACAGGAATGATGAATACTTCAGCATCAACACATAAGAATTCTGTTTTACACTAGTAATGTAGCTTGTGTCTTCAGCATGCTCTTACTTCCTTGGGGTGAGCAAAAGGCTGCTGCAAACAGCCTCGTAGTTCAGCACAAGATTTCCTTCTGCTTTGACTAGTGCTCTCTCTCTCTGTGTCATCTGAAACACTTGGCTTATAAACAGTCTAACCCAAAAGAGAAAACGAAGACATATACTGTAGTTTACAACTGTGCCCGATAATCCCCCAACACCATCTAACAACATCCAGGAAAGTCAGTGGTTAGACTCAAATTAAGCCTCCCTGTGTAATTACAGTCAGTTAGAGGGCAAAACTTAAGAGAAAAAAACATTTAAAAAAGGAAATTGAATGATCTAAATGCCTTCCACAAAGGCATTCAGCAGATACCAAAATGGTCATAAAGGGTATCTTAAAAATAGGACAGTGGATATTGCCTTGTCCTCCCTGCCAAAAAATATGCCCCTTCACTTGTATCCAAATTTGTTTCCCTGTGTTTTGACACATTTGGCATAATGACCATGGTAGAAAACAATGAGAAGTCTACAGCATCTATCAGCTGTCAGTCTCTGCTTTCTATATGTCTAAGCATGTATTTTGAGATACCCTGCTCTATAGATAGAGCAGAATTTCATGTAACAGATCTTTCATCAGCCTCTGTCTGACAAGAATAAAGACATGTAGTGGCCTAAATATTTCTCATCAAAGGATGTAAATGGAAAGAAATAGGGGAAAAGGGGATTATGTTTGATTGTAAATGGCATGCAGAGAGACACTAATTCCCTAATATTGAGGAATTAGCAGAGGAGGAAAAAATGGACAAAAATTCTTAAGTGTCACGCACAAGCAACAAATATCATGGAAAATGAGGACTTCCCCAGACTGGTGATTCTGTCCAATTACAGCTAGCCAGACTCAGCACCCCTCGCAGTAACAGATGCTGGTGACCAATGCAATCACCAGCTTAAAGCATACCGTACTTTAATTTGGTGTAGGTTCCCACTGAAAAGGTTCCACTTTTAACTTTTGATAAGCAGCAAAAGAGGACAAGAGATGACCCAAAATCCTGTTTCCATCGTGTACAATTGAAGTTTCTTTCACATAGTCTTCTTTCTATGTAGCATCTTAACTGCATGAATGGGAATGTTTGCTAACCAGGGATCAAAGTAGTTAACACTTCAGATACTATTTAACATCTATGTCTATTTTTAACTAATAATTTTACAAAGACTCTAAAATGTCTCGTGCTATTTTCATTTTTATCCTTCTGCCTGTAAAGTCACTTCCTTTAGTTATCATGATTTTGCATAAAATAAAATACAAGGTAAGAAATGCAGTTCTGTTAAATAACAGCACAAAACTTATGTCAGTAAATAAATGTGGTCTGAAATCACAGAATCACAGAATCACACAGAATCAATTAGGTTGGAAAAGATCTCTGAGATTGTTGAGTCCAACCTATGACTGAACATCACCATGTTCAACTAGACCATGCCACTCAGTGCCACATCCAGTCTTTCCTTAAATACCACCAGGGATGGTGACTCTACCAGCTCCCTGGGCAGTCCATTCCAGTGCCCAATCACCCTTTCTGTGAAGAAATTCTTTCTAATGTCCAGCCTAAAGCTCTCTTGGTGCATCTTAAGGCTATGTCCTCTCATCCTATTGCTTGTTGCCTGGAAGAAGAGGCTGACCCTCACCTGGCTATAACCTCTCAGCTGGTTGTAGAGAGTGATAAGGTCCCCTCTGAGCCGCCTTTTCTCCAGGCTGAACAACACAGCTCCCACAGCCGCTCCTCATACGACATGCGCTCCACACCTTATTGTCACTATCCTCAACTCTATACAGTCTAAAGGCTCCTCTCCTTCCTTTCCTGTCCCTTCTGAAGAGCTTGCAGCCATCCATTGCAGCACTCCAGTCGTGCAAGCCATCCCACCATGTTTCCGTGATGGTGGCTATGTCATAGCTTTCCTGAAAGGTTGTTACAGGATTCAGCACCACCTTGTAAGATTAGGAAGACTAGTGCTCAGCACTCAGCACAGCATTCAAAACCCCAGCAGAATGAGATAGTAGATTTTGTATTCTTCACTACTACTGTTGCATGACACGATCAAGGATGCACACAATATTCAAGGCTTTTCAAGCTTTTGCCAGAGGGAAAATTTCAAAGCAGACTTCTCCCTGTCTTGTAATACTAAACGGGCTGGGCAGGAATGACATTTACACAGCTGAATCTTTTATTATTTTCTCTTCTTAAAAACAATAGCAGCAATATGACTTTCTATATTAGGTATACTCCTATAGGTGGGTGCTGAACAGGTATAAAGGTCAACAGGACAAAACGCTATTTATGAGAAGGCTGTATAAACCTCTGTTAGCTCTGAGGATTTCAGAGCCAACACAAACACAAACTTGTCATGAATTTAAGCTCACTGGATATTTTCTAAAATTCACCATCAGTGAGCTCCCTGATAATATGTCTCGGGAAGAGCTGACTATTCTAGACCAGTGGAGGCTGCAGAGAATCCCTTGGAACCCAGGAACGTTGTTTCCCATTGCTAGCAGGGCAGCTGCAGAACAACGCAGAACACTCCCCAACAGAGCTTTCCACCTCAGCTAAAGGTGTGTGATACCTCAAGCAGGAATCTCCCCTATCACTGAGCACTGGCCTTGAGGATACACCCATCTTAATTTTTATTTTGGAACAGGTATTGTGATACAGCACTGCAGGCATTCTCAAGACACGCATTAATGCATGATCTTCACACTAGTTTCTGTTCTTGGTTTTTCTGGATTGCGTCCAAGGCTTTATCTTTCAGCTTAGCAGAATGATAATATAAATAACTCTATGTCCAAAAATATTCAGCTTTGGTAATCTGCAATGAAATCTCTCCTCCTCTTCATGATCCTTTATATTCAGTTTCATTACGTTTGTGCCAGATGAGCATTTAAACGAGAGGGAGATGTAATGAGAGATGAAGAACTAGAGCAGTGTGCTTATGCTATGAGGTGGGAACAGACACTTGTGCCTAGAGATCCACACCAAACTCTTACTGAAGAGATCACTTGCCTATATGCAACCTATTTAGTGCCCAACATAAAGCTTCACAAATAGCACAGAGAAATCTCCTAAACAAATTCCATAATAATTAAACCCTGATACCACAGCATCCTGTATCACACACACATGCATTCTGTCCTCCACTTAGTTTCAGCAACCTCCATTGAACCTGGATGATAAAATAATCTCCCAAATGTCTGTAACTCTAAAATTTATTAAATCCATGAAGTATTGATGAGGCAGAATTAATCTTGAGAAAATTACTTTAACCATCTCCCTCCTCCTGTATTTCATAAAAGAAATTATAGAAGAAAAGCAGCGCTGTGGCTGTACTGCAAAATACAGCACACTTAGGTCAGGAAAATCTACATCTGTCAGCATGCCTTACATTCTACCTATCATTACAACACTTACTCCTTTAGTAAGAGTAATATCCACAGAAGTGGCCTTATCTGATGCCCAGAGATCCTGCTCTCCTTTCTTTTTGTTCCCAGATATGATCTGTGTCTTGCACACAGCATTATCAGGCTCTCTCTACAGTGTTCCTCACTCCCTGCGCTGCGGGGCTCATTAGCTGTGGGTTGAGAGCATTACCTATTAAGACCCTGTTGCTGCCTGATTATAAACTTGGCACAAACAGACCCAAGTCTGGCAATATTCTCCATGCTGGGTGTCTGCCGGGAGCCTTTTTTCCCCCCTTGCTTTGTTGCTGTTTTGGATTTTTGGCATGACGTCAGCCAAAATTTTTCAAGCTAATTCTGAAGCAAGGCATGGGAAACTGGAGTGATTTATTCATGTGAAAAGCTTCTGGTCGCTCCTTGAACAGCTCAAGAGGTTTTGTGATTTGGACCATAAAACGTGCAAGGTGTCAAGGCAACATCTTTGTGTTTTGATCTCCACAGAAAACTCCCAAACATGACTAAATTACTAACCTCTGAAAAAATAAACCTTAATTTGCATGAGCTCACTAAGGAGGTGATGCTTCCTAGCAACTAAATTCCCTGGAGATCCCACCTCCAATGCTCCAGGATCCCACGACCAGTTGGGTGGCACCTGCCTGCTTGAAGCTGCACTTACACTTTACATGATCAGAGCTGGACATGAAACCAGCTGCAAGGCTGTTCCATATCTGATTCTGAGCTCCTAAAGGGTTGGATGGCCCTGTATCATGTACGTGTTTGTATCCAGTTCTCTGCAGGGGAGGAAGGGGAATGTAAGGTGTAAAACATGTCTGTGTGATGGGACAAGAGCTTTTGTATCAACTGCACCAATACACACACAGAAAAGAGCAACATTGATATAACACTCCCTAAAGCAACATCTGAATTTTCAAAATGTGATGTTTTTCTTTCAACAGAGCAATTGGAAGGCTTATTATCTAGATTAAAAAAAAAACACAGCCAATTTACTACTTGCTAAATCCTATCATGGATATTCAAGCTGCTGTAGCATCATGACCCACAGCAAACATCTTTGCCATTGAGCCAGCCAAGAGAGCTGGGAAATACAGCTGTGTGAAGTGCTCTGTTCCATCTGCTGTTTTAACTGTCCTTCCCTATTCCTTCTCTAGTGGTTACAGCAGGAGAGACATCCACGTAGATGGCCCACAGATCAACTCTCTTCTGCTGAGTAATTCCAACAACTGGATCACCTCAAACTTGGGGGGGAGGAAGGGAAAAAAATCTATATTAAATGAATTACCAGTGAAATGTAGGAAAATTACAGAGACTGAGACACAAAGATCTCTTCTGCAGGAGACTGGAACGTAACCTCGCTGTGTAGGGTTATCTGATTTAATAAACTGAACACAAGTATAACAATGCTTCACAGAGAGCAGACTAAATCCAGTCCGGTTGGACACACGCAGTTCTGGGCAGGGGACAAACCACATTCCTTAGAAATCTTATGGACCAGATTTAACATTTGCTTCACCCAGCAGCATCAACATGCCCATCTTCTGAACGGATTGGACTGGAAGAAAAGAAACAGACTAAAACTGAAGGAATTACAAGCATAGCATAGCAAATCTTGGTAAGCCCCAATATATAAAAATGTTCAAGTGTTTTCCCACACTTTCCTTCCTAAGGAAAAAGATAATCTTCAGCCCATAAGAAGAGATAATGAAGATATGTAACAGAAGGACACTATGAGGCACATCAGTGCCCAAATGAATGACTTCAGAAAACTAAAAGCTGCAAGAAATAGGACCAAAATGCACCAGGTCAGCCCTAATTACAGAGAACAGCTAATGACTCAGGCAAATCCTCTTCTGGGTATGGCAGAACACAGGTAATAAAGCAAAAGTCACAGCAGGTTATTTTTGTAGTGAGAGCACAGATAATACATAGTTGTTTTATAACACTTTCTGTCAGAAACCTGACGAGTGTGAAGAATTACCAAGAGAAATGCAATAGCATTCTTGGTAGACATCAGGGATATAAATAATTGTACCGTACAAATCAGACACCCAGGAAGGAATGGGGCATCACAATCTTTCTAAAAACAAACAAATCTTCTATATGTAAAGATGCTGAAAATTTATTTTATATAATTTCTTAAAATCAAAGCAGTCATTACCTGTTATTTTTTTTTTCTTAAAATAAAGAGAGAAGAAAAAATTGACTGTTCTAATAGGGGGGAAAAAACCAAAATAGCAGATGAGTGTCTTAGCAGCCAAAATCCAAATTTTCCTTGATATATCTGAGCTACTAGAAATAACTGAAACCATTGTTTAAGATGTGCAGTTGCTTCTAGTCTACAGAGAAGGGTGCAAATAGAAGCAAAGCATCTCAGATTTCAGCTGAAACATCAAAAAGCCCTCAACTTGGGAAGGTATCCCTGCCTAAATTCAGAGGGAAAAGAGCCATGGACTCCCAGGCCCTGAGATACACATTGGACGTCAGGGCCTGTGTTTGAAGCATTCACAGCTTTTCTGGGAAGAGGAAACCTGTAGGAAATGGATGAGTGCACCGTGGCACACCTGGCACAGAAAGATGCAGGTCGGGTTTATGGTACAGCAGTCCCTCAATGCCCTTTGCAGCTTTATCCTCCCCTGATCCTGATGGCTGTAACCAGCTGCAGGGTCTAGATGGACAGGGGCAGAACCCCAAACTGTACAGTGTAAGTCACGCTTAGAAATACAAAAAATGTTACGAAAGGCAAGAGTTTCTAGGGGAGTGTGGACTGGCAAAGAGCAGTGTGACTGTGGGGAAAAAATACAACAGAGATCACCCCAAGGTTTTCTGTCCTCCATCAGTCAGGCTTCTCGTGACTCCCTGCAGTTGTGTCAGTATCTGATGTGGAAGGGTGGCCGCTCCATGACCGCCTTCCACATGCCACGGTCAACGCAAACCCACAGTGCCACACGAATATCTGCTCTGACACCCACAAGGCTGCTTTACAGAAAGCTCATCAAATGAAGGGTCTTCTCACACTGTCATCAGCTTAGCTGAGGGAGTTTTAAATTCAGCCAAGACTCCCCTCCCAGCATTCATGTATACGTCTCTCATCAGCTCTTAAATCCATTATGCATTTTTGATCTAGAGGCTGCATGACCTTTTCTCGGACTTTGATGCAAGATGAATAAATAACTGCTGAGCCTCTGAGCTATGTCAAGATAAATTCAAAACGTCCTCTTGATGTCCAGTACTTCTTGGATTCAGTAGGTTAGGGACAGAGGCTGGGCAAAACTGTTTCCTTGTCTTATGTTTTTTGCAATTATTTTTAAACTCTCTGGGAATTTGAAATGCCATAGGCAAACACACAGTGGGGTCAGAGATATTTCAGAGATCCTTACATATGAGAAACTCAAGGTCCTTGATTATTCTACCTCAAAGTAAGATGTTGCAAACAGTGTGAAGTGAGAAGAGTGAAAAGAACAGCTGTGAAAACAAACAAAATTTGCACTCTGTTTATGTATTTCAGTGGCTGCAGGAAAACAATTTATAGAGCAAAATCCTGGAGCACAAACCCAGCTCCAGACTGGCCTGAAGAAATTCCAGGATGTTTACAACCCAGCAGTGAGAAGTGCCTCTTTTCATTGACTTACATCACTAAGCAAGTCAGGAAAGCTGGCAGTTTTCAGGTGCATCAGTTTGTCAGCTAATCCTCTTCCACATTTCAAAATTTAACCAAGTCAAGGAGCCATGCTCTCCAAGTCTGAACATCAACTACAGGTTGAGAAACATTGCCCAAGTGGAACATCTGGGAACCAGATTGTGGGGTTTTTTTTTCCCCCACTAGCAAGTTTACTGCATCTGCATGACACCACACTTCCTTGGAGCCACAAGACACAACTTCCTTGATTTTGAGGTCTTCTTCAAGACTTCCCGCTCACAGGCAGAGAAGATGCAAAGTTCACACTGACTGACAGCGAACTGCAGCAAGAAGCAACAAAAAAAAGCACTTTTTTCACTCTGAGGATGGTCAGACATAACAGATGCCCAGAAGGCCTGTAGAGTTTCCAGCCCTTGATTTTAAAAATCAAGGCCCTGAGCAACCTGACCTAATAGGACCTGTTTCAAGTGGGGGTTTGGAGAAGACAACAGTTTATACAAGTTTCTTGGCAGTTTTTTCCAACCAGGATTATTCCATCATTCTAAGAAGCATGCTTCTTCTGTCTCTTTCATCTTGCTGCTCTTGAACTCTGCTCTCTTATTAAGGTCAGCCATGGAGACTAGGGTGGTCTCAGCTGAAGCAACTTTGAAGGGAAATTAGAACACAACCATCCGACTACCAGGTCGGCTGATAAACTTTTTTTTCCTTGATATTACATAGCATCACTATTTCCAAATAGTTCTCCTCTTTCACCTGTGAACTTTGCCACAGCCCACACAAAGATCACTCAGTCTGTAAGGACACTGGACAACTTTTAGGATCAAAGTATCAGTACTACCACCAAAAAGAAAACTAGATATAGATCCTATCCTATTTTGTAGTAAATTCACAAAATTTTGTGGAAGTCACCACAAAATCTCATGGACTAATGAACACAAGCTCTGGCCTGTGGCTCATCTGTGGCCGTACAACCAAATTCTAGTTAAATAATTGTTGTTTGTATTTCTCATAGGCATATAGATGCAAATTTATAACATGCACAATTGTCAGAAAAGCTGACCCAAAGAGAATAATTTAAAAGAATGAGCTGCAGTAGGCTTTACCCAGGTACAGTTGTGCAGGACTTTTCATTTGGCCAGCTTCTTTGTGAAATTCTGGGCTTGACTATCCTATCTTTTTCTATCTCTAAGAGTATATGTTCTGCAGAAGGCAGTGATCTACATTTAAACATGTGCTAGCTAATCCAGATCTTTCTATATGATGTAACAACATCTGGGGGGGTTTTAAATGGTAGAAAAGAACAAGCGTTCTCACAGAGCCAGTCTTTGATTTTCAGTTTTCTACCCTGCAGGCTATCTGACTCTGAAGTCTTCTGCCAGTGGAGAACAAGCCAGTTTTCGTCTGCAATCTGCACATTCTGCCCAAAATAAAAGCACCAGTCCAATATCCTGCTTGGCCAAGGGAAAGCAGGGACAAAGTCTTCTGCTGATGTGTTTCTTTTCCCAAGGTTGATTGATTGGTACTATCCAGAACTGTGTATACTGACAGCCTCCTAGAGGGAAAAGCAAGATGAGCCTACAAACTGCTCCAGATCTGCTGCCTTTATTTTTTGCAGGTTAGAAGAGCTTTCTCTGAATTACTTCCCTCTAGCTGGGACATGTCACTAATTACCTCCTGCTCTTCTCTGTCTCCTTCTACTTCAGAGCGGTGCAGCTCAGCAGCACGGACACATGATGTGCCATATTCCCAGAGCACTGAGGACCAGAAGTCTGTTGGAAGCTGATGCTTCTGGAAGTGTTGCATACAGTAGTCAGACAAGCAGCAAGGCTTGTCATGTGGTATGGAAAGGAGGAATAAGAAAACTGCTATAGCACACATTAACTATCTCCTTATCTCTCAGACACAAGCAAACCATCCTAGTTCCACATGGCAAGGGTGCCAGTCAGACATTCTGGGAAGAGATGGAAAGATTGTAGCATGACTGGACACCCCCACCACTTTGGGAAATACGTGCTCCCTCTGCTTTACTTTTGCTCCTGATCTCTTATACAGCTAGCACGCTTTTTTTTGTACCCCTTGTTTTTAAACTAGGCCTTTTTATTTCTTCTACTCTAGGTTTTAGCTCAACCACTCTTCAGCAGAATGGAACAGCTACAAACACAATAAGCAGATGCCACTGGAGCAAATGAAAACACGTTCCTCGCCCTGAGGCCCAGCATGCTGTTCTCTGTCAATGCTTCTCATACTGCCAGTCTCCGTACCAGACGAAGAACAGCACATATAAGCAACCATATCTCTGTATTTTCCAGAACTAAAAAAGAAATTAAGACTGAAAAAACCTAAAACAATTTTTCTGAAATTCTTGTTGAAAATCAGAATGGATCAAGAGAGCACCACTTACCACAATTTCCCCCCCGAACAGAGCAAGTTTACATTCACCACATTTCCTCACAAATGGCTCAAAAACATACCCTGTAAAATAAGAGAGAAAAGGAAAGAAATAATTAGTGACCGGAACACCACAAATTATGTTACACTTTTTGCTCTCTCTCTGCTAACATTCATCACCAACTTCTACCCTTTTTCCTGGTTTAGGGAAGGAGGCAATGGGATTTGAACCTTCACAACTAATTATTGAATTCCACTGGTATTATGCAAAATATTAAAATAATTGCAGGACTCCCTCAGACTGCTCAGACACATCACTGTCACTGACATGATGGCTATTCAGACTTCAGGGAGACAAGGTCAACAACATGAAACGCGCAGCAGCACACAGCAAGCGTGCCAATTATTTTAGATCCAACCCTAAAAAAAAAATTGGTTAACCCAGTATCTCTTAGTGATTTTGTTTTAACAAACTGGTTTTGGAATTTGATGCACGTAGGTTCATGACAGCCTCCTTGTTTGAAAACTACACAAAGGGAAAAAAGGGGTTGTGCCACACTACATTTTTAGACTGTATTAATTACTCGGCATTCTCTAGGAGAACAAAGAGGGAGAAGAAGGAAGCCAACACAATATCCAGCTTGACACACACTAGGGCCCATTTGAAGAAGATGGAGAGCAAAAGTGACAAATGCCATCATTTTGCCAACCCTGAGTAAATTTCAAATGACAGCTAAGCCTTATTTTTCCTTGAGGCGAAATCTTTGAAAGAATAACTCGTGGAGCACAGACTAACAATGATGTTAAAACGTTTAGTTTGTAAACTCCTAGAAGATGGAGGAGCAAGGATTCTGCTGGTGCTAAGGGTTGGGAGTGGTAACTGTGCAGCAAATGGAGAAGAATACAATTTTCAGCACCCAGGCGTCCACACCAGTGAAGGCAGACTAAATTTGAACTGCTTTTAAGTCCCCTTCTCCCCCAAGTACATGGCTGAACTTTCCACCAGAGAGGTATCTGTG
The DNA here is from genome assembly GCA_013397055.1 of Pachycephala philippinensis. Classification (NCBI taxonomy): domain Eukaryota; kingdom Metazoa; phylum Chordata; class Aves; order Passeriformes; genus Pachycephala; species Pachycephala philippinensis. The sequence goes on along the minus strand of VWZT01010242.1, from coordinate 70,928 downwards.
AAATTACTGCTGGATGAGTAACTTTACAGCTATACAGAGATGACTTGGAGCCCTGCACTACTGATCGTGAAAACCTGCCTCAGCTGCAGAAACAGCAAATCTTGTGCCAGCACCTCTCCTGAAAGATGCTGTAGGCATAAACAGGAAACAAAAGGGGAACGGCTTCTTAAATCAAATTATTTTTACCGGTCATCGTTACATAAAAAGCAGTTATGAAATTAAAATTTCTATTAAGGAAAAACCAAATAAATATTCCTCTAAAACATGGAAACTGGATCACGTTGCTCTAAGTCCTGATTAGCAAGCAGACATCTGATATTATAAAGCTCAGACTTCATTTGAGTGGAGGGTTCAGTGCAGAGAAAAGAAAAAAAAAAGCATCATTACAAATCAGAGGAGGCTGTTGTGAGAGATTTTAGGAACACACATTTTTTAACAGTAAAGTACAAACGTAAGCATTTTCTTCTCTGCTTGCTTTCTTTGTTAAGCAGTTGAGAAAAAGAGTGGGTATATCAAGGAATAAAGAAAAAAAATGAACACCCCCTCCTCTCCCATCACCTTTTGTACAGCTTGGCAGAGTTTATGAAAACACTGAAAAAAAGTGGGTCTTAACTGCTTTGCTCAAACTCAGGGAAGGTGGTTATTATTCCAGTGCCATCCATTTCCCTCCCTAGCTTCCAGGCATTTGGCCTGGAAAGAAAAAATCAAGTCAAGAAACTCTGCTTCTGCCTCCGAACTAATTGGATAAAATCTGCATGCAGAAAAGTTAGAGGCTTAAGAAATGAGCCAGGTCCAAAACAATCCAACAGCACCTCAACTCCGGATTAGCTCATTATTTTCTTCTACACCATGAGACTGATTTAATAATTTCCTCAGAGGACTGACAAATAAGGAAACTCTCTACTCCATGCTGCTGGTCCCAGGAATACTTGAAAGACAGTGGCTGGCACCATTGCCAAAAGGGGCTGAACTCCCCCCAGCACTGGTGCGGAGCTCCTGGATGTGGCCCCGGCAGCGCTCCCTCCCTCTCTCCCTTCCTCCCTCCCTCCCTCAGCCCAGCACAAATGCCTGTGCAGCAACCAGGATTAAACTGAACTGGGGAAATTCTTCAGCCAAGTTTGCAAAGTGACTAAAATAAAATAACAAAAGAAGAAATAAAAAAATAAAAAGGCCTGTGCTGACTCTAGGGTAAAAGGGAGGAAAGGATGGACCAACAGTACAGCTCCACTGTTTCAGTATGGGAATGCAGGCAGCTGCTTTAATACATGCCAAGGGAGTCTAGTCCAAGCCTTTCACTGAGACCTTGTACGACAGAAACTAGCGACAGGACTAGCGAAAGGGGTGTCGTGCTAAATCTGAGGCAGACTCACAATTTGCCACATCTCTAGCCTTGCAAGATCTTCAGAACTGTGGGGATGGCAGACAGAAAGCTTGGGGAAGCCTTTTGCTTGATTTTAGACGATGGTGAAAAATGTGCCCTATCTCTTTGGATACAAAGGAGGAGAGAGGCTTGGAGGTAGAACAGGGAGGGAGAAGGGAAGTATTTTGCTGCATAATTCAGGGTGAGGTTTGGACATGGCTTGCAGAGTAAACCAAAGATTATTCACTCTTTCTTTGTATTTAGTCTGGGGGCCTGTACAGAACTCAATTTTAGTCTTAATGATTTTCATTCTACCCAAGAATGTAGGGGAAATATTCCTGTTTTTTGAAGGCTTTGGATCATGTTACACCTCTCCAAATTCTGACGAGCACTTTTCAGAAGAGCTCTGCTGACTTTGGAGAGCACAGCATAGGAGATGCAAAATAAATTAATGTAGGCCTCAAGGAACACCAATATAGGCTTCTTTTACAACTAGTATAACAACCAGAAGAGGAAACAAAAGGTTTGTCCAACCAGTATCCAAACGAAAGCTGTCCAAGCATCTCCTCCTACATGGTAAGATACAGAAAATCCTTGGTACACCAATGGACAGGAAAAGTTGTGCTGAATCTCAGAGCAACATAATTTGAAACATTAAAGAAAAACAAAACACTTTTGGGGGATAAACAGAGTTATTATCTGCCAGGAACAGCCTTTTCCTGTAGGCAGCATGAGCTTCAACAAACTGCCACCTTTTACCAAAACCCATATTGCCCTCCTAGTGCTACGTATGTATTAGCAGTGTATTTATGTAGCCTTGTGTAAAAATTACTTTCTTTTTGTAAAGAAAGAAGTATTTTGTGAAACAGAATGCAGCAAGTAGCATAACTACACATCATTTGTGTGTTTGGTTTCATGACATTGTCTGCTTCATGAGAGAACCTCTGTTCTTCCTCATCAGCTTTCAGATGTGTTTTTGTCAGTTCACACTGGGATCACAATTAAGTTTATTACTACTGGCAAAAGAGAAATAATTGAAAATCGCAGACATGGTAAGTAGTTTCTTCTCCAGCGTGCACTCCCAAATCCATCAGCACTCACCAACTTCAAGGATCTTTGGATCAAGGGCATTGTGAATAATCCTAGATGTGAACCCACGAAACTCCTGATTGTTCATTGAAACAAAAACTGTTCAGTGGTAATTTACCCACCATTGAAAACAGATAATAACATGACTGAAAGCATAAAACCAGCCACACGGAGGGTGCTGGTCTGGTACATGGTGCAGTTCATACGAGTTTCACCCAGCTGGAGGAAGTGGCTGGTTGAAGTCATAAGTGGTCTTAGATACTTTTCAAATGCTAGTAGATGCAATTGAGTTTATGGTACTCAAACACAGAGGAAAATCTACATAATTATAAACATCTGTCAGTTTTCTATTAGCAACATTCTTCTGCTGCTGTTTTTTCAAACCTCAAGTAGAAGCAGGCATTCCTGGTGCTTGGGCTGTTATTTTACTTGGCAAAACCTGGGAAGATGAAGTTTTTCATGCTGAACAATTTACAAAGGAACATGTCTGGATCAGGATGTGTAAACAGTAAATGAACTGGATCCACTTTGTAAAGAAAGTGTTGGTTAGTCTTCAGAGTAACCTTCAGCCTGCCTTTTTTCATATGTTCTAATGTCAGTCATGCTTATGTTACAGTACATCATACCACATAGATTTTGGGCCATGAATTGGTCCAGAAAGTACTTTTCAGTAGTAGGTTACTAGGGCCCTGCTCTAACAATCTTGAGTTACCCTTTTCAGACTGGTTGAGGATTCTGTCACCCAGGACTCTGCTGACACTGCTGTTTGAACAAATCTATGGAAGCATACATGTTCAGTTTTTAACAGGGTGCATGCAGGATTTTCCACCTATTCCCACCACCTAAGCTTTGTAACCCTACTAAAACCAAAAACCAACCAAACAAAAAAACCTCCAACTGACCAAAACCAAGAAACCCCTTCTAAAAACAACATTGAACAGGAGAAAAACAATCTCCTACATGCTGAATTTACACAGCCAGTTTATAAAGGAACTGCACATCTTAACTTACATAAAGTAATCCTTTACTGTGCAATGCCAGATTACATATAAAGAGCCCTTATCCTGTGAACATCTGAAAGCTTTCCAACAATAAAACATTTAAAGTTTAAGGGACGCTTATAGACTTGTTCTTACACAGAGACAAAAGCCTCCCTGTTACCCCTTTTCTAAGTGAGGTCCCAGATAGCTGGCACATGATATGAAAAAGCCCGGTCATCAACAGGCTGGGGAGGAGAGAGCTGAGGGCAGAAAGAGGGAACTCCCACCAAAATCTGCTCTTGCAACGAGCCCAGACACAACCCTGGACAACAGCAAAGGGAAAAAAAAAACCAACCAGCAACACCATTAGACGACTTAATACTAAGACACTACTATTCTGGTGGTTCGTCCTCCCATGCAACAGTGCCAAAACTTGGAACGGGGACAGCGGCTATGGGACAGGCACCCTGCATTTTTTCATGTGAAAGTCACTGGATTTCTAAAACAGTTACTGGAAAGCTTCTGCACATGCAGGATGTAAATAAGGATAATTAGGTCCCTGTATTAAAGGAGTCCAAAAGTAGTTTAGTAGTTTCAAAACAAGAATGTTTGTCTGCACCATCAAACTTGTTCCTGTCTAAAAACACGTCTGCCCTTTCCATTTGGAGCAGAAGGAACTCTGATGCAAAGTCACCACTGCAGTGGCAACAATTCTTAAGAAACAGGAAACGTGGGAGGAAAACACCGGGAAAACACAGGGGCTTTGCTCGAACCTTTTCTGATTTAATAAAATGGAACAATTAAGAGAAAGAAACCCACAAACTGTGCTAAAGATCAAAAGCTGAACTGCCTCTTTTCTGTGACACTTCAATCTCCTCACACATTGGCTATATTGACTTATCTCTAGCAGACGTGCTGCTGCCAGCTGGCTCCCATGTTCTGTGGCTTTCAGCCCTGCCAAGGCAGGCTGCTCGCTCTCCTTCACCCTGGGCTGTGCCCCTCACACAGGCAGTTCAAGCCCCTCGATATTGCCAGCTCAGTATCGGTGATAACAGTACCTTTCCCTTTTCTCTACTTTCAAGCTGGATAAACTAAACAAAATCTTCATTCACAACTCTTTTTCCAGGCCTCAACCTGCTTGGTAAGAGAGCTGAAAGCATAAAGCTGGGATCTGGAAACACGGCAGCATCCAACCAACAACTCTGGCATGGAAAGTGCCAGTACAGGCAGAGAGTGTGGATGTGTACAGAGACCCAGCAGAGGCAGATGCAAAGAATCAAAAGATGCCAACAGCATTAAGAAACCCTCAGTGGGACAGCTGGTGGTTACGGAGAGCAAGTGGAGAATGACACAGTGAAGTCACTGGCGACAGAAAGGCAATCACGACGGCACTCATGGCCCATTCCTAAATCCTGCCTTTTGAAATTGTTCTGAGAAGAACCCAAAACCTGTGGCACCCCTGGTCATCCTCACTGCCGGGCAGAGAAGCGAGTGTGCAGCTCCGTGTCAGCCGAAAGCCAGCACGTGCTGTGCACACCTCAGTGTTCCCCTGGAACTGCCCGTCCCTGGGTCAGGGGCTGTCGGCAGCCACGGGGGCTGAGCAATCCTTAGGGGAAGCTATTAGCAAGCTCAGTTCTGAGCAGGCACTTAGACTGAGAGTGCTACACATGATGGGCATGTGATTGTAGCAGCATACTTTAGTTCTGGAAATAGTAGAAAAATTACTTCATTAATTACGGGAAGAGTACTTGCATTTCTCTTTGCAGAAAAATGACAAGTACTATGCCCCAAACAATTTTTTTAAAAATAAATGAATGGAGACCATAGTCCTAAAAATAGACTGAACTCTTCATCCCTCTGAGCTGGCTCCTAGAAATGCTGCTGGGCATCTCTGGAGCTGAGGGAGGGCACAGGCAGCCAGTGATGCAGGGACATGGTGGCTAGAGCCAGTGCTGCATCCCTCTCCCACACTCTCAGCCTGCCCATCCTTACCTGCCCAGAATCCCAGTGGCATCAGTGAAACACTTCTATGGCCAGAAATAAGCACTCACATCATTATGAAAGTTAAAAAAGACAGCAAGGGGAAAAAACCCCATGCATAATGTAAAGATTCAGAAGCTTTTATTTTAATAATTGATTTTCCAGTTTGTCTCAAAGAAGAAAATGTTTTCCTTCTGAAGATACAGGATTGACCTGGAAGGACCTTTAGCAGAAACTGGCTAAACAGTGTATTTACAAACCTTCTGGAGAAGCAGTAAAGGCCATTTAGAAGTGCAATTACATTGCAACGCAAATGTAGTTGTTTTGTACACAAAAATTTGCTTTTATAAGCAATTGTTATTATAAACAAATTTCCCCTTCCCCCTTAAGAGAGAATCTTAGTTATACAATAAATATTTTTGTGCTTTGATCAGTGTGCAAGGTTTTAATTAAGGACATTATTTCCTTGACATACAATGAACACATACATAGAGAATATATATAGAATATTTATGCTAGTGTTGCAATATTATAGTACCCATAATGTCAGCCGTTCCCATTGTGCAAGAAATCATAGAAAATACACACATAGGAAGAAACAGTCTCAAAGTCCTGGTGAATTTACTGTGAGGCTTTAAACGTTAAAAGAATTCAGTACAAGTGTCTCTTAGGACAAAGTGGGGGTGTTTACTAAGGACTTCTTGTAGTTCAGTCAATACATGGATTTAGCTAATTTTGAGTGTGCCAAATAATACTTCTATCTCGTACATGTAATACTTTAATGGCTTGATCGCTTGCTATTGTGGTTTTCCTAACTAGTGTAATTCCAAATTGTCAGCGAGTGAAAAGAAAGCATGGCCCAGTCTGCAATTGCACCCCACAAGCTGGGGGGGCAGGCAAGGCGAGTCTCTGCAGAAGCTACTCCACCTACATGTGTCACACTTCCTGATGGGAAATATAAAGATGTTGAAAAGAGGCTGAAATTTTGCAAGAATGGGCTATTTGTAAGCCTATTTCTGTATCAAAGAAGGCCCGTGATGTGAAAAATAAACAGCGTAAGAAAATAATATAGCAACACTATTAGAATACAAACAATGGGAATGCTGCACTGTAAACGAATTATTAACTACAACAAGCTGAAAATAAACTGTTTCCTTTTTGCCATGTTCACTTTAATCTTCTGAGAGGCAGGAAGGGGGAAGACAGGAGGCGGGAGCAGTTTCAGACTTGTGGAGCTTATCAAATCCCAGATCGGACGATTAGAGCACAGCTAAAAAGAAAACATCCTCCCTCCCCACCTCCCTCCCTCCCCAGAAAGGAAGCACAGCCTTTAGGACCAATCTGCAGTGTTTGTTTGCTGCTCTTTAAAGGATTACTCTGGAGAGCATTTTTGTTAAGCTGTTCTTATCTCTTTCGGGAAGTTTCAAAATAAACAAGAGTACTGGAATAGAAGAACAAAAAACTTGACTTTCTGGTTTATTTTTTTTTAGTAGTGAGACAAGTAAAGAAAATAAATAAGGTCCTTCATTGTCACACAAGACAAAACGGAAGGGAATATAAGCTTTAAATCTGAGAAGCATCTTTGCAAAACCTAGTGAAAATCACCAATGGGCTGAGGATGGGGACAAGTGAAAAAAAAAAAGAGGGCTGTCCCTCAGCCTACTTCACTGATTATTTATTTACTTACTTTGATGATGAGACTTCATATTGCTGGGTTCTATATCCAGGAAATAAAATAAAAAAATAAATAAAAGGACCAACCACAAAAAATTACTGTATTTTGACAATTTATTTTCAAAAAACACCCTAAACAACCAACCCTGCTCTCTAGTGGCTTCCAAAAAAGACTCTCCCATAGTGCAAACAGGAAATTAAATTCTCAGGACAGCACACTAGAACTATGAATGAAAAGATTTTGCACTGATGTAATGCTTCAGCCTCAAGCTTGAGATCAAGTCTTCATTCTTTCACACTGCCCTTAAAGACATCAGGTTTTCCCTCAGAAAGCAAGTGTCCCAGTGTGAACCACAACAAACACAAGGTTCATGTAATTCCAGGATTGTGCTACATTAATATAAACCTCTTTGCAACGCAGAAGCCACACAAAAGCATTTATTTTGCTGAAATAGTCTAAGGATTTAAATGTCATTACTATTCAGTATAACCTCCCTACTTTTTTTTTTGTCTTTTGTTTTTCAAGATTAAGCAAACGCCGGATCAGTGGAACTAATGAAACTGAATTTCCAGCTCATCTGGACTCATGATGCTAACTTTACTATGAGAGTCCTTCCCAGAAAACATCCTGGCTCTCCCATAGCCCCAGATGCCTGGTACCCAGTCACATTTACCGTGCAGCCACTGGTCAGCTGCTCCAGGGGTGTCTGCAGCACCCTGCTCCTGCTGCCACCACACCCAGCCCATCTCCTTGAAGCAGCAAATGCACTGGAGAAAGAGCCGGGAAGTCAAATGCTGCCCCTGAAGGCCCCTCCCTGGCTGGAGACAGCCTGCAAACTTACAAAGAGGTGGACTGATGTACAAATACACAGAGTTAACAGCCTAACCCCCACTTCCTCAGGAAACTAGGCTAAAAAATCTGGTTTTTCTCTTGCTGTGCCCCCCTCTTACACCGCCAACTATGCAGATGCAGCTTTAAAAAAAAAAAAAAAAAGAGTAGCATAGACATAAGGCTTAAGGGCCTATATCCCCATGCAGCATCTGGATTTCTGTCTCAGACATGTTTCAGAAGTGTCATTGATTTCCTGTTTAATATTCATGTTTTATTGCTGCACAAAGCCAGCCTCCGCTCAGAGAGCGATATATTACTCTCCTATCCTCCAACAAGATCCTTAATGAGGATATTCTGGTTTCTTGATATTCAGAGACCTTCTGTTGGTATCAGCAGAAGATCGGCATATGCTCGAACACACAGCACACAGACAAGGAAAGGGCAGCTCTGCCTATTAAAACAGAGCTGCAGCATTAAAAGGGACCTCAGATGACCATCCAGGTGGCTTCCCTGCTCAAGGCATCACTTACATTATTCTTTTTATTGGGCCACCTGACCCAGCTGGGGAAAAACAGATGTGCTTTGGGGCTCCCAGTCCCTTACTGAGCCTGAAAACTCTCCCCTGTGTCGCCCTGGTCCAGCCTCAGACACGCCAGTTGGTCTGGTAAGATCCCTGCCTGCAAACCCTGCCTTCCTTGCATTGCCATGGTTACAATGCTGCTATTACCATGCATGTTGAGCCTATTTTTAAAAGCCTGCAATGACAGGAGATGCTGGTTAAGGCCTTAATCTCAGTAAGGTCTAAAATTACAACGAGTGCTTACTACTTGTACAAGCGCTGCACTCTGAGAGCCAAAGATGGGTGGTGAGCTGCTCTGCACTGCCTGCATCCCAGACAAAGAGAGAACATTTTAAAGGAGAGACCTAAAGGACAAGAAAGTAGTCCTGCCAATATTAACCGCGTGGGTTAGGTCAGCAGAAAATCTGTAAAGACACGTCAGAAAGCAACTTGTGTGCACTGGAAGCGACAGGCATCACAGGAGGCTGGAGGAGAAAGATGTCCTCTTGGAGCTGGCTGACAGATGGGAAATAAAGAGGAAGGGAGGGTCTTTGGTGATAAAGATAGGCACCTTGTGCTGAATGATGGAATCAGTAGAGGAGTGCATAGGGAAGGTTATACTGCTAAAAAATGAGGAAATGGGACAAATTCCTTTTGTAAAGACATTCTGGACAGATGGAATTATAATTTGAAGATGCCAGAGAAAAGGATGTTGCAGTAATTCAAGACAACAAGTGAGTGCTTAGATGTGAATTTCACCTGTGTGATGTGGATAGCACAGGGCATTTATTAAGAGACTGTATGCAAGAAGAATCTGCTGATCACAGAGTAAAGACACCGGGAACAGAGATGGACAGATTTTGGCCTGGCTGAGGGACACTGATGTTGTCCATGGCAACAGCAGTGTGAGATAATGGGGAGAACTGCAGGTGGAGGGAGGAAGGGAGGTATCAATGGATATCTGTTTAGTCAGGCTGAATGCGACTTGATGGCTTGGTATCCACAAAGAAGTGAAGAAAGACTAATTGAGGTTATAGCTTGGATGAGGGGAGAGAGGACTACTTTTATGTTCCAGTCTGAACAGCCTTATATAGCTACATATCTATTACTCTGATGATTACACATATATATATTTGTGTAAATACGTATTTGTATAAACATATATTTGCATATATACATATAATAGCTCTGTCTGTATGCAAAGGAATCAGAGATAAAGCTGTAGCCAGAATAGGAGAAGAGAAAGAACACAGCCCTGCACTCCCTGACAAAAAACAGAAGTGGAAAAAGGCCTTTCTCCTTTTTTTTTTTTTTGTAGCATGACTGGTAACAAAGCATGTAGTAGCAAAATTCTTGCCTGCTAACCCCCTGGAAAGTTTAAGCAGTCAAAAAAAAATTTAGCACCAGGACTGCATCATGCAGCTCAACAAATCCTTCCACATTCGGAGGGCAGGTGTCCCATGCACCCACTCTGCCACACACCTCACAGGATGTGTGAACAGCTACTGGCCCTGTCAGCAGTGCCTCATCTGACACAACACCCCTTACAGCACGGCAGATGCTTATTTTGGTCCAGTGATGGATGCGTGTGTAGCCATGTGTCAAATCTGCCAGCATGCTGAGTGCTGGAAACAAATGGCACTTTCAGAGCAGCGCATCTGGGTCACTGCCTGCTCTCGCTGTGCCTGTGAGGACTGTGGGGAAGAAGAGTGGAGCAGGGAGAAGCAGGCTGTGGATTTAAGGAGCTGTGCTGGCAGGTATTATCTAGGCCACTGTTTGTAAACAGGATACCCTCATCATGGAACAACAAAAGTGGATTTTTGGGTACTGTAAGTGTAAGTCTTTTGCACCCCTTTGTGATGAGGTGGCACTGGTCTATTTTCTCCCTACTCTTAGTTTTGCAGGTGTAACCAGAATAATAAACCCACATTCAACGTCCCTCCCACCTCGAGTAAAATAGACTGTAAATCACTGAGAAATAACACACAGAAAGCACTCACAGGCCCCGCTTTTCAGTGCTGTGACTAGTTTGGACTCGCGCATTTAGGAAATGTCACATTTGATTTTGACCTAGAATCAAGTTCACTCCGCCTCGCTGAAACACAAGACGCACCATTCATGCGGTGCCTGGAGCGCAGCCTCCAGCTGCAGAATGTGGGTTACCAGAAGCAGGAGACATCTGAGAAGGAGCATTCAGAGCAGCACGTGTGCCACTTTCAGCCGTGAACGCATTTGATTATGAACTCTACAAAATGTATGAATGGTACAGGCTGATGGTACAATCCCTGGAAGTACATATCCATAACAATCCTATGGAAAAAAGAGGGATGCACGCCTGAGAGCCACAAAGGGACTTTTTTTCCTCTTTCTTTTGAATACGCATGCCAGCTAATTAATTTCCCCTCCAAAAACCATTTGCACAATCTGGGACCTGCTGCAAGGGCCAGTTGTGAAGATTTCAACAGTAAACACCATCATCAGCAGCTAACCAATAGTCATATTTTAAACCCAAACTGTACATGATAAAAACATCAGGTTCCTTTCTCTCACATCTACTTTTACATCTAATGGCAAATTGTCAATAGAATTTGGGACCAGGACAGTCCCACAAAGCCATTGGCACTGCAGCTGGACAGTCTGTGCAGAAATGCTGCCTGGCATGTCAAGATGCCCTGCTCACCATGCACTGCAGCTTTCACCCTGGATAACAACCAGTGTATTTGGTCTGCTTCCTCTCCCCATGTTACACACGCGCCCATCCACTGCTTGCTCCACTTCTAACCCACCCATGCAGACACAGAGCTACAAGTGCTTCGAAGCACATCATGCATGGAAGGATATCGAGAAAGGGATCTGTGTTTGACCTTGTCACACACGTGTATGGGGAGTGAAAACAGCAGTCTCCACAAGCAGATGGACGCATTTTAAAAAAAAAAAAGGACTAAAAGTAAGAGAGAGCATGGTTCCTCATAAACACGTGTGTTTTATCAACTGCCTGAACACCAAAGCACTTCCCTTTTCCGGACAGACACCTCTGGGTCACATCTTTCAGCTCTGTTAAAATTTCAACAGCTCACTGGCTTCCATTTCATGTGAAGAGGGGGAAGGGTTGTGGACTGAGCATCAGATGGTCAAATGTAGAAATGGATTTAAATGGAAACAGAAAATCTTCTCCCAAAGAGAGGGCTTCCAGTACCAGGACTATGTAAAAGGAAGAAAATAAATACCTGCAGAGTGACAGACGCATATCGTGCAGCTGGGACCATTTATGTCCATAGAGTTTCCACTGCATGAGCAGTAAGAGAAGACGTTTTCCTCCTGGGCAAGTTCTTTCTCACTCCAGGATTCACAGTGGAGCAATTACAAGCTTCCTAAAAGCCCTGCAAAGCTTTCAAGGCTTGCAGTAGCTACAGCTTCTGACCCAGACTCACTGCAAGCATTAGTAGAGAGCAGAACAGTAGAAAGCATTGTAGCCTAGTCGAAGGTTTAAAAACTGATGTGCATGGACTTCAGCAAGTCCTGCCCTACTTGCCTTAAAAATGTCCAGTGGTCCTTTTGATATCAGTGATGTAAAAAATTAATGCTGTAACAGGCCTGCTTAGGAAGGCTGACTCCTTTACTCCACCAACAGAACAGCATTGCCCTGCAAGTGTCAGGCTTACCTCTCCTTTTGTGGGGGGAAGCACCAGCATCAGCACGTACAAAGTAACAAGGGTATACAAAGCATTTTGTAGGCTTGGAATAAAACCCTGTTTGTAGGATTCACAGAAAGAATTCATGTTAACAGAGGAAGCTATTTATAGCAACGCTCCATAGAAATGAACTGTCTCTTGGTTCCTGTCCTCGTGAAATGCAGCCTTTTAGCCAGAGAAACCCTCTCTTTACTCTAAAAGCGTGGGTGAAGGGGGGCACGGGGAAGGGGAAGCTACTCCCCAACATACACCCTCCTGGCTCCAGTTATACTGGAGATAAGGTCTTCCTGTGCTGTGGCACAAAAGGGGACTCGTGGTCTGAGCCCAGTGCAGTCACAGCACCCTTCCCCAGCCCCCTCAGCCAGACAGTGGCAGTGAGAGCTGCCTGTGCCGTGGCCTATTGCTCCCAGCTCCCAGCTGTGCCTGTCCTTGCCCAGGGACACACAGGATCAAGGAGGACTGCGTTTTCCCAGGTTCAAGCCCTGCATGTTTAATTACAGGCTCTTAGGCAACAGTAATCCAAGTGTACCTAAGGAAGATTACAGTTCCTTGAAAGAGCACAGGGACAAACCAGGATGGAGAGAATCCAGTCTTTCCCCAGCCAGCCCTTCAGAAGACCCCAAACCAGAGCACGTGTACATATCCTCACATTTCATACACTTTCTGAAATAAAGGTACATACTTTGATTCTGATCACACACAGCCAGCCAGCTAGAAACTCACATTCCTGTATACACACCTCATCACGTTAGCAAAATCATTACACAAAGTCTCACCTATTTGTTACAAATGACCCAGATCCACAGTCTGCTTACTATGCAAGCTTAATTAATTATTTCTGCCAGTTTGCTCCGACAAGAAGCTGAGCAAACTGCAGGCACATGACTGCACCCTCAGCGAGTTTGCTGACACCAGGCTGAGTGGTGCAGTGGACACACTGGAGGGAAGGGATGCCATCCAGGGGGATCTTGGCACGTTTGACAGGTGGGACTGTGTGAACCTTGTGACATTCAAGAAGGCCAAGTGCAAGGCCCTGCACCTGGGTCAGGACATCCCAAAGACAAAGACGGGCTGGGTGGAACAGGGATCGAGAGCAGCGTGGAGGAGGAAGGCCTTGGGGGTATTGGTGGATGAGAAGCCCAACACGACCTGGCATTGTGCAGTCAGAGCCCAGAAAGCCAACTCTGTTCTGGGCCTGTCCCAAGCAGTGTGGCCACGGAGGGGATTCTGCTCCTCTGCTCTGCTCTTGTGAAACCCCACCTGGAGTGCTGCATCCAGCTCTGGGGACCCCAACATGAGACGAATGTGCACCTGCTGGAGTGAATCCAGAGGAGGGCCATGAAGATGGTCAAAGGGCTGCAGCACCTCTCCTATGTACGTAGGCTGAGAGAGCTGGGGTTGTTCAGCATGAAGACGAGAAGGTTCCGGGGAGACCTTTCAGCACCTTCCAGTACCAAAAGGGAGCTTACAAGAGAGCTGAAGAGGGACTTTCGACAAAGGAATGTAGTGACAGGACAAGGGGGAATGACTTTAAACTGAGAGTAGGTTTAAATGAGATATAAGGAAGAAATTCTTTACTCAGAGGTGGTGAGGCACTGGAACAGGTTGCCTAGAGAAGTTGTGGATGCCACATCCCATGAAGTATTGAAGGTCAGGTTGGATGTGGCTCTGAGCAATCTGGTCTTGTCCAGAAGGTGTCCCTGCCCTTGATAGGGTGGTTGGAACTAAATTATCTCTAAGGTCTCTTCCAACCCAAACCATTCTATGGCCCTATAAAGACAAAAACCTGTTTTGGAATAAAAAAGCAAAATGGAGGAGATTTGCTGTTTCAAAGTACAAAAATAGTAGATTAATGAATCAGAAACTAAAACATGCACACACAGACAAACCCCTAATTTAAGTACTTACATAAATAAGATGCAATTGATTTCTATATCAATATCAGTAAGGGTTCTGTTGTTGGGCTTTTATATCTCAAGATCAGTGTTATCTGGCCAATAAACTATACCATGGTGTTCAGAGATTATGGTTTAGACTGACTTAGTAAAAAGGAGAAAATAATGAAAAAAGTATTTTTGACCTACAAAAAGTTTTTACATTTTGGCAAATGCATTATTTCAGACTAAAATAACCTAACTTTTCCCAACTGGGACTCGATATATTCTCACTGTCCCCTGCCCTTTGCAAACTTTAGACAGAACACGGCTCTCACTGCATACTTCTGTCGCTAAATCTCATCCATCAACAGCTCTGCAATAAAGTGTCTCAGAGATGGTTCCCTCACACCGCTTCCTTTCAGTATCTCATGCTGACACTCTTGGTTGGTTTATAAAAAGGCATCTCTTAAATCAAATGATTGTACCAATAATCCTAAATTAGACTAATGGGAACTCAGAACTGAAAATAAAGCTCTAAAAGCTAAAGGGTATACATATATCATGAGACTTTATTAAACTATAAATCTGTTGATTACAATCTTATTTTGTAAAGACAGAATTATCTTAAGCCAATTTGTTGCCCAACATAATAGCATTTGGTGTCTATAATGAATATTAGATTATATCATGGCAAGTTTGTTTATAATTTTAGATTAACAGAATTAGACACAGTAAAGTGTTCACACAGATGAAATAATGAAGTGCAATGCATTTTCCTTTCATTTCCATTTGGTACTCTCTGAGTACTTGCTTCACAGTACTACAAATATTTGAAAAGAGAAAATTCTCCTTCTGTATTTCACAAAGAATTTGATTAAACTGCTACATGACATCACTTATTGAAAAGGTGTACTTCCAAAACAAATCAGAAGTGCTGATGAAGATGAACCCTGAGCTGTCCCTATCCCTTAGATGCAGAGGCTGTTCTGCTGCAATTCTCCATTTACCTCAGTTCAACTGATTTTCCTGTTGGTTACACTGCACCGATCACTGAATTTTTGAGACATGGGGGTTTAATATCAATCACTCCAAAATGTTTTGGTTTAAATTATCAAACAGTGATGGCTGAGCCACACAGGAGAGCGTGTGTGAGCAGGAACTTCAGAGGTTGGCTGTGTCACCCCAGAAGTCCTGTCTTGAACCACAGCCTGGTGGGAAAAACAGAGAGCACATGGAGTTTTTACACCTTGGCACTCAATAGAAGTAGAAAGACACACACACTGAAATATAAGTGATATTTTCTTGTGCTGACAACTCGGAGTCCTTCAGACTTTCAGACGACTGACTCAGAAACTTTGCACCAACTTATTCATTGATGACGGACCAAATCACAAAACTCTGCATGAAAAACATCATGCAAGCTTCTACATGGTCTTTTCGTCTTCCTTCAGCAATGTCTGTGTGATACAGTTGTGCTCTTATCATCCCTAGCTCTCAGTCGTGGTGGCACTCAGCTTCCTTTGGGAGGAAATGAATGAAATTTGCTCTGCCTCAAGCCAAGGTTTCTACGTATGGGCTGTTTGGGAGGATTGTGAGGAGATGAAGTGATGGTGGTGTGCAGCCAAAGCTGCTTTTAAGCTTTTGCTCTGCCCTGCTCAGCCCTTCCATGATGACTCAGTTTCTTTGCAGTGGCTGGAAATCAACTGCAAAATAAGAAAGGTTTCCTTCTGGTGACTGGTATTTTTAATTCTCTCTGTCCAGTGTCATAGACAAGGAAGGAAAGGGAAAGGAGATCCCACATACTTCAGTTATTTATTTAGATTTGCTGCAAATATTCGGAGTTCTCAATGGCCCTGCTACCCAGACGGTAAATAGCAGTAGTGACGCACTCCAAGAAAGTATCCCCCAAGCCTACTCCGAACAACAAAAATAACTTCTGCCAGCACCAACTGTCATATGTCAAAACTCAACGCTATTCTTGGAGCAGATGCAGGCTCGGGAATTTTTCTTTCTTTCTTTTTCTTTTTTTTTTTAAGCGAAGTAATTTCAAACCAGTCCAACCAACACATGTGATGTGTGTGATGGTTTTGGCAGCCGCTAATTTACTAAATGATAATTACTGGCAGTTTATCAGCCTTAACAGTTTGAGACAGGCAGTTTGACAGTGTTAGCGGACGCTGCTGAACCAAAATACAGTTCCCACGGGCTCTCTCACACACTTTTTCCTTCCTGCTGGTTGAAGAATTTCAAGTGCTCAGCTATGATCTGGCAAATCCTTACCCTGGCCCTGCACTGGTGCTCAGAGCACTGCCAGCAGGGCTCTATTAAATCTCCACAGCACACACCATTTAAATAAAAAATAATTTTTACAATGTATTAATTGTACCCCCTCTGACACATGACTGCGAATAGCTCTGGCAAACAACTGCACCTCGATGAATAAAAAGTTTGTTTGACCAAAGAGGAATTGGAGTTGCTTGGCACTGAAGATAAATACAGCAAGGCTCCAGCTGACACATCTTGCACAGACAGTCCTATCAGGTCTCCTGTACTTATCCTTACATACAACATACAGCAAAACCTTGCTTGAAGTTTTGGATTTAAAAGACCAAGATTTCTGGGCAAACTGAAGTATTAGCCTCTTCAGACTCTAAATTTATCCTATTAGCCCTTTACCAGTGAAGTGACTTTACAAATGAACTTCGACAAGTTCTGTTTTTTCCTCTAGCAGATGCAAAATTTTTATTAAACACACATTACCAGAATACTAGCAAGAAAAAACCCCCAACAAAGATAGCTTTTATACTTTTTTTTTTTTTTTAACCTGAAAGCTGATCTTCCATGTTGCATTAAAAAGCTGTAACTCTATGCTTTAGACTTGGGTGAGTTGAGGAAGTTAAATCACAGGTACTAAAACTCTGGAAGGTCAGAGTGCCACGCCCACTTTCAGCCAAACCTTCAGCGCTCCTGATGTTTTTTTGCTTCTGCTAAGCCCACTTCATGTCATTAAGTGTCTGCGTACTGCAAACAGTCACCAGCTGTGTGTGGCTTTCCCCTCTTGCAGGTTTTTATTCCTTCTGTCCTGTAGAAGTTCTAATGATAATTTCTCTGGGCCAAAAATTTCAAAGGCTTAGCCACAGAGAAGAGATGTGCTTTTTGTCATCATTCTGCATCCAGAACTCACAATTCCCACTGAGAGAGGTTTTATGGAGTAGGACCTTCACAAGGGGAAAGTGAGATGCTTTACATCAAAAGGATCAACACCACTAAGGACTCCTAGCGTGGAAGCTTTGCATTGTTCTTCTCATCCTTCCAATTTTCAATGGGAAAATTCCCACTCATTTCTATAGAAGCAGGCTCCTTCAGACAGGGAAAAAACAAAAAGCATGTACAACTGCTTCCTAGTGTCAGTAAAATGGAATTTCCTTTTCAGGGAGCAGCAGAATCCACCACAAATGTTGCATTCACAAAAACAAAAGTGTTCTCTCCTAACATAATGTATGACACATTAGTGAAAATATATTGCAGGATTTTGGAAAGATAAAAGGGACAAATAAACCATTTAACCTTTTTGTTTGAAAAACCTCAGACAGGAACTGGAACCTTTCATTTAAACTTTACACTACCATAGTGGCCTGAATCCCAAGGCAAAGTAAACATCTGAAAGAGAAAGAGCCCAAAACCCTGAACATAAGCAAACCCCTGAATATATTGGAAAAGCAAACCCAGGTGCTTCTCCAGATGACCCCCTTCATTCCCTCCCTGCCAGGGACCTGCTCTCCAGCTCTGAAGCCAGAGAGCACCCCTAGCAGGTCTGTGCCCATCTGGGGAATACCCCGTGCCCATCAGCACCATTGCTCAGAGCATGGCTGATGTATGAGATGAAAGCAGGACCTGTGGCCCCATGCACACCCCTGGGGCAGGTCCCAAGGCTTTCAGCAGGGACTGCAGACAGGTAGCCCAGCTTCTGCCTCCTCTGCCCACCTGACAGCTCCCTTCAGAGGGGAGAGACTCATTTTGCTGGAGGGTGCTTAGAAAAAGCATGCAAAGCATCATCTTTGTCCAGTTACAAAACCCCAAACTGTGGGAGGCAGGTTGACAGCAGATCAAACATTCATCCCTGTGTAGGAACCTCAGAACTCTTAAACTGTGTAGAAAGTGGTATGGGGTAAAACTTACTTCCTTCTGCCTACAGTGGTGGAAGGAAGTCCTTCACAGAAGGTGAAAGAAATGTAACTTCAGTGTACCTCAATGCCAGGCACTGCCGCCCGGGTACTGGAAGAAATTTTCAGGACAGCGAAGAAGGTCAGGAGTGGGTATGGTGAAGAAGTTACTTCCACAAAAAAATCCCCCGCCAACGCTCCTCCCTCTCACAGTGACACAAGCAGCTTGGCACTGATAGTGTCTGCTCTACAACCTGCACAATGCCCTCCTGGTGGGGAGAAGGGCAGGGTGGCACCACTGGCAGCAGGTGTGAAAACCAAAAGGTCAAAAATGTACATGGGTTAAAGTTCTGGAAATACCAAAGCGAGTCTCGTCTTTGGGAGATGGGGGGATGTTCTACAGAGCCCCTCCAGTGCTGCACACCTAGTAGCCAAGACTCCAACAGCTGTGTCTTACGATATCTGTGTGCACATGCCCTCAACAGCCGTAAGGCAGAACCTCACCCAGATTCTGATCAGGCAATACAGGGAGACAGAGCCCCACAGGCTTGTACAAGAGCTGTGACAAGCAACTGTCTGAAGATGAACTTAAAGCATCATCTGCTTTATGCCACCATTTTCTTCCAGCTAAGTACTTATTCCCACTACGAAGCCACTACTCACTTCTTCAGAAGAGTGACTAATTTTGGAGGAGGAAGCAGCTGGGAAATCCCTCTGGACTACATCCCTCTGGAGGGGTGAATGCTGATGCAGGTCGTGTCAGCTGCAAGTCCCCTGTGCAAACACGAGTGACCAGTGCTAGCAGTGGCTTCTCACCTTATTTCTCTGCAGAGGCAGGTGACTGCATGAGGGTTTGAGAGGAATCCTGTGTTGCTGTGGAGTCAGACCCTGGTTTCACTTTCTGTTCCATTCTCCAGGCAGCTGGGCAGCAACTAGGGGGAACTTCACATTGGGGTAGTAAAAAGCAGTCTAACAATCTTGTGGCTTCCCTTTAACTTGTGCACTCTTCTCTCTCATCTCCTTTCACATGGAAAGATGGTTAGTAGCTTTCTCAGCTGTGACAACTGTAAAGATCATCGTGGTGACTGTTGTTAAAAGATTTAGGGAAAAATCCCCAAAAATGGTATTTAGGAAACTGGCTTTTAAAATCTATTCAATATAAGTTTGAATCCTTAAGGATCACCTTGACTTTAGCTTTACAACTTTAACAAGGTAGCCAACAACATTTTGACTAATCACCTTTTCCTTCAACTTTGTGGTTTTACTTCCATGAAGAAGAACGTGGCAAAATAGCTAGAACATGCTTCTTATTTAAACAGGATAAGAGAAAGTCCATGGTGTGCACAAGCAACTGAGCATGTGCGATTTAAAATATTTTGCACTGATATTTCTGATGCAATCTGCATTAGAAACACCCATCCAAACAGCCAAACACAATTGCAAGCAGCCTTTAGATATATGCATGCATGTAAAACACAAGCTTTCTTTAATTGTAACCTGATTTACATGGGTGACCACACAACTCTCAGATTGTGAAACATCTGTGTCAGTCTGATTTCTCTTTCCCTTTAAGCTTATCTCCTTGCAGCTCTCTGTAGCTGTGATTAGTCATGTGTGCTTGGGAGAGGAAGATAACTTGGTAACAGCAATGTAGCAGCAGGGTCAGTGGATGCCTTTACTTGTTTCTGTGGTCACTCTCCATGTTCCACAATGCACCCAGAAAGAACATCCTCTGGCTTCACAATGTTCAGCAGAGCATACAAAGCAAAGTCAGGTTGTACTTGAACAGGCTTCTGCAACCAGTGTGGATGGCAACTCGTTAAACGATCCCCCACCCATTTTAGGCTGGGGAATTTAGGTGCCATAGACAGAGGAACTGCAGGTATCAGTGAACTTTCACCGAGACAGAAAAAAGATAAGTTTCCTTCCTGGCAAGTGTGAAGACCTTGACAAACTGCTAGGGACCAACATTTCTCCAGGAGAAAAAGGGAGCAGTGAGGAACAAAATCCACTCCCCTCGCAGAGGGGTATCTGAGGTGCCTACTGCCAATTTCCCCAGCAGTGTGTTCATAGCGGAGAAAGAGGGAGAATAACACAGGCCTCACCAACTTCAGCAACTTCAGCAAGAGGATGATCTCTTACTTGTAATTCAGTAAGTTGGGCCAGATATCTCATGAAAGAAAAGACCTTCCAGTTTCAAAAGCTTTACTGTAGTGCTGTTTCATGGGAGATTTCTATTGACACCAAAATCCCTCTGGAAGCACCTAAGCATCTCGTTGTTCCTAACAGAAAAATGTCCCAAAAAGAAAAATACTCCATTGAGTACCCAATGAATCTAGTGGTGCAGCTCTTAAAACCAAGACTGGAAAAGAGCAAATAATTAAGAGTTTCACACAAGTTCTTTTCCTCATCTATACATGAGATAATAACAGCTCAAGGCTTCAGTGTGCAGAATTGAAAATACAACAACCCCAAAACTATTCACTCTGGATATCCTAGGGAAACAGCACTTGCACAATTTAAAATTGCTGGTCTAACGCTTCTTCAAAACCTCAAATGGAAAAATTATGAGTATCTCCTAATAAAATCCCACATAAAAAGTAGGACTCTACTCCAAGCTAGCAAAGTATACTCAGTCTACAAAGCACTTCAAGGTCTATGCAAATGAGGGGTTGAACATTATACAAAACAGTTCTAAAAGACTAAAAGAAGTAGGCTTTCTAAATGACAATTACTATTTTAAAAAGTGATTAGTTATCCCAGGCATACAACTTGGCATTTGAATGAGGCTGGATTTTTCCAGGCGGTTTCCTCAAATAGTCCCAAAAAGCACAAGTCACTTTGTGACAACACCACCTTTGGGCACCCCAGAAACAGTTAAGAGATCAAAATCATACACATGCTTATTTCTTAGAAAGCCTGGGATGGGGAGAGGTAGTTGGAAAAGAATGAAATCTTAAATGCCCATCTGAACATCCCACGAGACACGCATTTGTACAGTCAGGGTAAGAACCTAATTAGCTCTCAGATTAATCACACACTGTATACATCCCTACCAATGCCCAAGCTGCCAAGCCTTGCCCTGCATATCTCAAGGATGGGACAGGGAAGTGATGCAGGGCACTTTACACCAAACAACACTCTTCCTTCACACCTGAGCAGGATGGCACCATGAAAAGCACAACTGTGCAGAAGGAAAGCCAGAGATAGGAAGCAATTACCCCTTTTTCCTCAAGGCCACATGATTCTCAAGATAGCTACTGTTATTGCACCATCAGTTATAAGCTCCTACACAGGAGGTTAATGGCAGCTACCTCCCTTCAGGCCTACTAGTGAGAACTGTTCCACAGAAACAGATAACCTTTATTATTTATTCACCAGTTTCCTTTTGCAGTTGAAAAATCAGTAGGCGGTATTAACTCCTACCTGCAGACCTGCCTTCAGACAGCCCTGTCTGTAAACAGTCGCCTCATTCTCTTTGGCAACTAAATTATTTTCTAGTAGGAAATTAGGAGACCGCTCTCATTTCCATCATCTCTTGCTCTGCAGTCACTCCAGAAGACAGATATATAATTAATTCAGACATTGACCATGTGCCATGAGATCAGAGCTTTTATTCCAGTGCTTCCTCTTCACCTCTACCCAATTCCAGGTCCAGCATGATGTGCAGCTGCCATGACGTGCTCACCAGTCAGCAGTGCAGGATGTGCAGGAGGGCAGCTCTACAGAAACGAGCTCTGAGGCATTTCTCGTTTTCTTCAGTAAAGTGAACACCAGTGATTGCAGCAGAACATTGCTCATGGATTGCACAGTGGACATTGCAACACAAGTCCACCTTAGGACTTTCTGCAGGAAATAAGTAAGCTACAACTGGGAAGTCACATGTCTATGTCTGAAATACTGCTACGGTTATGCCAGTGGGTAGCCAAGAGGCAATTCTGCACCAGCAACACTGTGGGGGAAGGAGACAGGTTAGTTCTCGGAAGGGGTGACAGACTGGCACCTCAGAAACCAGTCTCTCACTTGAGCACAGGACAGTCACAGCAAATGCCAGCACACAGGAAGGAGCATCTCTAAGCACGAGGCAGTATTACCCAGAATATTACTATTTCAACACACCAGCTGGACTCCACAGGACCACACGTACCAGTGGCAGCTTCAGCTTACCAGTTAATACAGGCCCATGAAAAAACATGTTCACTACCAGTTCTACTAAATTATGTGATGACATATTATTGTTTTCAGGTAGGGACAAGACCTTGGTTACTGTAATGTCTCTGTGTCCAGCATTCGCCTAGGAAGTACCACAGGATACTAATCAACTACACATTCACCAGAAGTTGGTTAATTATTAAGAGACTCATGTAATACAAGCTGCAGTCATTTATTTTCAAGTTGGAAAATATACAAGGAATCTTCTCATAAATAAATTTTTTGATGCTTTTGCTTGTTGCTGATTTGTTTTTTTTTTTAAACTTACTCTGATTATCAGACACTAATCTCTGAGTCTATGAATCTTTTATTGTACTTAATAGCAGATGAGTAAATGGAAAAGGGCATTCATGATTGCGTGTTTTAAGGAAAGAATGTATTAGAATGTGTCAATATCAGAGCAAAGAACAGTGGCAAAACTGGACTGGCTTTATGTTTGCTTCCTTTTTGCTAGCTCCAAATGAGGCTAGGAAACAGGACACTTGCAGAATCTTCTTTGGCTGCTAATTCATGCAGGAATAAAAATGGAACACTATCTGGGGGAAAAAACCCTGACCAGCTGTACTTCTTTTGGATTATGGAAGGCACAAAACATGAGAAAAATACTAATTCTTGATAAACATAAACAACACGACACTCAGCGTTACAGAGAACTTTAATGCCTGCAGCCCCTGGTGCAGACCACAGTGAGCCAGGCTCTACCCCTGCAGCCCATGGAGGTCCATGGTGGAGCAGAGACCCACCTGCAGCCCCTGCAAGGCCCCGCACCAGGGCAGGTAGAAACCCGAGGGAGGCTGTGACCCTGTGGAAGGTTTACTGGCAGGACTTGGGACCCTTTGGGAGCCCCATGCTGGAGCATCCTGTTCCTGAAGGGCTGCAGCCCATTGGAAGGGACCCGCACTGGACTTCACAGTTAGTGAAGAACTGCAGCCCATAGGGAGGACGTGCTTTGGAGAAGTTCATGGAGGAAGGACTGTCTCGTGTGGGAGGGACCCCACACCAGAGCAGGTGAAGAGTGTGAGCAGTCCTCCCTCTGAGGAGAAAGGAGTGGCAAAAACAGTGTGTGATGAACTTACTGCAGCCCCCATTCTCTATCCCCCTTGCACTGCTGGGGGGAGGAGGTAAAGAGAATTGGGAGTAAAGTTAAGCCTGGAAAAAAGGAAGGGGTGGAGGTAAGGTATTTTAAGATTTAGATTTTATTGCTCATTATACTACTCTCATTTGATTGGTAACATTAAAGTAACTTCCCCTAACTAACTGTTTTGCTTGTGATAGTACCTATCACAAGTGAACTCTCCCTGTCCTTATCTTGCCCCATGCATGTTTTATTATATTCTTTGTCCCCTGTCCAGCTGAGGAATGACAGAGTAGCTTGGTGGGTACCTGGCATCCGGACAGGATCAACCCACCACAGCTCATTATTCATCAATAACATTAGATCTGTCAGAAAGAAGTATATAGCTGTGATTTTGCATGGTTTATCTGTTTGAAAGAATTAGGTCTCTGAAGCATTGCTTTCATTGAAAAGACCTTCCTGACTTGGCAATCTGAGGTATTTGGAGACTCTGTCAGTAATTCAAATACACAAATCAGGCCATTTCCTTCCTTATACCAGCTGTCCAAAAGGTTTTGTGAAAGGGATACTCACTTTTTCCGAAAACATCTAATAATACAGAGCAGACATGCAGAAATATAGATATTTTGTACAGGGTGCAAGCATGAAAGAGAAACAGGAAGGTAGGAAGAGGAAAGCAGACAGATTTGAGATTCGAGACAGCTCTCCAAAGAGAGCCAATAAAGCTAGTTTTTATGGAATATAGAAGTTATCTCCCTCCTTTGGTTTGCATTACAGCAGCACAGTAAAGCCTTATCTGAGACGATGTCCTTGTCAGTTTTCCTAGATAACACACAGATACCAAAAATAATAATTTTAAAAATCAGATGAATTCAGCAGGTGAAGGGGAAGTAGTACTCCCCAGGCCTCGGACACGCTGAATTCACAATTGGGATGAAGGCAGCACATCCCTTTGCTCTTTGGCTCACATGAGAAAGAAGAGATGCAGAAGCAAGAGTTGCACTCACTGAGCCCAGACGAGGGGACTCAGGTGGCTGCCTCGAGACAGATGCTTTGGGCTCCAGAAAAGTTACATCAGCCACCTCTGATGCAACTTAGTTACCTTAGGTGATGTAACTTAAGTGAGATTAGAAGTCATGGGGGAAAGGATACTTTTCGAAACTGACATGATTTGGAGGTTTCTTAGTGAAAATTGCCTCACCATCACTTTGCCACATTGACCAGAAAAGGAATTCAAAGCACAAACATCAGCAGTGCAATTTCTGGAATTAGAAATTAGGACTTGCCCAGTTCTCAGGCCTTAAAGTCTTAATTCAAACAACTTCAGGCAGAATATTTTGTGCATCTCTCCTAGGAGCCATTATAATTAAGTCAGTGACTACAGGAAAGCAGATGATGAAATCTTTATGTATTATGTATGCACACACAGAGGAATTTTGTGGAAATAAATCTCAAATTTTGAACCAAATAAGTATGAGAAATTATGCTAAAAGGTACAGAAGATGTTGAGCTGGACTGAGATAATTTCTATTTGATCCATAAGCAAAAAAGAGATGTTCAATGGACCAGATGCTTTTGACAGAATTCCTCACCCCTGGGATGTATAATGGGGCAAACCCAAAGAGAAGTTCTGGCTGAAGGGAAGCACAAGCCCTGCAGCTCCTTTGTGGTGCTGCATTCTCCTGCTGGACCAGCACCAGGCATGCCAGGTTCAGCAGGTAGCCAGGCTGGCCAGCCATGGGGTCCCAGTCCCAGACGTGCTTACCGCTGTGCTGAGGTTCCTGGAGCTCGTGATGTGGAGCAGGACAGGGTTCCTGCTGGGGAAAGAACCTCAGGCATGAAGACTGGTGAGTCAGAGACCTACCCAGTTAACACTGACACTCTTCAGCATGCAAAGAGCAAGCTGTAAACCTTGTAAAATTCTGTAAAATTCTGATCACCTTATGGGCAGGACCATCAGCTCAGCACAAAAATTACTGTTTCAGATTGCCTACTAGTGCTATTCAATCTCTGGTCATCAGTTTATCCCCCTCTTGATACTAACCTTTACCAAAGTGTTAACAGAGAAAAAAATATTCCCAAGGCATTATGCAACTTTTGTGTTTGTGCAAAGCTCTTCCTTTGGCCGGTCAAAGACGCCCATCAGGTTATTCATTTTGCTTTTTAGGCTACATAAAGTACCTTAACATTCAAACTGATACACCTTCTCTGTACGGCTTTAGTTTGGTGCATTGACAAAGCGAAAAGGTTCCTATTTGACAAGCACTGCCTTGCCAAGCTCTCACACAAATCAAGCAGCATAGCAGGAATGACTAATGAATAAATCTCAAAAAAAAAGGGATGTAAAAGGATGTTTACAGATTTCCACATAGATGTGATCTATTATGAAGCTATAACTTCCTATCTATTGAGTGTTTACTAGAAAGGCTGAGTATTAAGATAAAGCCTTTTGTGGACAGGAAATGATCCAAGAAAAATTAAACAGATACAGCAATTCACCATCAAAATGGGAGGAAACACTTTAAATGCTAAATAACTAAAAGGTTACATGGTACTAGAATACTATTTAAAATTAGGACTATAGATTTCTCTTAGACATGCACTTCCTCAAAACCTTATATGAGATTTTATCCAGCCCTTTTTTACTTGATCAGATGGCTATAGATTCCAAGGGTAGTTTGACAGATTAACAACTGTGGAATTAGATATATGTTTAATTAAACACAAAACCACATTGTGTGATAGGCATATTTGAAAAGTCTGTTCAGTTTAAGCACGACAGATATCTACAGTTCCATCTGCACTTCAAAAAAAAACAAAAAAAACCAACTTACACCCCCATACACGAGCAGAGAACTTACAGGAAATAATACGCAGTAATATTTCAACCCTAGGCTCACATCTAATGGTCAGAGCACTGCTTTTTTCTCTCATGTACAATTTCATGAAGTTGCTTTATTACAAACAGACAACACTGAGCTTGGGGAAGAAAGATATAATCCATCGAGATTATATATTTAAAATTTCAGTATCTGTTTCATGAATTACAGCCTAATCTACATTTTCTGACTGCAGAATGATATGCTACATGTGGCAATTTTAATCTAAATTCCACAGGAAAGGCACTTCCCATCTGCAGCTGAGCTCTCGGTGCACACCCAAAGGCTTCATTCAGAATCTGCTCTTCAGCAGCCAGCACTAGCACTGCACATGTAGCCATGCGACCAGCAAACACAAAGAGCTGCTAACTAGTCATGAAAAAGAGAAACTAGCGCATGAAAGGGACTGAAAATGGTTCCATGCAGCCAATGGCACTCTGCTTTTAGAGAAGTACTCTGAAAGAATACCACAGAAGGGCCTTTCTGCCAAAGAATTGCACTGCCAATGACTGGTTTGATTCCCACTGATTAGGGTCTTTCCATTAACTTCAGCAAGTTCCCTATCAATCTCCAGATTTTTGTTATTAAAATAGGCTGACAAACAATCCAGGCTCAGCTTACAGCTGAGGCTGGCAGTTTATCACCCTGCACCACATAACTGCCTGCACCAAATCCTAACGGGAGAGTTTACAGCCCTCAGTGCTGCAAAGAAAGCTCCATGTAGGAGGGGAGTGTCACTGCTTCTGAACTGGATATGGCATCACAGAGCACTTAGGAGGTGGAAGGGACCTCTGGAGATTATCTAGTCCACCCCCCTTACCAAGGCAGGGTCACCTGGAGCAGGTGACACAGGAACGTGTCCAGGTGGGTTGGAATCTCTCCAGAGAGGGACACTCCATGACCTCCCTGGGCAGCCTGTGCCAGTGCTCTGCCACCCTCAGTGTAAAAAACTTCTTCCTCGTGTTGAGGTGGAGTTTCTTGTGTTTTAGTTTATGGCCATCACATATGAGGCAGTTGTTAATGGTACCTTTATTTTTGGCTCCTGTGATATGTTCATATAAATATACGTTCATCATATGAAAAAGCATCATGTATTACATAAGAAGCAAATATTTTTGGCCAAATTACAAAACTGAAAAATAATATTAAAATACACTAGCAAAATTATTTTTCATTAGCAATCATTTGACAGTGCATCAGAATATTTTGGGGAAAGAAAAAGAAAAAGGAAGAGATTAATTCTCACTTCCATCCTTGCTTTATCACTCCAGAGCTAAGTGTTGTTTAGTTTTTGGCTTCTTTACCACAACAAAACTGGGACTATTCTATGCTTTCACCAAGATACATGTCAGCTTGACACATTACCAAGGGATAAAATTTGTGTTATCTGTTTATGCTGAGAAGAGTAATTTAAAAAATAATTTAAAAAATTGGGGTTTGATTTTAGACTACTGACACTGTGAAACAGTGAAAACTAAACCAAGCCAAGCATCTAGTTATTTTTGGGTTATTTTAAAGTAGGTTCAGTCTCAAAGTTACACATCACCAGACAACAATGGCAGCTCAAGTGAGTGATTAAATCCTGAATCTGCATATTGTAAATGATGATAAATGAAGGCTTATCTAGGAACTTCAAATGTCACGGCCATTTGGAATGGAACTGAACACACATACAAAGACAACTACAATCTTAACCCAGATTAATCAGGAAACATTGTTTACTATGAGGGAATACAATGGCCTCCTTCAAACCAACCCTTTGTCCTAAAATGCAGATTGCACTAACAAGACTACAAGGTAAGCGTTTAATACAAACTCCTGTGTAGATGGAAACATAATCTGTGTAGCCCAAATTTCATGAACCTCGGGCCAGAAGTCCCATGTTATGGTCCCAAATGCTATTAATAACTTGTGGCAGCTTGTGAACTTCTAGTAGAAGGTGTATATTGAGTGCTAGCTATCCATAAGCATACTTTCATCCTGTGTTATAACTGCAGGAGAGCCCAGAGTTACTCCACACAAAGGGCTGAGAATTTATACAGCAGCTGCTGCTGAGAAACCCACAAGCTGCAAGCATACACCTCAACTTATCCCACACTTCTTGTTTTCTCTTAACACCTTTTTTCTCTTAAGTAGCTACTGCTCCCCACACTCATTTAATGGGTGCAATACTAGATAAAGCTCATGCTGAAATTACCTTTAAAAAACTTTTTACAAGCAATTTTTTTCTTGCTTGCATACACTGTTGGCAAATATCTTCAAAGTTAATTTCCCCGTTGGAAGCAACCAAAAGGATGAAACTGTACTCATTAGAATACACAGAAAGAAAGCAATAATCCAAAGCTCCATGCATGCTTATCAGAAAACTCTGAATTGCTCTTCATCTCACTGGTCAAATTTAGAAAGAAAATTATATTGACTCATTATAACTCAGATCACAAACCAGCCATTTAAAAGTACTTTAAAAATGAGGTTTAAGAGTCATACAAAAGATACTTAAAATAAAAAGGGAAACTGAAATTTAAAAAAAGATAAAAATCCCAAGGGTTTTCATTAAATGGCTGAAGTGCTAATTTCTAGAATAAAGCAGAAAAACAGCTGGAAGCATTAATAAACATATTGTTAAATTAAAATTTACATGCCAACAACATAAAGGCAATCTCCAGTGCAGTTCTCCCCCAAAAAGAAACAAATCAAATCCGTCCACTTAAAAACCTGCTATACACAACATTTTTTGTACTTAAAAAACATGATTGTTTATGCCCTACAAATATGGGGCAATCTAGGAGTCATTTTGTCAAAGGAAATGTCTCTGAAGCACACAGAATCACAGAATGTGCTGAGTTGGAAAGGACCCACAAGGATCATCACGTCCAACTTGTGGCATTTCACGTGCGAGCAGCCCCAGCTTAGGCTGCAGAAGGTCAAGGCTGTGTTCTCAGGCTTAGAGAGAAGACTACAAAAGCAAACCAAAACAGTGAACTACTAGAGGTCAGACTCAATTAAGAGAAACCCGCCTGGCTCGTGCAGTGAAATCTCATCAACCCCCCAGAAGACATTATTACACCTCCATTGACTGGTGAAGAAGTGAACAAAACTTAAATTCAGTTTGGTCAAATCTAGCTCTGATTAGTGCTGCTGAAACAACAATAAATTGCTTCACTAGGCAAGATGATTCTGGCTTTCTTATAGCCACCAGTGATAGATACAGTGAAAGCAGAGACCTTCAGCAAATACTTGAGTTTGGTGGAAAAACATTGTTTCCCTTCTATCAGAGCCACACAAATTTGGTCTCAAGAAATTCACAGGAGGACGGAAGAAGCTGATGCTGACACAGAGGTGCTGACTGGAAGGAATACTGGAAACTGAGCTCCCCATCTTGCTGCCCAATGTCCTAATGTGAGCCATTAGATAAAAGGAGCCAGTTCTGACAAAGAGGCAAACACTTGCTGGAATTAAGCTTTTAATTTTGTATCCCAGGACTTGAGAGTCCTGAGGAATATCAAAAAATACAGGGCAATGAGACCAGGATGATGAGTAAAGCCTTACAGGAAAACTGGGGGCAAGGATTGGGGAGCACTTTCCCCAACACGTGGCTCCACACTAGAGAGCCACATCTCTTGTTCACAAACTCGTCAGTGCTGCATGAGCGCTTTCCTTCACAACTACAGAGTTTCATTTCCAAATCCACCCTGCTACTCCAAACTCCACCAGCAGTTTGCAGCTTGCACACAGCAAGGTGAGCTTCCCCTCTGTACTGAGATGCCAATCCAAGCTCACCACACCATATAACCACAAATGTTGGCTCCTCTGCCCAGCTGGCTTTGCAAGTTACGAGATTTAAGGCTACTGACAGAAGAGAAGCAGCAGGGGCCCATTCACCCCATCTGTTTTAACGTGGCTGCCTCAGCTTCACTCAGGGCTGTCACGTCAGAGAACTGCAGGCTTTCCCCTCCATTCCAGCTCGTCATACCTTCTGCAGAGGACAAAGACGAGAATAAACCTCTTCTGTGGCTGTGGCCACATGCCTCAGCACACGCTGAGCCAAGCCATAACCACTCGCCTCATTTTAACACAGGGTGAAAATCAAAGAGCTAAGCCCAAGGCAAAAGCCTTACAGCACTGAGGAGTGCATTAGCAAGCACATCACTAGAATCTCCCTAACAATCAGAAGTGTCAGAACACAGATTTTATTTATGCAACGCACATACTACAAAACCGAGTGAAGAAAAATTCTGAAATAAGCTGCCTGAGGCAACATAGTTATTGTAACACTGTTTTCTGTATTATAAACCATAATGGTACTTGTTTATAAAGTCTTCTGTTTCAAAAGTTTGAAGTGGTAGCCTTACACAAAATTTTCGTTCAGAAAGGGGAAGTCTGGCAGTTCTGACCTGATTTTGCCATTTATGTGATGGCTGCAACACTGAATATCCTGATGAAAGGAATCTCCGCTGCAGCCTATACTCTCTCATTTCTTCTTCTTAGAGCTTATTCTGCAGCACTTCAGAGAGCTCCAAGACATCACTGTGTCTCTACCCTATGAGACACCGTACAGACACAGCTGCTTCTTGGGATTTCAAAAATAATTAAAGGCACAAGACAACAAAGGAAGGATGGAAGAAAGAGAAATGTGAAGGAGGCAACACGAGCCTCTTGCAAACAAATACATGCACATTCAAGTCTGTTAAAAGGTGTACTTTTTTCCATGAGATATGTTTATCCTTTCTACCAGGCTAATTTGACAGAATTACCTCAGAGCATTTTTATTCCAAGAAAGCAACGTGGCTGAAGTTTATCCATTTTGTTACAAATTTGCTACATTTCAATATACTCCCAGAATTTGAAATCTTCCTATGCTTTTTAAAAATTGTGGCAGAGATAATGTCTGATTTAATTAAAAACAACAACTGTGTCTTTCCTGGAAGTAGATGTATATTTGACAGGATTAAGTTTACAACCACTGTTTTAGCTATTTGTGATTAGTGGCAGTTCAGAAGCTTCCCAGAGTTATATTAAGGAAAATGCTACCAAATTAAAAAACAGCAGCAGCAAACCTAACCAGATAAAAATTGAAGGGAAGGCAGATTACTTCACTGTAGGAGGGGCTGCCATGACTTCCTGGAAGTCTAAAACTGCCTGTAATCCTGTGCAGGAGCCAAAGAGGGCTCAGATGGAGAGGTCTTTCCCTCCCTGCACATCACTGTTCTAACCCACCCAGCCATCCCAGCAGGAGGTTAGGAAGTGCCCTCGACCTGAGACACACAGATGTGTCAGGGCAACAGTCACAGGTGTGGAAATGAAGTATCACACAGCCCACTGTAGCTCTCTTGTCGTGCCTTTCTGAATTCCATGGATAACAAACGCACCCGATTAAGGCTGAGGTTGCTTCTCCCCCGGAGCTCTAGTTCTCCTCGAAGAGGTGAGCTCCTGGGCCTCTGCACACTCCTTGTTACCCAGGTCTTGGAGAGCTGCAGCCAGGCAATGGCATTTCAGGCAACAAAACACTGAAAGGGAAACTCACAAACAGTCCTCTTTCCCCCATGGCACATTTAAAAGAGAAAACCACTTCTTACAGGAATTGCCTATATTTCCTGTAAGAAAGCTGAGAGAAGTATGACAGGTGACTGTCAGCACCTTCCAGTCTGCTCCCCCAAAGCACAGTTACTTCTTGAGCACTTAAGTAGTGACAAACAGAAAACAATAATCGTTGTTAGGCTGGAGACAGAGTAATTCCTGCAAGTACACCACACTAATGATTAAATATATTAACATAAACATGTATTATTTATGGATGAAATACATAACTTATCACCACTATGGTCTAGAGCATTTGCAGTTTCCAAAGTGAGGGAAATGCTCATGAAATGCAAGTAGTTTGTCATTTTATCAACAACTCTCAAAACCTCCAAAAATACTTCTTAACTACATCCAGAAAAATTACAGACCACAGCCATGTTTGCCTTGTGATTACTTGAAAGCTAAATAAATCTTCTCTTTGAAGTGGAAACTGAGGTTTTTGAAAGTTTTACTGAGTTTTTGGCCACAGATTTTATATATAAAAGCACCGATTTAAAACTTATTATATCCCAACCAGTATAATTTTTGGAAACACTCTGCTTACTTCTTGGATGGGTTTATATTTGATTCAATCACAGTCATTGTACAACTCTCGTAATACTGAGAACTAGTCACGAAAACAAAGAATATTGCAGATATTTCCATTTATAGATGACTGGTCTGCAGTTTGGTGATCTTACAACCAGGAGTGGGAGAAATCATTCTCTTCTTTTCAATATCACATGGCAGAAGCAATTAGAAACAGCCTCAAATTACATGAATTGTCTTCTCCTGATTTCATAGATATACTCTTATCTTAAGCTTTTAGATCACCCTCAAGTCCCTACTCTGAAAAACTGACACTGCACTTAGCATCTTCAGTCCCATCTTTGCCATCAGAGACTTCATTAACTTCACACATGCCCTGCAGCTTTTTTCAGAAAAATTACTTCAGGACCATAACAATCCTGAGGAAACACTGAGACCCAGGTTAACATCCCCTATAGAAAAGTCTATGTGAAGAGATGGTGCTTGACAACATCTGGCAGCTGCAGAACCATCTGGGCAGCTTTGTTGCTGTTGGGCATCTCTGAATATTTCAGACCCTTAAGGA
This sequence comes from Pachycephala philippinensis, assembly GCA_013397055.1. Lineage (NCBI taxonomy): Eukaryota > Metazoa > Chordata > Aves > Passeriformes > Pachycephala > Pachycephala philippinensis. Next base: position 37,883 of record VWZT01010242.1, on the reverse strand, counting down.
ACTCAGACTCAAGAAGGAGACCCATTACAGAAATTAAGCCATAATACAAGGAATAAGTTGTACTATAAACTAGTAGTCTGCACAGTCAGACAGGATAGGACTCTGGGCAACCTGATCTAGTTGAAGATGTCCCCACTCATTGCAGGGGTTGGACTAGGTGACATTTATGGGACCCTTCCAACTCAAACTATTCTGTGGTTCTATGAGAAATCAGTGGGCCAGGAATGTAGGTCCATTCCTCCATACTCTGTTACACGCAGAACAGCACCCAGCTTTGCTGCATTGCTGGCACTGGTGTTAGAAGGGCTATTAAATGTCATGAGTAAGATTTTATTACAGTCTAATTACACAGGAGGTAAGAGAAGATTCATTGTCTCCTCTCTGTCTCATGTGGTATTAAAAACATTTCCCAAAGCAACACAATCTGGTTAAGTCAAAACCAGCTACTAGACTTGTTGTGCAGCAGGTATGACCTAGGAGTAGCAACTCTGCCTTTTGTTTAATAAAGAGGAAGAAAAAAAAAAAAAAAAGGCTGTGTGACGATTCCAGCAGAAAACGAAGAAATGGATCAAACAGAATTCTGACATGCAAATTTAAAATCCCAAATCTTAATGGAAAAAAGCAGCAATTTACTTTTGGGGGTACCTGTAACTTCCCAACACATTGCACTTCATTGCTTAGGAAACCCTTGCGTCTGTGGATCTTTTGTGCTGAAGTTGTATGCTCTGAGTTCAGGCTCAGTGTTCTGAGGAGCTGCAGCCAAAACAACCCAGTCACTTCCAAGAATGTAGCTGGGCAAAAAAAGGAACCTTTTATTCTCAGAACACAGGGCATTGAAACTTGTCCCAGCATAAATTCTTTTCAGTCCCCAACTTGTGAGTACTTCAACTTGGAATTCCAAAGCGGCTCTTCCACAGTGCTTTATCCGTGGGTTTCTGTAAGTCAGGTGAAATAAAAACATCATCCTGACTACTCTTTTGCAAAATCTTCCTGTTTAAAATTAGATATAAGGGAATGGATAGCCAGTCTGCTAAATCAAGGACTTAAGAATTAACACTTCTCCGTCATTCGATAAGCACAAGTTTCAACAGTGCTTACTTGTACAAAACGATGGTGTTGGGATGTTTGATACTTTCATTTCACAGATGTAACTAAGTTCAAGCAAAGTCCATTGAGGACTATTATCAGATGAAGGCTGAGGAGATATTTACTTGCAGGAGATGAGAGAATATTAAACTTTTATCATGGTCCATGTAATTTTCTTGAGAAACTTTTATTTCTAGCCATCAGAGATATGAAGTCTGTGTATAAAATATAGTGTGTGCTACAGCAACTTCTCTTCTGTTCAGAAAGGTTGATTCCCATTTTTAAAAAAGCAGAATTAAACTGCAATATCAGCTCAGCATTAATAGGAACAGCAAATATAGTACCCTAAGATAGAGTCCCTATAACACACATAACTTATCTGTACAGAACAAGCTGGCAGAGCAGTTATGTCTTTAGCAAACCACTCAATATAAAAAGGATTTACTTGCATGCAAGAACATTTGCAGTCTCTGTGCAGTTTTACTTTGAATAGATTTAACATTTAACTAGTTCAACCACATTAATCCTTGAGCTCCAGACTCCTGGAAAAGTATTCATCATTCTTCATTTAGAACCAAAAATGACATTTGCGGCAACAAAAGGTGGAATTTCAAAGAACTGTATGCAAATTTTAAAACATCAGTATCTAAATAAATACGAAAACCTCCTAACTTCCTCAAACAAAAAAAAGTAAGATTCATAGTAAAGCTATGCTTTTCTCATTTATTTCAGAATAAGTTTTAAGCTTTAAAAGCCAGAACTTGAAGCAGCTTTTTCTCAGATAGTAAAGACCATCACTTTTGAAGTGTCCCAATTGCAAAGGCTAAATTGCAGCAATAATGATGAAATACTCCAGTCAGAAGGACCTCTAGATTGAAAATTTAAATGAGAAACAACTCAGTGCAGTTACTGATAATGCAAGTTAATTAAGAGCATTTTTGAACATTTGTCCTATTTCCCCACTGTGATTTCCAGGTTTGCTAAAGAGTTTCCTATTGTGCTGCACATCACGCTCCAGGGTACAGCAATAGCTGCCCTTTATGCAACGCCTTTATTTGATACTTTGAATTTACAGTTTATCTTGAGATAAAGGCGTAGAGAAACGGATTAACAAAAAGTACGTTTTACTGCCATTACTCTGCCTTCCTACTGGAGGAGGACAGATGTTTGTACAGCTAAATCCATCTCTGGTTGTCTCCTGTTCCCTGACACTATTCACTGCCCCCTCCCCTCTGCTGCAGACCACAGCCTTCCAAAAAAACCCCACCAAAATGCAAAAAGCCCCACTCCCTCCAAATGTTAATCCAACAAAGGAAAAGACTATGAAGCAGTTGAGAACAAACATGAGAGCCCTGCACCAGTACATCCCCCACTCCAAGCTAGCTAAAACTACACAGAAGTGTTTTTGACATTTTGGCACGTATACCTATGGAACAGCAGGCAGGGAGGCTGCCATGTTTTCCTATCCCAAGTAAAATGTAAAATCCCATGGCACCTGGCCCAAAGCTCTGGTTTGGGGAAGTGTAACCTGCTCTTCACCTTGATGTAATTTTGTCCCTCTCGCCACTGGAGACTTACACAGCACCTCCGCCATCACTGTGGTAAGAAAATTTCCCTGGAAGGCAAAGCATCCTCTCCAGACAGATGTGAGAGATGATCCTGCCTTCTGCAGTGGGCAGATTTTTCAAAAATAGCTCATCCATTGGTTTATGAAACTGAGCTTGTGAAACACTAAGTGTGTCTCCTATTAGTTTAATCAGATTCCCTGCCCCTCTAAGCCACAACCCCACAAAATCCAGCTTCTCTCCCATTCCCTGGAGAGCTGCTGTCTTGTGGACGGCAGGAGAAGGGAGACTGTCTCCTGCTCCACATGCAGAGATTCCCACCCCTCTCCAGTAGACAGCACTTCACCTGCCTGTCATTCTCTTCAATAACTTGTCTTGGAAAACTACAACAGCTTGAGCAAGCCTCATCTGACTTGTGGGTCTGAACTCCAATATTTGTTCACTGTCCAAATCTCTTCCCTCACACTCCAACAGAGCGCCTTTCTCTTTCTTCTTCCTTTTTATTTTTATTTTTTAATTTTACTCTCCCAGGCAGACACCAGAAAAATCCCCTGTATAGCAACTTTTCCTCTCAGTACCACATTCAATTTGCATCTTCCAAATACAAATTCTCATCTTTTCTCCCACCAGTTGAGACTTCTGTTGCCAACTCTCCTAGCTCTCTTAATCAAGCATATTTGTCAAAGAACTTGCAAGTACAATGCATGTGCTTGATAAAGCAAAGACATGTAGAAATAAGCTGCCAAACACTTTTACAAATTAAACAAGGCTTTAACCTGCCTCTTGCTTCCCTCTCCCCAGTTCAATCCCTCTCCAAGGCCTTGTATCCTCCTTCTGCCTGCAGCCACCTCCATGCCTGCTGTTCTGAGCTGTTCTGCCCTCAGCTTGATTCAGCATTTCTGTATTTCAGCATCTTTACCTCTGTCTCACCAGCCCCATGCTTCGACTGGGACAATGCAAAAACCATCATGCCACTCTTTAGTAAATACCCAAGTTAAACAAAAAAAGCTCCAGCCTGCCACGTTCATAGCAGAAGCACTTTCTGAAACACCAAAGTGCATATTACTACATTTTATAATAACACAACCAAGCAGCTTTCTGGTCAATGAATGTAAAGCACCTCTAGTTTTTTTAAAAACCTTCATTTGACTTCTTGGATTCAACACGCTCTTATTTATTACACAGGACTGTGGGTTTTCACTCATTTCAAGGCTGTGTTGTCTGCTTTAGCTTTAGCGTTTCTGCCTTCTGTAGATGCTCTCCTGTCCTGGCTGTATTTTCTATGCTGAAACCTCCACCCTTGAGCCTTTCCTCAACCTTTATTAAAAAAAACCCTCAAAAACCAAAAGACCAACAAAACCCCACCCAAATTCTCTTCCTCACTTCACCCACGTTCCAAGAGATGCCCGCTCAAACTCCCAGGCTTGTTTGTGATCAGCTGCCTGCAAGCTGTGCCTCAGAGCCCTTCCAGGCAGCTCTGCCCCCAGCAGCTCCCTGTAATACACACTGGAGGATCAAAAAAAACCCAAACAAAAAAAGCCAGCCCCACCTGGACCCTGCTGCTGTTTCTCCTTTACCTTGGAATAGCAGCACTCCACTAGAGTTGTTTCTTTCAAAAAAAGAAAAAAAAAGGGCTGGTTGCAGCTGTGCTCTGGCAGACAACAGTGGTCCACCTCAAACAGAGAAACAGGTTTTATCTCCATACAAACAAACAGCCTCCACTGAGGAGGGGAGGAAAGCAGCACAGAAAAGGAAATATTGCAAATATTGCAAACACGCCATTTCTAGTAATTCTTTGTCGGTGGATCTTCATTTCTTTGATCCTTGCAAAGGCTATAATACCAATCCATTTAAACCTTATTTTGTTTGCAAGAAAAAGCACGTTCTTTCTCACCACTGACTTCCTGACTTCAGCAGGTTCACAGGAGAGTTCACAATCCCTTTATTGTCTGCTTTATTAACACGTATGAAGGCTTTCATTTACTACTTGAGCTTTCCATGAGCTCTAAAGATCAGGAGAGATACTACTGAAATGCAATTTGATTGCAAGTAAGCACCAAAAGAATGAAGTGGAACTAGAACTTGCACATACTGGTTATTTCAGGACTTGTGACTGGCACCAAGATCCCTCACTCTGTAGATAGATACTACTTTTTCTTAAAAGACTAAACAGCACAAGCAGTGTGTCCCCTGAATGTTCCACTGGCACCACTTTTTTCCTGAACACAAAGTAAGTCACTGTGGTTTTCACTCTGTTTCATTCTCTGACCTCTCCAATTAGCCTAGGTTGCAGCTCTGTCTGGGAGTGAAAACAGTACATTGGTATTGCCGGCCATTGGTATTGCAGGCCACTGGACTGGTGGGGGAAAGGGCAAGGAAATACATTTAAAGATAAATTAAAATCCCTCTGTTAAGCCCTTCTGACTCTTAAAAGTGTTTGGAAATCATATAGACATGGCATTTCCTTCTCCTAGGCTTCAGGGGAGTTTTGCAAGCAAGATTTTCATTGTACCGAGACACAAGAAGATTGAAGTCTGGGTTTCATCCAACTCCACAGGTGGAATGAAAGCAGTCTTAATAAACAGACAGTAGAAATTTTCACTTCTTGAAGAAGTGAAACCCTCAATACCATGGGCATCTAGCATCTTTTCAGTGTTTTTGTGACACAGATGCTTTGGTCACACATCAGTACTGTAAGCTTGCTTAAAAGCACCTTTCCTGGACTCTGAGGCAAATGGCCTAGAGCTGTATTTCAGAGTTTTTTTTAATTGAATAATTTTTCCTTCATATGCTGTTTTAACAGATGAGTGCCTCTAAAATGAATCACAAAATGATTACTCTTCCACAAACACATACTACTGGTGTGTAGTAAAATCTGTCAACACAAAACACTAACGATCTTAAATAAAATGAAACAAAAGAAATAAAAGACAAAGGACTGTACAGTTCATTTGGGAAATGCTTCCTGCAGCTGGAGAGAGAGAGGCTCCCTGCAGGGCCAACATCTGCACAAGACAGAGAATTTATTTCCCCCTCTCCCCAGAAAGAAATAGAGATGGAGGGAGAAGAGGAAATGGCAGACAGCAGATAATCTCTATTTTACACCAACAGACAAAATGACAGTGGAAAAGACTTCTGCCCTCTGGAGCTCACAGGAAACCAGCCACAGGATGTGTCCCTTTCAGTTCAGCAAGTGTACACTCTGGCAAGTTGTGTCATTAAACACAAGTGGATTTTTCTTAAAGTTACAACCACAAGCAGCATCACATTTTGCAAAACCTCTTACTACTAGTGTGTTGAAGAATATGAACATAGTCTTAAATAAATACTCATATATTTAAGTCTAGAAGCAACGATACATCACCTGTTTGAAATATATATATATGTATATATAACTAATGATCTGCTCCATTAAGCCCAAGGAGGAAAACCTCTCACAGACACAACTGACCTGGGGTTGGTTTGGGGTTGGTTTTTTTTTTTTTCTGTTTATAGAAACAAAACTGAAATTGCAAATCCAAGTTCCATCAAAAGGCTTTCAGGTAACCTTTTCTCAGAGTGCAGTATAAATGTTTACCCACTTCTCTCAAAATGTCATCAACATCGTGTTGGGGACTTGCAGTACAAGCACTGAACCAGCTTTTACTCATACAATAATGTTAATGGGCACAGGATGTGATTGCATTTTTATCTTTTCTTTAGACTCCTTAAAATGTTTCATCAAGTGTCCAAATACTACTGACCATGGGCTCTTCAGGATTTTCTTTTTTATTATAATTCATAAGTAGCTTATACAAGCACACCAGGGATTATATGACTCAAATGCTATTTTGTGGCTTTAAAAACATCTTTACTTCAAATAAAAGACAATCACCAAACAAGATCTCCTCACCCCGACCTCCTCTAACAATCCCCTTTTCCTTCTAAAAACCAAGGTAGCAGTAACAAAACAAAACAAAAAGAGGAAAAACCCAACAACTTTCAATAACTCTGACAGTTTGTCAAACCTGTCATGTTCAAGGTAAAAGTCATTATAACACTGAAAACTAGAAATTTTTGAAGAACACAAAGAACATAACCTTTTAGTTCTATTCATAATTTTTTTTCTGATTGACACATGCCAGCGGTTGAATGACTGTTTTAATGCCTTCTACTTCCACTCTGTCAGTAAAAACAACAAAAAATTTCAGTTCACATTTAACAAAGGGCTCATTTACAAACACCTCATTTAGCATGTAAAATTTGTATGTAGTTTCGTCCTTGAATGTCTTCTGTTCATCCTATAATCTCATTCACCAGGACAAGTGCATTTCACAATATCCTATCACCCCACTGCCACACTACAGAGATTTATATATATCCTTGAAGTTTCTTGCTGAGAGTCAGAAAAGGACAGCTTGATGAGTTTGTCCTTTGACATGCAAGGAGCCCAAACAGCTTTCAGAAGTGTTTTACCTCTTATTTTTAAACAGAAGATAAACTATATTATAAAGTTTAGAGAAATTAACATGAGAGTATTAACTGTCAAATGAGATGAAGGAAGTGAGATCATAGGACTGGAGCTCTTCGCAGAAATGCATGAAAAGAGGTGCTGATGGTTAATTAAGATTGTGCTGATAAGTGCCAAAAGTCAAGTTCTCAATTTCCCCTACACCTTTCAAGTATAATTAGGTTTAAAATAAAACAGAGTAACAGTGCTGACAGACACGGGATCACTTGTTTACATTCTGACTCTGCTTTGTATTACCTGTAAAGGATGGTAAGATTTCATACATGTGCATTAAAGAGCTGCTTCACATTCTTTAACTGAACAGCTCTTAGCATGGTACAGACTGAACTCCTGAATATTAGCGCTAAAAAAAAAAAAAAAAGGAAACAAAACCACTTTGGTCACCCCAAACTAGAGCCAGGTAATTAGAAAAACAGAAGTCCAATTTGTAAGCTCTCCCAGGGTGCCAGCCTTCCTTGTAGTATAAACCACGGTGTCCCTAACACACTGGGTGCTCGGAAAGCCAGCCTGTGGCTCAGACCATTCCCCACACACACGTGTACAGCACCCTCCCACCCACAGGAAGGGAGACGAGGAGCCTGGGAACGCCTACAGTCCCAACAGCACCAAATTTCCACTCTGCACCGTATCTCTCTGGTTTCTCGCTCACACAAAGGCTGGTTTGTCATCTTTGCCACAAGCACTGCAGGCAGCAGCAAATTAGTGTGGTTCACATGTGCTGACTTGCAACACCAGCTTGTAGTGAGACCTCTCTGCTTATTGAGTGTGCTGCTTCATACCTGAACAACAGAAAGCTTCACGCCTCAGCTTTCGCTCTCCCCCATCTCACTGCAGATTCGTGTTAAAAGACCAATTCCATACGTTTGCATGACAAAAATACTAAGGCTATGTATGAAGTTATGCACACAAACACCAGATTTCCCAGAGCTGTTACTGGTTGTGCTGCTTGCATTTGCCTGCCCTCCCGCAGCTTGCCCATGACTTCACTGTGATGCAGCTCTTAATTACATGGTCACATGGAAAGCTTCCCATAAGGGCATAGTCTCCCCTTCAGTGCCTAAAATGGCTGGTGCTTATTCAATGTGGACGCTTAATACTTTTTTTTTCTTTTTGACATTCACTGTCATTTTAGAGAACACTCTTCTCAGCTTGCTCCAGAGACAACCAGTTCACTTATGGGTCCCTGCACTGCTCAGCACATGAGTTTTCCCTCACAAAGCATGCATTTTTTTATAGCATCCTAAGACACCAGGAGTATTATTGGTAGCTGATAACAAAGAGAAGATAAACTCAAAAGTGTTCTTTATTTAGGTGCCCACTTTGAGAGAACCAAGGCCCGATTATTCAGTACATCCACAGCAATGAGTCCATTGACTTCCTTTGCAATTGCACTAACTTGACACTTCTCCAGTCATCCCAGAGTTTATTACATGGCTATGCTGCAAAATAAGTCACTTCTCTTAACGAAGTGTGCCTAAGTGGAATCTCTTTCCCAAATGCCTAGCAGGTTCTTGCCTCTTCCTTCCTACTAACTTCCCCACCGCTTTCACGTGGCACCTCCCAGCTCCTGCAACAGGTGAAGCTGTGATTCAGCAGGAGGCAATCTCTCCTGCTACCTTGGTCTGCTCCACTAAAGTAAACAGGGATCTTCTCAGCTGAAAAGCTCAGGATCGCATCAGGCAACTAAAACTTAAACTATAATACACAAACACTGACACTGCAAGCACTTAAGCATCCTTGACATCAGGAAAAAAAAAAAAATCAAGGAAACATTCTTTGAAATGAGACTATTTTAAGACTGTTAAAAGCAAATGTTTCCCATCCCCTGAGAAGTTCTCATCACATGAGTGCGTGTGATTAATCAACAGGCTGATGCACATCAAGGGGGAGGACAAGGGGTACACACCACTTCATTTATCAACAGATTTCATGGGTTGTTGCTACCAGCAGAAGGAAGAGCCTAAGCCTTCAAATCATCAGTTCAATTACCTCCAGATTAGACAAAGAGGACTCCAGAATCCATGACTTCTCGCTCAACTTGCTTTACAGTCTTTTCTCTGCTGGAAAAGAGATGCAGAGAGGCTAGAAGAATTGGTCAGGATGATTAAAAAGGAGAGAGAATGGGAAAGGAGCACACGAGCAGCCTTGAAAGATGAATAAGGTTTTTACAAAGTGACAGTGCATTTTACTTGCACAAGAAACGCAGGCAGGAACAGACAAGCTTCCAGGACTTGTTCCCTTTTAGTCCACTGTTTCTCTGCGTACAGTGAAGATAACAGAGATGCTTTGTACCGATACTGATGACAGCTAGATATTAGAAACTCTCCAATAACCAAAGTGTGGAGAGAGCAGTTGGAGATGCTCTTCCCTTGAACTCTCTGGAAATCAGTAGTGACCTGTGTTCACTGTATCCTAACTTGTGCTGTTAGGATTGGAATGATTTAAGACACCTGCATATCCTAAATTTCTACCATGCACAGTTTTGTGTCACTCTTGGAAGCTATTCTCAGAAAAGCAAGATTCACAAACCCTCACCTGGCAAGTGCCTGCCCTTATTTCAACATGCCTGTGTGCTTTGTGGTTTCAGACGCAGCCTGAGTCACTGCTGATGTAAATACATACATGTTATGTCAGTTCTGGATACAGACACTGCAAAAAGCCGTGAGAGATACTTGGTAGAGATTATGGGTGGGCAGTGCTCCCACTTAGCACCCCTTACTGAACATTGCTGATGTACGTGCTCTAACAGCAGCTGGAAAGCTCTGGGCAATTATTTGAAACTGAGCTGGCAACTAAAGGCTGTTCTTCTGTACTTAAGAAAACCAATTTCCCTTAGACAAGCAGAAGGTTATTACTATACAAGTACTAGCAATACCTTAGGAGCAACACATCTCCAAACACTCCACGCTCCTCTATGAGGACCATAGAAAGTACCTTTCAAAAAGCAACAGAGCTATTGCAACTGCAAGCTTCTAACTCTCTGAGGTAGCTGGGCAATGATCTGTCCTGGACATCTATTAGCAGACCCCTTCTGGAGGTTCAGGGTGTCATTGACTCCATGATGAGGATCCACACAAAGTATCTGCAGCTCAGCCAGCCTACAGTTGTAGGATGCCTTTGCACTAACCTGCCAGCCCAGGGACTCTGCTAACAGCAGTGTGGACAGATGGACAGGCACCCACACCCCCCCTTACCCTTTTCACCAAGAGCAAGGCCAACATCCCAGCCCGAGCAAGCTGCCTAGGTGTGAGCAGCCCGCAGGAGGGTAAAACTGACACAAACCATGTAACCCAGAGTAACTAGCAAGGGTCCAACTCAGAGCTCTGTACGGAAGAGCAACACTTCATCATGCCTATGCGGTTGCAGCATCCGGCAGAAGGGCAAGCCCCAGACCAGTAACACGTAAAAAGCCAAACCAAACCCAAACCAAGCAAAAAACCCCCCAAAACTCTGTCAAATCCTGAATAAATCCATTAGAGCTCACACGTGCGCAGATAAATCCTTTTCACTGTATCAGTTTAATAAAAGATAATATCAATTTGAGCCAAGGTGGCACAATTCGTCCAGCTCTACTCACTGAGAACTAATGCAGGATGCTTACTCACCAAAAAAAAAAAAAAAAAAAAAAAAAAAAAAAAAAAAAAAAACCATCTCTTGATGGTTAACAAAACTGACAAACCATTCAATGTTTAACAGGAAGCCCCAAGAAACATCAAGTTTCTCAGCACCCAATATTGCAGCAATACATTTCTTCCTCTCCCCTCCCTCCTTCTTCTTTCTTTTTCTCTAGAGGATGAATTTATCTCAATTCCAGTAAAAGCAGAAGCAGTGAAGAAAAAAAGCAGCATATGGACTGGTACTTTTGCTGCTGTTGAAAATGCAGAACAAATATGAAATGTCAGAGCCTGATACTCCCAGAGGAAAGGGCTGGCCCTAGTCAAAACTTCTAGACTAAAGCACAGACATAGAAACGTCAGCCTACAAACAGAACGAAAAGTTTTGTCTGCTCCCCTTTCTGGTCTATTCATCCCCAAAATTTTCTTATACCAAGTAGTTTCCAAAACTGTCACTGAAATCTAACCAGCAAGACCGTAAAGGGATCAAGCAGCCAGTTCCTGGACTTCTCGAGAATGAAAAGGATACAAATGAAACACCTCTTTTGGGACATTAAAAATCTCTAGTCCTAGGAAGAAGAGACTGAAAATTACACATTCTGTGTACTACCCATGTGAATTTAAATATAGTAAGGCATTATTTCTGGTTACACACAAGTCAACCATTTTTCCAACAAACTTGAGGAGGAACATTACTGAGATGCAGATACAGCCAAGTCATGTCACTAAAATGCCATGACTGGCTGGTAGAGCAAGTCTGGGAGATTGCTGGGTATGCCTAGAAGGCAAACTGGCTATCAGGCTTTCAAGTCCTGTATTGAACATTGCGAGTTCAAGCGCAATGTTCTATAAAAGCCTGATAAATAAGTCTACCGATAAAGAGTCTACATTGAAAAAATGAAAAAAAAAAAAATTGTTACTTTGCCTATCAAGCAGCTACAGTTTTGAACTTCCTCAAAGTAAGGGTCACTGAATTTAAATATCAAGTTGTTATCACTGGGCCAACAGAGCTCTGTTTCTTACTAATGCATCCTCCTGTTCTCCCCCTTACTTCCTAGTCAGTTGTATCATTGAGCCTTCCCTTTCGCCTTCCCTTTTTCTCCATGTCTCCTGCCACCCTAAAAAGGTGAGAGAAGAGCTATGGCTAGTGAAGCAAAACACACATACTGACTTGGTTTGGCAGCATCCAGGTGTTTGACATCCACAAGTACCGAGTTCAAGAGTCCCTTCAGGAGGGTTAAAAGCACAGTGCCTCCTTTACACACCTGCCTCTTCCAAAAAACATCGGTCATGAATATCATTCAGTCATCTTCGAATTTACTCTGAGACATCAAAAGACTCCAAGTTTGAGGTACAAGTGAACAAACTGCTTAAAGCTTACGCCTACGAGAAACAAAATATACAAAACCCCATGCTTTTACCATTTATTTCTTCTCTATATTAAAAACCTCACTGTACTCCTTTAATACTTTTTAGATTTTGCAATACACAGACAACTGTACTGTGTGGTCCCTCACACCACAGGGACAGGAGACCGAAGGTACAGTTTCAGAAAGCCATAAAAGTGGCATAAATCTTCAAATATTCATTATGTAAACCCAAAGAATTTCTTATACTTCATATTATTCTGAGTTTGCTTGATAAATATTTCTCCTAAAGAATGCAAATTTGTACACAGGCAGGAAAAAAAAAAAAAAAGAACTGGTATTAAAAATGGAAGCAAAGGAACCCAAACCACAGGTGCCAACAAGGAACTTAAAATTTATTTGAGGCATTTTGGCAACTTATCACAAATGAGCTCTCATAGGAATACCAAAATTAGGTTAGCAGTTTTTTGTGAACATCAGGTAAAGGAAAAATGCCCCCAAAACACAACAAAACTACTGCCAAGAAGGTTTATGCTGCTTTTTTTTAGGGCTCGGCCACTGCTAATTAATAAAAATCATCATCCAAGTCTCTCTCCCTTTGAGTAAAAAAGGGGTAGGATGTCTTCTTCAAGATGTTCTCCCACTCCCCCAAAAACCAAAACCCAAAGGAAAAAGTGTTCAAAACCAGTTAGCTATATATACAGGCAATGGCATGTACTACACCTCTAGTCCAAGCATGTAGATTTAAGCACATCAGCAAAGGTAGTCTGCAAAATTACGATTCAGAGATGAAGTTACTTGAGATCCTCCCTATCCTTTTGTTTTAATGTGTTGTATCCCTTACTTTGCCTCTTCAGTAAATGTGATAATTGCTCTTTTAAGTTGCTAAAAAGTAATTCTTGACAAAATGACATTGGAAATTCCTACACCAAAGAACCAGAGGGACTAAGAAGCCACCTTAAAACAGCACTCAATACGTGATGTGCTTAGGGTCAAACCCCAAGGCACCGCTTTTCAAGCGGTAAGCCACCACACGCTTGTCAGAGAATAAAGTCACAAGATGATGAGAAAAAAAATCTGACATCTATAACATGAAAGGACCATTTCTGACATTTTTGGTTCACACACATATTGCACACAGGCAGCCAGTGTGCTTGAACAGCCAAGGTCAGCCATCCTGGAGGGCATCTGTGTCTTCAGGAGGGTTTGAGATTTGGCCGGGGTGGAAGGGGTGAGGGCACGGGGAGTCAGTGGGCTTTTCTGTTTGGACAGCACTGATAATGCTTTAACTATTGCAAAACAGAGAAGAGAAAATAGTGTCAAATGCCTCATACTGAGCAACGCTCCAGCTCTTACCACTCCTTTTATAGAGGACTTCCCTTGTTTAATTTCTTTTTTTTTTCTCAAAGAGATTAAAAACAATATACAAAGAAGTCAGTGTATTGCTTAGAAACATCTGCCAATATTAACATAAGAAAATTGAGAATATTTTTAGGATTAGCCTCTACTACACCCATTTATGCATCAGCAATTTCAAAACAGCATAGATCAGCCACAAATCAACTCCACCAACTAGTCTTCCAGACAGAGCAATCAAAGTATATATATTAAAAACACCTGAGTCACACTGGTGGAGCCGACCTCCAACACAATTTGAATGTGTTAGATTTAATTAGAAGGTGTTGACAAGTACACACACATTTATTCCATAAGAAAAATATAGTCACCTTTGAAATCTTGAGCAGCAGCAGCTGCCACCACACTACCTTGGGCCTTGGTGGCCAAATGAACATGTAACATCTTTAGCTCTAAACTCCCACCCCTTCTTCCTCTCCTCCAAAACCACTCAAGCATTTAAATATTTGAGATTGGTAACACTGGCTTCCTGTCTTGCCACCATCCAAATTTTACTCAAATGAGTGGTCAGGGTCAGGATACAGAAGACTAAAGGTGCTGGCATTGTCTGGAGTAGGTACTGCTCTCCTGCACTCAGTGCTGTTTGTTGCCTCATGTCCCAGAGTTTCTACCAAGATAATACACATCACACTCTCTGGAAAAGGAGTTTTTGTGACTTCTCTACCTTGTTAACAAAAACCTAAATTAAATCTTGCATAACTCATTTAAATTAATAGTAAGTGTAAGTTGAAACACATTCCCCTCATGTTTCCATTGGAACTATTTTACTCAAGCTGCAACCAAACACCAGAAAGCTTGCGAGATTTTCACATGACTCAAATCAAAACTGGCACAAAAACTCTGAATGCTTTCAACTCTCACTCTCTCCCCCATGAGAGCTTAAATACTGGACCAAGTGACCTTAATTTCTGATTAAATAAAAGCAAATAAATAAAAGCATGCACCCTCCTGAGCTAGTGAACCTCACCTGAGTGACCATGGCGAGAGCTGTTCACCAGCACCACCAACAGTACCTGGGGAAGGTCTGTGTCCCCGAGGGTCAGGATGTGTTTATGTCCATTAATTACTGTGAACAGGCAAAACTCCCCGTTTGTCCACACAAAACAGTGAACAGATTAGGAGTAAGCCTCCACTTTGATATATCTCTTGCACAAAGTCCTTCTGCTACGTAACCATGCCTTGGTAGCCTGAATGAGCTGTGTAACCCAAGGGCTGCTTCCATACCAGGAGGGGCTTCTTGCTCACTCTGAGCTGCAAACAACCCAACCTACAGTGATAACTGTACTGAGTGAAAAAATACAACTAATTTTCTGGGGCTGGGCAAAAAAGTAATCCACCTTTTTATTTTTTAATCACCGTGAATATAAGCAGTTCTGCAACATTATGATCAGAGCATTGTGAACACCCATTAGCTCAAGGATAAACAGCTCATTTGTGTTGGGAGATGAGACGATTTGCAGGCAAGGCAAGGAAGGTGAGCAGTGGAGAAGACTGAGGTAAGCAAGCATGCAGACAGGATTGCTGTAAGCAGGGTTATGGGAACAAAACAGATGAAAGAGGGACCACTAAAAGAGCTTCTGGCAGCCACAGCCAGTGTCACAGAGCTAGAACAAACACCCAAAGAAAAATCAGAGGAGGAAAACAGTGGTAGCAACAGCCAGAGTAGGAAGGGAGACTTTGAACAACTTCTCTGGAGGGAACAAATATTAAAGGTTAAATAAAAAAAGAAAAACAAGAAAAAAAAAGCAGCCTGACATTTCCCCTCCCTTGGCAACCTTCCTCAGCTCAAACCTCTCTACCACTTCCTTTTACACCAGTGGGCTGTTAAGGCTTCCTTTTTCTTTGATGGAATAGATACCCAGGAGGTCCTCCAGGCACAGCAAGCGCTCAGCCCAGCCAGCTCCCTGACCACCAGGCAGTCAGGCAGCATGCACTCAACACCTCAGACACTTACCTTGCCTCAGCTACTTGTGAGCCAGAATTTCCCGAACTAAACATCAATATATTACACATTAAAGCAGGTACATGCAGGTATAAAATTTACACCTTCAGCTGATCCCCCACACTGGACATCTGAGCTAGGTGATGTGAGCCACACACTCTTAGAAGCAGCAACAACTACAGGATAAGCTCCACGTGCATAGGTTTGCTGATGGGTGAGGGTTTATCCCGTACTCCAGTTGTTCTGTGTTTTCTCAGGCAAATATTAATTTCAGTACTTAAACCACTAATCATGAAATTTTCATTTTGCGTGTGTTTGGAAAAAAATAATCAAAGAGTGTAGGAAGATTAGACATTAAAAAACACAAACTACAGCAAATCACATGTGGTACGTCAGTCACCTATAACAGCCCACTCACAATGACAGAGCCTCAGAAATCTAGTGGAGAAGAAAACACCTTCTGGTTATAAAATTTTAAGCACAAGGTTTTGTCCCACAGCTCCCACGAGGCTCACCTGGGTGGCACGACTCTTATTTCACTCCCCACATTTGCTACCTAACATTAACTTTAAAGTGGGTAACTTAGCTAATAGCCAAAGTACTGCCAGGAAAACAAACAGAATACACACAATGTATCCCTTTGCATATGCTGTTTACTATGCATTTTCTTCACTGTTTTACCAAAACATGCGCTACAATCTTACTGCTTCAGGTTATATATTGCAGTATGAAGCGTGAAGGACTGGTGCAAAAAACTCACTAGAGGGAAATTGAAAACCTTTGCAGTTTTCCGTATGCAAACACTGGATTGGTCACCTCCATGTAACTGAAGCAAAGGGTCATCACTGCTCAGCTCTTTTTGAGGCAACAGAGCCTACAAGTGCTCCTCTGTAAGGGAGAGTTTCCACCAGCTCCAGCTTGAGGGAAATTAAGATAACTGGCAGCAACTGAAGATCTGGCACCAAATAAGCAATTTAATTAGCTGACAGGTGGAGCGAAGTAATTATTCCTCTCTATGCAGCATTTGTGAGACCACATCTGGAGTACTTGGGCTTGTTTGGGAGTCCTGGGAAAAGAAAGACTGACGTACTGGAGGGAGTCCAGTGGATGTCCACAAAGCTGCTGCAGCACTTGACATACGAAGGCAAGATCGAGAGCTGGGTTTGTTCAGTTTGTCCTGGGAGATACTCAAAACCTGGCTGGATGAGGCCCTGGCTTTGAAGTTATCCCTATTCTGTTCAGGGACATGATTTCCTTCAAACCTACAGCTCACCTCAGTGATGTTAGAAGAACTATTAAAAAGTAGTTTAATGGAAAAACTATTTAAAAACTACTTCTAGAAAGACATCTGTTAGCTCTAGAGTGAGATCAGTTACAGAAAATAAATTTTTACAATATGATTGGGTAAAAAACCCACAGGTGATCATTCCTTTAAACAACATTTTTTGTTCCTCCCCGTTGTCCCCCACCCCTTTCTTAAAGTATGATGTGATAAGAGTTCAAAGCTACATACTTGTCACAATCTAAAAAGGTTTAGCAAGTTCCCATACCAACAATCATAAAGTAAATCTACATGACGTGGTTTAAGTGCCATTTTCAAGGTATTTTCTCAGAAATTATACCTCACAGTGGCAACATACTGCTGATTATGGAAGACATTCTTATTGCAGTTTGGGGTAAGTACATTATCGGCAAACAGATTTTATTTCCCTTGCAGAGCTGCTCACACCTGCATTTTCTTAATATTGCTGTGATATTTCACTTTTGGAAGAGAGTGTCAACAACAGTCCAGTGGCATTAAGAAATCCACAGAAATGTACTACAACTTCAAAACTAAACTTGAGCCACAAGCCCTCTGTATCAGTTTACTTTGGTAAGACCTCACTCATCAAGAATTACTCTCCAGTTCTCATGGTGATACAATTTGAATGCACCCTTCTTTAAAAAAGGCAGATTGAAAATAAACATTGCATACCATCACAGCAACATGTCACCTTAAAGTTTGTGGGTAGCTGTTCTAGATGAAGCTCCTATGGAACATAATCACTTTTCTTTCACAGTGCAGAAAATGTAAAAAAAAAAGGAAAATAATAACAATAATGGTAAAAATTATTTCTTTTAAGTTTAGTAACAACTTTAAAAAAAGCTAGTTTGAGTAGTCTGATGCTACAAAAATGAACATTCATCTACTTAATCCACTCTTTCTGGTCATTGCTCTCTTGTCTCTTCTTTTTTGCACCAAGAAGTGAAGTACAGCCTCTACACCACCACACACTGCCACACAGATACACTCACAGCAGCCCCGGACACGTCACGGTGGTCCTGGAAGCAGAGCAGGCACATGAGCACAATGCTCCTCTGGGCTGCTGGGGCTCTCCCAAATCTCACCTGTGAGCTCCTCTGCCCACCTTGGCACAGTACCCTGCAGGCGTATCTTGGGTCTGAGACTTGCTCTACCCAAGGAAATCAAACCAAAGCAATGCTGTCCACATGCAGGCACAGACTGTTCTCGGGACAGTCCTGCTGTGCCACACTGGCTCTGAAAGGATGACAGGTATCTTCTGCAAGACACAAATCATGGAGGAGCTGACCACAAAAGCAAGATTCTGCTGACTGGTTTAACACCTACATCTATATACTTTAAAAAGCAGAACTAACTCTATTGCATGGGGAAGAAAAAAAAAAACCAACCCCAAACAATGTAACCTCACGATTTTGAATTAAGATTTGCTGAAAATGTAAGCAAGAGCAGAGACAAGGTTACCTCACCCTTAAAGAAGTCACTGAATCACACTGATGGCCAGCGGTTTAAAAAAAAAACGTCTGTAAATGAAAGAAGTTATTTAACCTTTTACAGGACCAGCAGCAAATTGCTGTGAATGTCGAGTCATCAAGCAGTGCAAAGCGATGCTCTCCCCACCCTGCCTGCGATGACTGAGGAGGAGGAAAAGGGACACAGTCTTCCCTGCACACTTTTATCTGCAGCCCTATTTGTTCCTTTTTGGCAGCCCCACTTGAACATTAGGACAAGGAGTTCTGCAGTTTTTAGACATGTCAGTAATGCTGCCCTAAGCAAGAAAGACAGTCAATGCTTGTCTTCTACCTCCCCCAGTGCACAAAAGGTCACT
The DNA here is from genome assembly GCA_013397055.1 of Pachycephala philippinensis. Taxonomy (NCBI): domain Eukaryota; kingdom Metazoa; phylum Chordata; class Aves; order Passeriformes; genus Pachycephala; species Pachycephala philippinensis. The sequence goes on along the minus strand of VWZT01010242.1, from coordinate 19,255 downwards.
TCCGACCTTCAAATGTAGGGATGTTTCTTTCACAAGGTCACAACATTCAGCAGCTCTCTTCTCAGTCAAATTTTGAGCTCACTACTTTTCCTACAAAAGGGAAGCTCCTAGAGAGGTGTTCAAAAGAAATTGAAGCCAATGCTATGTGTGGGTTTTTTAGAGAGCATACAGCCTGCTATAGTGAGAGTTAAATCTGGCTCTTCAGCTTATCAGCTCCTGCACACTGATCTTATCCCAGCTGTAGGCTGATGGGCTTACTAAATTTTTCAACAGTGATTACAGCTAATAAAATTGGGTTGCATTAAACACTTTTTTCCTGCTTTTAAAGGTGGTTTGCCTCAGCCTTTCTGAATAAAATAGATGAGATATTAAAAAATAAAAATAAAATAATCCAACTGCTATTTCTCTTCAAAAGTCCAAAGTATGAGGTCTTATGAATATAAAAATCACTGACCATTCAAAGATACCTGGAGAATCTAATATTTGGAAAGAAAGGCCTGCATATTCAGCTAAAGACTGTAAATTGAAGTTACGAATGACCTCAGATACTGTGCTATTCAAATAATTAGTTTTAAATAGTTTTATTCCTTTTTGAAGAGAGAGAAACCAGCAAAACCTTTTCAATAATTTGGAAATGGGACTGAGAGTGTTTCTTGATGAAATCACCAATTTAGATGCTGCAGAGAGTGATAACATCCAAAAATTTCATAATCTGTTGGCTATCACACAGATAAACCCCAGAAGGAAATTTAGGAGTTTTCAGTTACTTCCAAGGGAGGCAGATAGGCAACAGAACTGGCATTTTTGCTGGTCTTTAGACAAAAATCTTATGGGATGTGGGCTTCCACTCTGTAATTCAAACTTTATTAGCATACAGTGACAGCATGCAAGAGGACCTGTTCACAGGGAGGTCTAAAAATATGCAAGAGGTCATTAACTTCACCATAATGAATGCCCTCCACCATTAACCTCACCACCAAGAATAAACACTGAGCATTTACATATAGTTTAAGACAAGAAACAGTCAAATTGTCTACTCAGACAACAGAGGTTTTCATTCCGAGTCTTAGAGATGCCCTTTTACCTTGGAAAAAACATATCATAGCTCCTAGTGAGGGGCTGCCTGTAAAGAAAAACACAGTCCCAAGAACAAACAAATATCCTTTCTTTTAAGAATGTGGAAGTTGCTTTTGCTTACACCTGTTCTCCCCTGTCCCTGGGGTGAAAGCAGCTGGCTGGAAGACACAATCATCACTGTCTTCCAAACAGGGCTTTGAGCTGGTCTTCTCTGCTAAATCCTAAGAACTGACCAGGTATGGGATGAAGCTATGTGCCCAGCATTTTCATTGTCCACTGTGGTGGCTTGGAGAACTTCTGAACTAACCAACAACAATTCTTCTCAATTATTCTGGACAGGAGCATCAACTTCAACTATAAGCCCCAGTCCAGTTCTGTGGTTTAAAGGTCAGGCACAAGGAGGGTAAAAAACCCAACATGCTTGTTAAAAAAATAAAAATAAAATACCCAACACAATTATCTGCACATTGTTATCAGGAGCCAGGATAGGAAATACATGATATTCCAAAGCCATGCCAGGAAAACCTTCAGAGCTGTCTTTTTTATAAGTGGTACAGCTGCAAGTCAAAGATCAACATTACGCAAAGTGCTCTTTCACACACAGGTTGTTCAAAAACAAGGGAGGTTGAAAGGTCTTTATTAATACAATAAAAAGCCTTCAAATGAATGTTAAAGTTTATTCGTTAAAAACCAGCAANCCAGACAAGTCATTAGAGGACTCTCATGGAATGGTAAAATTTTTCTTTAGAAAAGCACAAACCTGAATGGGCATTTAATATTAATCTTCATTCTCACAGTCTGTTTAATTTCTCTGTGTAGCTTCATATAGCAAACTCAGACCTGCCATGATTAAGACTATCTGGCAAAAATATTTTCAACTTGGACTATACCAAAAAGGCTCGAGAACTATTTTGGTCAAATCTGTTAACAGAGGAAAACTGGAGCCAAGAGGAAAAGGACAATTTTAAACAGAGAAGATATTTCATGCAAGCCAAGCCAATCATTTGAGGTTTCCTCCTTACTCCTCCCAAAATCACTAAAACAAGAGTTATTTTCATGTTAAAGCGGTGCCAAACACTTCTTTTCTGTTAAAGCAAATGTCCTCAATCACACACATAGAAGGGCAGCTTCCTCTGCCTGCTTCAGCCAGCTCTTCCCTTGGTCTGTTCAATGTCCCTCCACCCCAGCTACTTCTCCCCTTCTTCATACACTGTGTTGGTGCCATTACCATCACTTTCAGCCTCAAAGCACGTTCCAAATTCACCACTGCAAGCAACAACACTTCGGTGAATGAAACAGTATTTTTCAAGCATTTTTGGAAGCTTCAGTACTGATGATACATTTTGTCTGAAATGTAAGGTCTCAGTTTCAGGTTATATTTGTCCTTACACAGCCAACGCTTTAGATGTTAATCTTTTATAGCTCCCCGAGCCTCTGCAAGGGAGCTTGGAGGATGTGCAGAAGATCTTCCAGAGGCCACCCCAAGAGCTGTGAAGCAAAGTGAGCCATGTGAGGTAGACTCTTTTTGTTCAGGGCTGGTTGACGATAGTGCCTTTGTTTTGGGGAGAGCAGAGTAACTGCTCTCACAGCACAGGATTCGATACTATTAAAAGTATCTCTGGCTTCTCTGAGGAGCTCTGGCTGGGCTCCTTTGTACTTTAAAGAACTGAACACATCACTCACAGCCGCTTCTCAACATCCCTCCTTTCTGGTTGTAGCCACAGGGGACCTAAAGCAGGATGGAACAAAGAATTCCCCTAGGCTAGAAAAGGCCTCCAGTCATTGCTGCCTCCTAAAAAATCCACCAAAATAGAGTAAAACAAATAAGCGCAGAGGGGTGACCTTCCCTGTTCTCATCAAAACATTCTCACATTGCAGCTGCCTTGTAGAGTTCATCACATTAAACCACATCTCAGTATGATGAACATCAACGAACTTGCTCTAAAAATTTAGGTTTCTGCCTTAAGCAAGAAGGACTTCTTATTCACAGATACTTTAGAAAATTATAGTGTGGAAGGGGTAACTTTCAGAGGTGCAAGACTTCTCTGAATCAGGAGAAGCTGGGCTGGAAAATGTGGGACAACCTCTCCCTATAGCACCTTGTCACAAACAACATCAGTAGATCCATTCAAACTGGGATGTCTTTGATACAAAAAAGGAGCTGCATTTTGGGAACGGCAGGAAGTTTAAAATTAATTTGCTGTCCTCTTCCTTCTTGAAAAAACAATTTAACTCGGACCATCTAATTCAAATCAGTTGTTACTGCCAAGCTATCTTTTTTGATAGCTTTTTCAGATGAAAAACATTCATTCAAATTCATGGTATACAAGGAATAGAGCTGGTCAGGAAAAATCTGACAATCATTTTCTGCAAGATGATTTAGTTCTGTCCCCACCTTAAAACTCTGCAAAACTGCTGCTGATTTTATACTCCGGTAAAAAGTCAAGGTGTCAAAGGTTCTATTTTTCTGCAAACAGGTGGCAGTATTTTGAGTTGAAATCCTTGCTTTCACAGCAAGTTACCATTTAAAATAGTCAGAAGCAAGATGAGGCATCATGTTTTGATTGACTTGAAGTAATATGATTTTTCACCTCCCCCAGCACAAGCAGTGATATTGTTCAATTTTGTTCCCATTCCAAGTGAAGTAAAGTTTTGAAAAAGCTCTACAAAATGTGATTGTTTTCCTGCAGCCAGTGGTAAGGACAGCAAGAGGGTACTTCTCCTTGGCTGTAAGGTCAGGCCTGTTTCTAGTTTCAGGGCTCAAGGACAGCACCCACAGACAGGTTTAACTTGACCCCTCTCAAACCAGGAGGCAGATTACCTGCCCGAAACCAAAGCCCTGCTTGAGTTAACAAGTGAGACTGCCCTGGAGCACAGCGCTAACGGGGCTCACGCGCTCGCTCCTCGGGGAGTGTCACACACTCCTCGGATGTACCGAAACAGCTTCAACCTTTCATGTTTCATCTGCACCTGTCATTTCTCTGTCTGGAAGTCAGGCACTAAGGGCAAAACCCATGACAGGATGCAAATGCTAGAAATCCCAATTCTTCTACACCTGCATGTTTGTCATCTACTGAAATACAAAGTTGTGTTTGGTTTTTTCCGTTTTGGTGTTTGGGCGGGGGAGGGTGGTGTTTGGTTGGTTGGGTTTTTGGAGTGTTTTCTTTTGGAGTTTTTTATATATAAATTATTACTACCTTATCAAAAGCAGGTGAGGGTTTTTAAACTCTAATAGTTAACTCTAAGCCACTGTGGTACCAAGTGGGACACCTGGCAGGCAGGCAGATGCAGCCCTGGAGTTTCACCTCCTTCTAAGGCACTTTGCATTGGGTGTCCCTGGCAGCGTTTCCCCCGTCACGCCGGCCACTGGGAATGCAGCTCTGAGGCACACAATGCATTCAGCACGGCACAGCAAGCAGCTACATCCCTGGCTCAGGCGTGCGAGATCCATAGGGATGACAACTCAGGGTGCTCCACACCGAAGCACGCAAACCCTTTTGTGGGTTTTGCCTCAAGTAAATGGCTGAGTTCCACAATACAGATCTGCAGGCCTTTTGTCACCAAAGGAATCCTTAATTGCTGGATTTCAATGAGACTGCTCGGGTGAACTAGATTTGTCGGTTCAAGTCCTGTTTTTGGAGTAATGGGTCAAAACTACTTCTGAAGACACTTCTGTGGGAGCTGCAGCAGTGGGAGAGGGACAGGAGTTATTGGTTTTCTCCCTCTGAAAGGAAGGTCACTTTGACAATACACACTGCCAGCAGCAGACCTGCCCATAAAGCAAATTACAAAGCACTGTCCACGACACAAACAAACACCATTATTATACGTTCAAAGTAGTGCCCAAACTGAATTAAGCAGAACTTCACAGAACAAGTTTGAATCAAATATTAATGTACACCCCAGAGAGAATGATGAAGGGAAAACACATGCCTCCAACTCTTTTTCTCCCTGAAGTAAAAGTACGGTAATGCATCAAGACGGACAAGTGAAGATGCTGGTTAAATAAAAGTAATTGGGTATAAAGTGGCCAACAGCTCTAAGCTTTCCTTAACACAATCAAATATATGATATTGTAGATGTACCATATTAGTGTTAAATCATCACAAATGTGCTAGACAGTTTTCACTCGCCTTATCCACAATTCTATTACACTCTAAATCCAGTGCAGATGATACCATGTCCAGATTAGTATATTCAGCTTAATTCAGCTAAGCCACAGGGCCAGTGGTCACAGAGGTCCTCACCATATCAGACTCCACTCATGAATTTCAGATGACACCATTTAAGTAGTTCACATAAAGGTATTGTGGAATCTATTGTAGTCTGTCAAAAATAACTAGTTCCTCAGCAATCTTTTTTCTTACTCATAAGAATTAGAAATTTATCAGTGGCTCCTAACTTTTAAAGACAACTGTTAAAATGATTAATAAGTGACTTCTTTATACCACCTTATTCACTTCTGGCTTGCACTGACTGCCATGCCTATATGCCAAAGTTGTTTGTCCCGCCAAAGTTGTTTGTTCCTCACTGAAGACATGTATTTACTCAACATCAAAATAATTCCCAGAGAAGGTTGTTCAGGGTTTTATACTTAACTGGTATTTCATGCCACTACGTCTTTCACCAGCAGGCAACGCAGAATTTCTGAAACAACATGCCTGAAGCATAAACCACAAAACACCACAGCCAGTGGCCTACCATCAGACGACTTCATATTGAAAATTGTTTCTTTTGCCAAAGACAAGCCACACAGATGAGGCAGTAATTTGTTGGAGGTGGAGAAGAAGGATGCTTACAGGCACCCTCTAAGAAGCAAGTGAACATTTCAACAAATCTGCAGCCTACTATCAACCAAATACAAATTTCTAAAGCATTAATTACACAAGCTTTCTTTCTCTTTCATCAAAATTACAGCTTTATGGGGTAAAAAGGGCTCAAGAAGGAACCCAATGTCTTTTTCACAAGAGATACCATTCTTAAAATTGTTCTTATATTGTGAAAAGACACTGACCTACTGACATCCCTCAAGTGCTACCAGTTTTCTGGGCACACACATCAAGGTACTGAAAACTCCTCTATCACTGGTAACAACCTTTCCACTTTACTGATACTAAATAAATGTGCAACTGTAAAAACGAACTATCGCCCCTCCAGTTTCCCACTGGGTGAAGCAGTGGCTACAATGGATGTAACTGAGAAGTTGGAGATGCTGCCTTCCCTCCCTTCCCACTCTGGTATTTTTCTTCTGCACTCCTTTGTTCACTTAACAGAACTTTGTTTGAAGTGTGTTTTTACTCCTTCACTGCATGACAAACCCACACAGTCAGAAGACAGGCTTATAAAAACCACAGATCTCCAGCAGGGAGCTCAACGGTGGGTGTAATATTGGACACAGCTCTCCATTCATCATGCACATTCTCTGGATTTCAAGTTGACAGTGTCCCTTTAGCTTACTGTTCCTCCTCATGGGAGACCAGACAAGTCAACCCTAATGAAAACACTTCCTCCACCAGCATATAAACAAACAGATCTTCACCTGCAACTGTTCTCAGCTTCCAGAACGCTAGTTAAAAAGACNGGGGTGTGGGAAGGAGATCCTGGAAAGTGTTACAGCTGCAGGGATGGTGGAAGGAAGGATGTAGGAGTTAAGGAGGTTGTATACAAGGAGGAAAATGACAAGGTCTCAAAGGCGTTCCCAGTCTTGTGCATGCATTTCAAAAGCCCGGTCCGCCCTGGTCACTCGTTATTTAGCATTTGAAGACTCAGAGCATATCAGAGTGATTGATGAGCAACTGCAGAGGGTTGCTTTCCACTCAGCCCAAACCTTCTCCTCCAGCACCTACTCAGCCCTGCCCTCCCCGTCACCACTGAACGGACCGAGGTATCATGGTCTTGTTCCCACAAAGTGACCCCCTTCCCCCGCCAGCCCTCTCCCAGAGCTCACGCACACGCAGAATCCACACAGAGCAGAAATCAGGCGAGACCCCGAGGAAGCAGAGGCCAAACTGAGCATTATTAAGGAGGTCGGGCGACACGTACACTGTGGCTCTGCAGACGCAGCAAAACGCTGGCACCCGTGGTGTGGCGTTTGGTATCTCTCCCTAATCTAAAATGTAGCTGAAAAGGAACTGGCACCAGCTCAGCGGCCTCATCTGGGAAGGAACAGAGAGGCTCTAGGGGAGAGACAAGAAACAAGCCTCTTTTCACATCCTACCACCCTTGGGCATTTTGTGCGTCCCTTCTTTCTTCCCTGAAAGAGGCCTTTGTCACAGACGCGCAAATCCTATACGATTTATTTCAGAGGGAGAGAAGGTCTTTTTATTTATTTCCCCCCCTCCCCTTTTTCGCAGTTCGGCGACAACAAATACGTCCCTGTGCTGCGCCCCCTCCTCTCTCCCCGGCCGGCGTCCGCGGGGGGGGGGGGCGGCGAC
>VWZT01010242.1:0-10950 GCA_013397055.1 Pachycephala philippinensis | reverse complement strand
AGAAGGAAGAAGAGGAGGGGTGGCCGCTCCGTGTCGGGGGTCGCGGCCGGCAGCTGCCAGCTCCGGAGCGGTTCGCGATGCTCTGCGCCCCGCTGGGGCGCCTCGGGAGGCGGGAGGAGCGAGCTGAACGTCTCAACATCCCCGATGAATGGGAGAACAATCTTAAGCAGATTATACGTTTTTGTGAAAGACGACGGCTTGCTTTACTATTATGAATTTTTTTTTTTATCCGTAATTCTTGAAATTGGCAATAGTGGGTGATAAGGCAACGGCGGTAATGAAATACGCGGAGGTTTTCCAGAGCTGTGTTTTTATTCAATTTTCCACATTTAATCGCGGAATATTTCAGGCAGCCGTGTTGGGAGGAGCGTCAGCCCCACGGTGTTTGTCTTTCAGGGGTGTACCTGCCGTCCCCACAGCACGGGTGATCACCTGTGCTGGGGCTTCGGTCTTGCAGTGTATTCAGGGATGTGCAGGCTGCACTGTCCTGCAGCCACGGGTCAGCCTGCTCCACAGGCTGGTGGTTGGAAAAGTTCTCTGTACACTTTGTTCTCTTCAGGTTCTCAGCAACGCCATAAATCCTCCCAGCATTTCCCAAGGTGTTGCATCCACCTCCAACGCCCATGGAAAGCACCACATGCTCCAGCCTCAGGTCCTCTCCCCAGCACCGCCCCGTCTGTGACCTTGGGTGCTCCCACACTGACAGATTGGCACATCTCACTGTCACTTGTCTCCTAGCCTTGGAAAGCTCTTTTGCCTTAGGACTGAAGAAATTGCAGTTTAGGCTTCAACAAGAACAAGAGAGATATACAAAATACAAATGCAGAGGGCGAGAAACTTAATTAGGTATGTTGAAATAGCAAAGAGAACTATAGCACAAGTTTTCAATAAATTAGGTTTACATTTCTCTCCCACTTCTCCCTGGATTTCAGTTTTGTATGCTGGTATTTAACCAGAGAATTATGTCATCTTGACAATTTGATTTCCTGATGAAATTACAGTTTTACAAGTTCGAATATAAACTTCTTTCTTATCAAGATGTCTCCAGCTGCGTGTTCAGAACAAAAAAGGGTTTCACTTCTGTGTCTGGGTGACTATGTAGGTGGTGTGTAGGTGACTCTTGATCATTACATTTCAGGACCAAACAGAGTTTGTTCCACAAGTTCACATAAAGAATTTGGAGAAGATGGGGGATTCCAAAACGTCACTTGTGTCACTTCTCATTTCAAACCTGATTGTAGATGAACAAAGAAACAAGTTTTTCAGGCTCCTAGGTAGCTCGCTTTTAGTTTCCATCCTAATCATTCTATGCAGATCGATTTTTTAATAATTTATTTTACCATGTAAAAGATATAATCAACACAAGAGTAGAAATGTATAGATCAATTGAAAAACCAACTTTTGATTTTCCTCCTGTTGGATGGAAACTTCAGCTTGGTGGAGACGCCTGATTGTGCCTTTCCAGAAACACTGATTGCGATCCTGATCCTGTAGACTTTGAGGAGCTCAGGCTGCAGCCATTGGGCCAGCAGCAGGCAGAGCAGATTTATGGACTTCCAGCTTGGGGGCTATCAGGACTGCAAATGGTGTCTTAATACTCCAGGCTCCTCAGCAGAAAACCAGCATGTGGCTCTAGGCAAAGGGGCATTTTTGCATGCCTTGTTTGTCTCTTTTATGGGCTTATACATAATGTTACCTCCCCACAAGTCAACAGAGGTTTCTTGGGGACCTTAAGCATCTTGGAAATTGATCAAACAACCAGATATTCTTTCTGCAAAAGCTACAGGAAAGAAATGCACTTAATTTTATAATCAAAAATTGGGAATAAAGAATCTTTGTCCAAAATTTGAATGCTCTTGCTCTGAATGAAAACCAGAATGGCACAAAGAAAAAAAAAAACAGACAAAAAATACTTGACACTCTTTGTTGAACCAAACCAGAAAATAACCAACTAATCAATGGAAGGAGACCAAAAAAATACCACACAGCAGCCGCAAGACTGCTGTAAGCCTGGGCAGATAAACTGGCTCAGCAGCATGTCACAGAAAGTCTGACTCTGAGCTAGTACAGCTGAAGAGGAGCAAGGTGTGAAGCCAGGAATCAGGTGCTGGTAGTTGCATGGGAAGCATAGGAAGAATCTTGGGTTTCCCCTTTAGGGTACCTGTACTTTCCTTAGGATCACAAAGCTGCTGTGAGTTCCTGCAGCCCCCGTGGCAGAGGTGGGACGTGCTGGAGTGTTCCTGCTGCATGAGTCAAGCCCACATGTCCCCACAGCAGCTCCTCCTCACACGAGTTTTGTTCTTTAGTACTCACCACCATGGTTTGACTGTATTGATATTTGCCTTCAGGAATCACCCAGAAAATCTGACATTCTCCCAATTAAACAGAAGAAATAATTAAATTTACCTGCATAACACAGGAGCAGTTCTTTATACTCTCCTCTTGTTCTCTCAACTTTTCTAAATAGCTTAACCTTAAGTCCATGACACTGTTTTCTCTCACCTTCATCTGTGTGGCCTTCCTACTCATGCCAAACTATTATCTCCTTTCTCCAGCCTTACTTTAAAACAACTATTCATTAAAATATTGAAATAATGTCCGTTGAAATGCTGCTTCTCCATCAGTCATTTTCAAAGAAATACTGTCAAAACCCTAATTATGCAGTCACATGGGCTAAACAATGTGGTGTCAAGATTTTCTCCTCTCCTTCCTATTCCCTGTTCCTATCTTCCTATAGAGATACATGGCTTCTCACAGCAATATGGAAATTACGGAGCCTGATTAGGATTTATTAATAATAATTTAGCATCTGGGAATACAGGGTTGCAGTCACAAAATGACACCTGAGTGTCTTTTGGACTTGTCAGTGGACAAGAAATCAGTGACAGCTATCATGAATGTATGCTGAATAAATAATATCCACAGTTTTCAATAAAAGGTAATATTTTGAGAAGTTAAACATGCTCTCAGCTGTAATAGCAAGGAGATGTAAAAGCAGCTCTTTTGTAGAACAGGGCAGGACATCAGTTCAGTTTCCTTGTTTGTGTCAAGCCAATCTTGGTAAAACTAGGCTGACTCTCAGAAATAACCATCAGAATTATTTTCTGGATTCTTCTGAGCCATGATTTGTAAAAGTCAGATCCTAAGGAACTTGTATTTTAAAAGATCCCCAAAGTATTAAATTTTACGGTGTCTTCTTTTTTTTCTTGTTAATAACAGATGTTATGATTGTGGTTATCTTTCGTAAGGATAAACAAATGTCATGCTCAGATTCTTCCCTCAAACCAGTACACTAGTCACAGACTGATAGGTCACCAATCTGCTTCACCATTTTATCTTCTGTCTTACACTTCCTCCCTTTTTACATTGCTAACTTGGCAACACTTCCATTCGTTTTGGTTTTGGCTGGGTGTATTTTACCAGCCTGTCATGTATAGCATATTATAAATAATTACAGGGTAGTGGGGGGGGAAAAAGGGGATCTGAACTTGCCTACAGTATTTTAGGAGGCTGACAGTATTTGCCTCAAACATCCCACTATATTTTCAGGAGGTGCTTCAACTGGGGAGTGCTAAATGGGTCTTGCTGACTCACAGGTGCTTACTGCCAGGGAATGCTGAGGTGGCAGGTCTGCGTCCCTGCGGACAACATCTTCAAGGTGTGAACAGCAGCCTAGAAGCAGAAGGGAAGGTTTGAACTGAGCTCTTCATCCTGCTCATCAGCAACAGTCACTCTAATACACAGAAGCTGAAGGAAGGGTATTGGCAGGGATAGGAAAAGAGCACTTTGCCTTTTGTTTACTAGGTAGATCATTTGTGGGAGTAAGTAGACAGAAGAAACATTATCACCTTATGTCTTTAAGAAATAAACAGGAGAAGCCTTCCTTCTTGCCGTAGAGGGTCTAATCTCAAACATTTACATTCATACAAGCCTACTTTTCTTACTGTCTTAGAATATCCCTAAAACAAAAATTGGAAGAGGTGTTTCCTCAGAGACTACACAGAGGTTTTCCAAAACCAGCAAAGCAGGTGTTAAACTGTAAGAACAGCATCTTCAAATGGCATCATGCATTTTCTAAAAGTTAAATTTCTGTGTTTATAAGCTCCAGATGTGTTTGCACTCTCTGTGGCTACACATGGACACAGGGGAAAAAAACAGATATGGGACAACCTTAGGAAATCCAGAAATAGCATAAAAATATTAAAGCCATTTTTCATAACTTCCAGATTTATTGGAAGTCACATCCTACTCAATTCAGAAAAAAATTTCTTACTCTTATTTTACATACTCAAATAAACATTTTAAATTCTCTGTGAAAGTTGGTAAAAGGTTTTGACTTTCACTAAAAAAATATTTTTTAATGACAGTGAGGAGCCTGTGGGATAAGAACACTGGGGACAACAGTAATTTGTTGCATTTATAATCCAGCCAAGGAATATAGCAGTTCTCTTCTTGGGACAGTATATTTTCAAAGAGACAGGAGGCAGTGTGTATATTACATCACATAATTTTGTAGAGATGAAGAACAGATAATGTACTTAAAGATGTGTCATTGTCCTCCTTCTGCTGTCAGCATTAGCCCTCTGCTGAACATCAGAGGAATGCTGGGAAGGCTGGCTTCCTACAGTAGAATAAAGCCCAAGTTTATTATTAAATATCACTTTCTTCATTTACTTGTAGAGATGTATTGCATCTGACTGAGGTAAAGCTCACAGCCCTTACAGGGCTTAAAATGCCATAGTAGATGCATGGATAAACTGCAGATATATTTCCAAGAAATAGGCCCACACAGGGCTTTGTGATTCCTAGAAGTATACACTTTTCAAAGAACTGCCTCCAAATGCCGAAAAAATAGAAATAAACAGTTCTTTGTCTGTCACTGTTTGTCTCCGAGCCACACGGTGTAACAGAACTAACATTGCAGTCTTCAGGTCTAAAATGTCAGCAGGTGCTGAGAAATAACTGACTCCATGAGGATACTCAGGTTATCCGAGGGAATACTTTGACTGTCGTGCTTCTGTCCCCAACATATAAAATGGGATGAAAATGTCTTCTTACTTGTGCAGCCTGAAGATTAATTACTATTTGGGAAGGATTATAACTATTCTGGACAGGCAGTACTGCAGAAGCATGAAGAAAATTAGTAATACTCTTTCCATTGTGGGGCTGAATTTTTGCACAGTGCCACCTCCTGAATGTGAGGAGAGGAATATTTCTATTTTTCTCTCTAATCCTTTCAGCCATTACGTCACCAAATGAGTCAGGATCCTCTCAAAAAAACCGATTCATGTTCCTGTGACTAACTGCTGCATCCACTCAGGGAGGCTACAGCAAGGTTATGTAAACTGTCCCAGTTCTGGCACTACCCAACTGTTGAACTCTCGACCTTCCACTTCTCATGTTCTTTTAATCTATTTTTGGATGTGATTTCCCAGTTTGCTTGTTTGGGTTTTTTTTCCCGTAATGGTAAAATAACCCAGAGATCTGTCAGCTGGAAGTAGACTGGTTCCATGTGTATCGTTGCAAAGATATATGCTAATGAGCTTATTAGAGGGTTGGGAGAGTCCTTTGGTTGCCTGCACTCCTCCTCCGGGAGGCTGCAGCTACCACTCAGAGGGGTTGGGCTGTCCTTGTCTGCCTGGGACAATTATTAGGAAGGTACAAAGTGTACATCTTAGCAGCGAGTTTCCAGCTATCTGCTGACAGTGGAGCGCTGGTGGGTGTTCCCACAGCTTGGGGTAGGGGCCGAGCTTCTCATAGATTGTCTTACATGCCTTCTTTCCCAAATCTGCCCCTTTCTACCATGCTCATAGAGGCTGTGTTCACTCTAGTGCCCCATCTGTTTGTCCCTATCACACACCAACAGCCTTGATGCACTGTTTTGCTGATAGTAACCCTCTTTCTAATGAGATGCTGACTTGTGGACTGGATTCCAAGTAAGCATTAATAAGATTTGCATTTGCTTTCAGCTTATTAATCAGAGCCTCTTCCGCTGGTGTTCTCTCCAAGGAAAACACATCCAAGCCAGCAGTGTGCTCATCGTGCTCTTTACCCACACTGTGTCTGCTGGCACCTGCAAATGGCTGGGATTCAGTGCAAACCTCCAGCAAAGCAGCCTTCACCTTGCTGTCGTCACATTGGCAGCACCACGGAATGCTGTCATGGAGCTGCAGGTTTGAGTGCCACTGCCCTCTTTTTGCATCATTCTCACCTCTTGTAGTATTTTGAACTATTTTGTTGACAATGTCAAAGAGAACCTGTGCCCTCATCAGCTTATTTTCTAACTGGGAGCCTTTATTGCTTGGCAATTGCAGTTGCATCCATCATTAGGGATCAATTCTGGATCCTTCAGCTGAAGAAAAACCAATAACCGTGGCACTGTGCCATAGCTGCCTGTATGCAGATGACCATGCTCATCATTTGGACATTCCCTAGCTGCACTGGAAAACAGATATAGGATGCAGCGAAGCCAGGCAGAAGGAGGGACAAAATAAATGTGGCCACACTGCTCTCTGTGACACGCAGCCACGTGCTGAACAGATGCATCAGCACTAAGCTGGTGAGTACCCAAGTGAAGAACTAAAAACTTTATAAGACTATTTCTACCCAAAAAGAGTACCTGCTCAGTCTGGAACAGATGACCATCTTGCTGAACTGTTCAAAACTTCTGTGACTGTCAAATCTTAAAGTACCTAAATATGAGATTTTTTTCTCAACAAGCATCCAAAAGTTGGAGCTGTATGCAAGGGTAAGGAACGGTTTCCCATATAAGTGCAAGACTTAAGATGAACCAGACCTAGAACTGTTAATCCACTGGTAGAAGAGAGAAAACACAAAAATGTACCCATAAGAATGCAAAACTCAAACTCACAGAGGTAAAATCTAGACAAACAAAATTAAAAGGGAAAAATGAATAATCTGAGGAATAATAAAGGTCTCTGCACAAACACTTTGTATACAGTATTAATGGAAAGAGAAGTCATTGAGATTAAATGTACTGATAAAACAAATAATACAAAATAACATGGTCAAGCAGGCAGAAGTGAGACCAAGAGCCAGATTTTGCAGACACATAGTATTAATGTAGTGCAAAGGCATGGAAAAAGAAATGTTGCTGTAAACCTCAGAAAACCTCATTATATGAGTACAAGATGGCATCAAAAAACCTGCTCCGAAATCAAACCCCATGATGCAAACTAAAAAAATACCTCAGGAAACGAAATGCAAAAGAAGCAGTAGGGTGACAATAATTATGTGAATCGGTAAGACTTCAGCCTTGTTTGAGAGAAAAACTCAGTCAACCAAAATGCCGTAATGGTGGTAGGATGGTATAAAATCCAGGCTGCCATCATTATTCCGAGTCCCTTGAAGGTGAGGTCAGTAGGGCTGTCATGGGTGTCACCGTGTGAATGACTGTACCAACTCAGGCAGGATAAGCATCTTTTGTTATGCAGATCAAGATGACTTCATTCGTGAGTGTTTTGCTGCACCCTTCTCTTACACACTTTTCCTACCAGGAACAACAGGATGTTTCTTTTCAGATACCCTTGCTTCACTTCCCTTCAGTGTTTATTTCATTTGAGATCTAAGAAGAGTTGGCTGGTAATTGAGCTCCCTTTTCCCAAAAGTGCCTTTCGGGTGTCCCTGAAGCATGTTTGTAAGTGTGCTTCCACTTTCCCCATGCTGTGACTGGATGAGGAAAATCTTGGCAAGCACCGTAGCCAGAAAAGCTTGCACATTTGCAGACAGCTGGAATTTGTGACTAAATACCTTCCTGGATGAGGATTTCTTGCTTTGGAGAAGCAGGATGATTCCTAGTGCTTCATGGCAAACAGTGGTAGTGTTAAAAGCACTCAGGTAAGTCAAACGGCTCCTCTGCAAGATTACGGACCTCATCTAGATAAAGAAAGTTGGCAATGGCATTTAGGATCCTATCTGCAGAAGAAGTGAGTAATCCCTGTCAACAACAGGAGTAGGATTAGCTGAATCTCCTGGGAGCAGCATGTATCTCACAACCTTTTGCTGGCCACAACCTGGTTTGAGAGAGTTCAGTAAGTGGAATAAAATTTGTCTGTAACCGCAGTAAAATGTGCTTTTCTGCCATCTCATCCACATGCATTTGCTGGCTTCCTTGGGATTATGTGCCAAACAGGTAAAAGCAACAAAGCTGCAACTAAAGACAATTTCTAAATGGCTTTAATAATAGTTTTTTAAACTAGAAGACATTATTTTTGCTATTTTCCTACCATCAGACAGTTGCTGAATTCTGAAAAAAGGGGGAAAAAAAAGCATAGATGTGGTTACCACATATAACCATTACATACCACCAAAAAACAGGTAATCATTTATCCTGTCCCAAAATAAGGCAGTATGACTGAAAAGGCAACAACACTATGCAGTGCTAGTGACTTGTACTTTGGAGTACCAATTCCTACAGCAGAAGACAGCTGGTAGCTTTTTGGCTGAGTTCATTGCCACCACAGAACCAAAAGACACCCAGAGGAAGAAGAAATGTCTAGCCATCATGTTTGATGTGAGTTGTTTCATCATTAAGTTTGAGGGTGTAAAGCAACTGAAGTAGAAAATGACACTAAATCACTAAAGAGCCTTTTAAAAGAGTTATTGCTTGTGACTCTCCATGATGCTGAAACTGCAATGCTACAATTTTGAGGTATGTAACAAAAGGAGGGAATTAGATATACATAGCCGGCTTAATTTTCTGGTCATGAAAGTACAGCAGATGAACCAAGATACAAGATCCTCAAATTGCTAGAAAAATGGGTAAGAGAAAGGCACAGAAAGCAATCAAGCCAATTATTTACCATTGTCAAGGAAGCATCTGAAAGGAAGCTGAAAACAAACCATATGAAACAAGTGCTCATATCTATAATTTTGTGGAACTGGGCATATGCCAAAGGAGAACTCCCACCCACATGCACAGAGTACTTCAATTTTTGAGGCAGTCTGGGCACACAAGATAGAGCATCATTGATAAAGGCAGTTGGCTGACAGCACTCAGATCTCAGACGCTTCCCCAGAGGACCTTCTGAAACTGAAGCGTGTCTCCAAAAACCTGGAGATGTCACTGTTTGGCAGACATGGCCAGGGATATCAAAGACCTGGTAAACAGTTGGAGTTCATGTGGGTATGTGCAAAACCAACCCAAACCTGATGACATGTACATAGCATTTGGTTTTTCTGTGCTCTAAAAAGGGAGAGCGTGGGAATGAACTTGAGTATTGGTAGCACATTGTCCGCACCATTTAATTGTCATTCCTGGCTTCTCTTAGATGATTCAAACTTAAGTTTCTTCAAGAGACTACCCTGCAGATGGATAGGCATGGTCTAGTGTGTTCCATTTGAAAGCTGGGTCCAGGGATCAGTCCCTGATCCTCCCTTATTGAGTGGTGTAGACATAGATAGTTACAGGTGCCTCAGAAAAAGTTAAATCTTGCTTGTGCCCTTCCACCCATACCACAGATATTTTTTGCTACTGCCTAACTGAGGTGACCTACCTGAGACCCTGAAATTGCCTTGGCTGCCCATCCCTCCCTGTCTGTGCACACACTGTGGGCTGTCTTTCAGGCTGACAGGAAGCAGATGACTGTCAGACACTGCACTGACCACAGCAGGAATCATTTCAGCAGGCCTGGTACCCGCAGCCTCGTGCTTTCAGATAACAGCCCTGACTTGGGCCACTCTGTTCAGATTATTTGCCTTGGAAGAGGAGGCCTACGTCACCATCATGTTACGATGACAAAGCTTAATCGCTGTTTAAAAGTGCTGCAGACCTATTAAAGCAAGCTGTTAAAAAGAAAATATACGCCAAACCATCCCTGAATAGAGTAATATTCCCTGCAGAAAGTGTTAACAGCAGCCTGTGAAAATGTTTGCTGCCAAGATGAATATATACTTTTGGTACTTTACCCCATCAAACAGAAGTGGTAGTAAGACCAAGAAGTAGGATGAAAGGGGAATACCTATGGGCCAAAGCCTGCCGCTGTGGGCAAACTACAGTCCTCCAAGAACTTAACACTAAATTGATAAAGCCAGACAAGAAAGTATCAGCCCACAATTACTAAATACCCCACCACCAGAAGTGCAAGGCTGTTGGTCGTCAGTGGGAGAATAGCCTGATACATATGTTGGTATCGAGCACCTGGAAAGTATACACCTGACTCTTTACAATGCCTCACAAACCCAGGGTGTTTGCAGTCAAGCAACCAGATCACTCAAAGAGAGATTATCTCTAGAGATAATTAAGTGCTCTCTTAACATGTAAACAAGAAGCAGTATTCACACTCATTTTTTGAGACAAAATTAAATATTACAGGAAAAGTCACCCAAGTGGGAGGTGTTATACCAGGATTCGGTATGGGACTGTGTCTAGGGACCTCAAAAACTCAACATGTAATGTTTGATAAAGGTTGATAAAGGAGACTTGCAGCATAACTCTTGGCTGTGCTGGTGCTGGCAGCTGCAGTAGAGTGGGAGTCTCCGGGGAAGGCTGGGGCCCTGCCGAGGGCTGCCTGGGACAGGAGGCCCGGCTTGTTCCCTACACTGCTGCCACATGAACCATTCCATGCCCCTTGGCCACCACACATGGCAAAGGGATTTTTATCTTGTCTCTCCCTCTTTCTGTTCGTGCGTGTGTACAGAACAAGAGGCAGGATGTTTTGGAAAGACTTGAAGGCCAGCCAAAATGAAAGCGAGAGAAATCATTGGAGCAGCCAACGGGCTCCAGCAAGAGGAAAAGGGGACACTGAAGTACATAGTAGTCTTTCCATTAATTTCAGGGCAGGCTGGATCAAACCCATATAAGCCTAAGGCCAGAAACAGGAAATGTCATGCTGAATATTAGGAAACAAACTGTGGCAGTGAATGCAATCAAGCAATTTGTGCACAGGGAGGGAACAGAGTGTTGTCCTACTGTTATAAATGAAAATGCCC
>VWZT01010241.1:439282-482874 GCA_013397055.1 Pachycephala philippinensis | reverse complement strand
TATTGGTAAGGGTTAATTGGCTATTGGTAAGGGCTAGTTGGTTATTGGTAAGGGTTAGTTGGTTATTGGTAAGGGTTAGTTGGCTATAGGCTATTGGTAAGGGTTAGTTGATTATTGGGAAGGGTTAATTGGTTATTGGTTATGGTTCACGTCTGACCCGTGGCACCTCTGCACCCTTGGCTCACCTGCACCCAGGACTGGGCTGTCACTCCTTTGGGCAGTGCTGATGCGTCAGAGATCTCCCTGTTTCTTTAACTGCTTTATTACCCCGGTGCCAAAGCTCCATCCCCGTGCTGAAAGCAGCCGAAATTGGCCCCTCACAGCCCATCAAACCCCTCCTCCAGCAGGGAGGCACCTCGGAGTCCCAGGGAGCAGCAGCTCCTCCCCAGCACCGGAGCGATGCCGAGGGCTGGAGACATCTCGAGCTCATCCAGGGCACCTCGGGGATGGAAAATGTTCTTTAACACAACCACGGGGAGAGGCTGGCTCTGAAGAGCCATGAGTGAGTAACAATGGGGCCATTGAGCAGCTGTGCTCTCAAACAGCTGCTCCACACCCCCAGAGCGCCCTGCAGGACTTATTTGTGTTTGAAGAGGCTCTGCAAATGGTTCCCCTCCTGCTGAAGGTCCTGGAACAGGCAGGAGAAGGAAAAAGAATTTCCTTATTAATGTTGAAGTGAAATAGATTTCCAATTTTCTGAACAAGGCTGAGGTTTCTTAGAGCAGCAGCTCTTCCCCTGGACTGAGGTGTTTTGAACCCTTCTTCAGCTTTCCCAGTTATTCTCATTTTTCTGCCAAATTCTTTTTCCCCAAATTGCTTTCAGCCCAGCCCACTGTGCACCTGGAACAGCCTGGGTGACAAAAATCCAGCCACACAATTGGAGCAATACAATTCTACCTTAAAATCACAGATTTTCTTTTAAACCTGTGTTTCTCCATTGCCAGAGCAGATCCTGGTTCCCGATGATACCGAAATCTGTCCCCCAGAGGAAGCGGGATTTGGATCTGCTCCCCAGGGCTGGTGCTTCATGATCCAGTGGTTTTATGGATTTATTTAATTAATGCAGGAGTGAAGCAGTACACACACGGGCTACATTTTGCTGTGTTAGCTCTGCCCACTGCCTGAATATTTAAAAAATAACCACAACTAGAGCTCACCTTTAGCATTTCTCATCAGATTTCAGAGTATTTAAGAGAAAAGGTCACTGAAATTAAATGAGATGCATCAACTCAAGAGGAACCCAAGAATTACAAAGAAGATTTTACAGCCTTTAACCCACCAGGATGATGTGAGCAGAGACCTGTTCCCAGAGCCAGTGGGTCCATCCTACTGCCTCCGTGCCCTGATTCCAGCCCCACAGGTGACCACTGCCTTTCCTGAAGGATTCAAGAGCAAACAGAGCTTTCCCAAAGAATTTAGGACACCATCCTGCTGGCTGTTGAGCTCTTTGGGGCATCAGGATGGAGCTGCCTCTTACCAAACTCTTCTCACCATCAGTGCTCCCGGCCGGAAGGGATTTATTTGGGAGTCTGACTTCGGCTCCGAGTGCTGAACGCTGAAAATAAGTGGCCCAAGGAGGTGGGGAATGCATCAGTGTGAGGCCAGGGATGCAGAGGCTGTTTTGCAGCACCGATGCCTCTCCCAGCAGCACATTAAATCTCAGCTGTGCTCAGCCAGGACTGAAATAGTCATTTATAGAGTCCCCTGCACCTGGGGATGTCACCTGTGAGCACATTGCAAGAGCAAGCCCAAATTTAGTGCCCTTGCCCTCCTGCCTGGCTCCAGCACTCCAAATGATCCACGGCTGCTCCTGCCTCGCCTTCTCCAGAGTAAACAGAGGCACCAAATTTCTGTTCACAAGTGCAGGCAAGCTCCAGAGTTAATGATTGTAATTACCAATTGAACAGACTCCGAATGCTAATCTATTATAAAGTGGCCTGTTAATTGGTGTTAAACTGCCATTAACCTGCCATTTCCCGTGTTTCCAAGCTGACCTGGAGCACGGCACCGTGGAAAACCCAATCTACTTCTCATCCCTGGCAATCACCGAGTGCAGATTTGGAGAAGAATTAGAAAAAAAATCTACATACCTGGAACTGAAATTGTTGTAACAAAGGGTAACACCTTCCTGCTGCTTTGAATTCCAGTCTTTGGATGGTGTAGGACTGTAGCTGTCCATGGCTTTCCGTGGAATTCTTTGTGCCACGCTCCCTCTGGCAGTGTCCGTGCTCTCTCCAGGAACTGGGCTCTGCCAGGCTGGACTGGCACTGCCATCAGGGCTCTGTTCCTATTCCTGAGCTGCAAATCTGCAGCTGGAGCAGATTCCCTGTGGAGCCAAGGCCTTTCCCACCGTGGGGGTCTCCCTGTCCCAGCCCACCGAGCCCAGCCGTGGTACCAGGGGGCTCCAGACCTGGTCCTGCAGAGTATCAACATCCAAACCCAGCAGGATCAGCACAACCCTCCCTGATCAGACCCCTGAACCCCTTCAAAATCATCCAGAGCTGCCCCTAAGGGGATCCTGGAAAAACAGCTGTCAGTCTGTCTTTTCCACCTCTGCCTTCAGCCACTCCAGCTGACCAGTCTCTGTCTGGGCTTCAATTTATAGAAGTGGTGACAAAAGGTCACTTACAAAGTCCAGGTGCCCGCCAGGGCAGTGAACTTCCACTTAAATCTGCTGCAAGAGGGAGAGCTGGAATTTCCATTTCAGACACCCATCAGGTGACACAGCTCTGCTGACTGGTCTCTTCTCAAAAACTGTCACTGAAGTGGCTTGACCTGCCAGAGCCTTTCTCAGGTGATCTCACCCGACTGATATCTAGACTGAGTTCTCTCTTCTCGTTTTATATAACCAAATGTAAAAGTTCATGGGAACTTGAAGTGACCTTTAGAAAGTCCCAAAATTATTCATTTCCTGAAAAACTCACCATTACTCACCAGCACATCGCCTCCCTCTCCGTGTGAGATCCCACTGCACCCACTTCAGCAGCCCTCACCAGAGGAGACAGGACAGAATTTCCCAATTTAAAAGATGTGCAAGAGTTTGAAAAGAGTTTGAAGGGAGTGAAGAGTTTGAAGAGGGGAGCAGAGAATTTTTTATATGCCAATCCAAATCTCTTGGTGTTCAGTTACCTTTAAAATCAGGTCTAGGTTATTAGAGAAGGGGGAAAAAAAGGGTCAGCTATCCAGAAATCCTGTGGAAACACAGACTTGCCCTGTCCTGAGACTCTTTCCACGACGTTTTAGTGATAACTAGGAAAACAAAGCCTTTGTCATTTAGGATTACCTCGAGTTCCCTGTACTCCTTGCCAGGGCAGGGCTGTTGTTGCAGCTCATTTATGGCATTTTTCACTTTCCTTCCAGAATCCTTCCATCACCTGCCTTGGCACGTTGCATTCCTAACCAGATTGTACTGAAAGGTACAAAAAGCAAAGAAATAAAACCTGCTCTGCCATCAATAATAAACATAGGAAGCTTCTAGAGGTGAGAATCCATCTCGTTCAGTGTCTTCTGCTGTTGATGGTTATTATTCCTCCATTCAGGCTTTTCCAAGACATCTATTTATCACTTTCCTTCCTGGCACTGGCAGCTTGCCTGAGTCCACCTGCTTGAGCCTCCTGTCTCCTCTTCCTCAAAAAAATGTGCAGATATTCTCTTTGATACCATTTACTGCCACTCAGCTGCTCGCCCACAGGAAATTCTCATTTATTTGAGTCTGCAGAGGCCCTGTTACATTGATAAACTGATTCCTGTGGCAACCAGCCATTCCTTTTCCTTGGGAGCAGGTAAGCTGAGGCCACATCACCTCTGGGCAGAAAACATCACCCCAAAACTGCCCATCAGCAATGTCAGCACTTCCCCCTGGCTGGAAGCGAGGTTAATTCTCAGTTCTGACGCCGATCCCAGCTCTGGGTGTCACCTCCCACCCTGGGAATGATGCTCCTGGGGCAGCTGCAGCACAGAGCCCCACACCTGGGTGTGTTTCTCACCTCCCAGCTGACTCTGTGCAGTGACACAGTGACCAGGGTTTTGGCAGGAGATCAGAGACCTGTCAGTCCCCAGCTCTCTCATCCAGCCCTATCACACACAGACTTTATTGTTGCTGGGATACTGGCAGCCCTGCACGTTTTGCTTTGCTTATCTTTTGCTCTTCAGTGTTACATATTCCCTGTCTTTTCTCAAACTCCCTCATTGCTATTCCATCCATTGCTCACACCTGCACAGTCCCTCCAGTTTCCTGCCTTATTTTCTGCCAGTGACTTCAAATTCTGCTTGAGTGCACATTCCTTTTACAGCAGGAAAGGAAAAGAAACCTATCCAGATGGGATGGGATGCCTCTTCTGCTCAGGAAAATGAACTCTACAAGCTTTGCACTACAGGAATTTCCTGGTTGGGCTCAGGGAGGACAGACGAGCAGGATCATAAAAATCCCAGGATTGTTTGGGTTGGAAAAGACCTTAAAGCTCATCTAGTGCCACACCTGCCATGGGCAGGGACACCTTCCACTATCCCAGGCTGCTCCAAGTTCTGTCCAGCCTGGATTTGGGCACTTCCAGTCTGGCATCCTGTGCCAGGGCCTCCCCACCCTCCCAGGGAAGGATTTCTTCCCAATATCCCATCTAGCCCTGCCCTCAGGCAGTTTAAAGCCCTTCCCCTTGTCCATTATGATGTCAAGGATAGCTGTCAAAATCCCAAATGCCCACTACAGCTTCCTCTACACTTAATCCCACTTGCTTTTATTTCACCAGCATGGTCCAAAATGGATGTAGAGCCTGAGCCAAGGACTTTCTCATCACACTTGTTCAAGAGAGTGGCTCCTCAGAGCACCCTTCTTCTAGAGAGGTAAAGAAAAACTTCATTGCATCAATCTGGAGTTTTTCCTTAATTACTTTAGGGTTGAAATCCAAATGCAAAGATTTCCATAATATCCTTAAGAAATTGGTTTAGTACAGGGAAATGAATTAAAAACTGTTCTTCACATCTTGGGACTCAACGGCCTCGTCGCTAATGACTTTTCCTAAGCTGACAATGATATTTATGGGAAGAAGGGAGACTGGAGAATGCCATGAAGTGGCATTTCAGCATTGTTCCTGTTTTGCAGATCCACCGAGGGTGCACAGCCCAGCTCTAACAGGAGGAGTGCAGGAGGCAGAGGATCTCTCGTTTCTTGGCCGGGTGTTCAGGAGCGGGTGAGACGCGCGTGTACCCTGCTCGGGGTGAATGTCCTTCCCTGCCTCTGGGGCAGCCCAGGGGCTGTGGGGAGCTCAGCACACACAAACTCACTCCCATGCCTGCTTTGCTTCTCCCTTTTGCTTTGGCACAGGGCTGGGTGCTAATTTAAACCCAAGCGTTGGCTTTCTCACGGGGTGTGTGGGCCGGGCGCCTTCTGCGCGCGGAGGCACACGAGGCTCCAGCTACGCTTTTCTCCTTTCCTAAATAAACCCCAAAGGCCCACCGGCCATTTTTATCCATGTAAACACTGACATTGGGGTAATCAAAAAGGGGGTGCAGCTTTTGTAAGTCCGAATCAGCAAGTCAAAGCCACTCAGTTACATTTTTAATGCAGAAACACCTGGGTCTGTAGGCATGCTTCCTGACCAGGCAGGGCCAAGACTTGGCCAGAGCCAAGGCCTCACTGGGAGGGGATTCCCCAACATATTCTACAAGTAAACCTCTATTAATAGCAGTTCAGAAAATTTCTCAAAATGACACATGTCCTGTAGTTACATAACAGTATGTGAAAGTTTGTAAAGCAGTCGACTTTGTCATTTGTCTTCAGCTAATTAGTCAATGGTACCATGAACAAGCTGCAAACTACCAAAAAAATGCACATGTGCAACATCAAATAATACCTTACAAATAACGTATTCAGAATTAGTAAGACATCTACAGTAACTTGCCCAAAAAATTAAGAGAGGATCCCAAATAACGACTGTGCCTCAGCTCCTGCTGAGGGCGATGGCAAAACTCCTGAAGCCACGTTGGTTTGTGACTTATGTGCCAAAACACATCTCAGGGCATCATCATTGCCTCAGACACCCCCAAGCCCCTGGAACAGCCCCCTCAGCCAACTGTGGCACTTACCATATAATTAATTATTTCCGACTGCAGTTAATTATTTCATGCCCTGCTTTGCTTCATTACAGGGGTGCCATGGCTTTTCTGTCACACGTGGCAATGATGACTGAAATGATGTATTTTGTGTGTGTCCTAAGAATCTGCAAGAGCCAAGGCAGGGGGTTGGAATGAGATGAGCTTTAAGGTCCCTTCCAACCCAAACCATTCCATGATTTTAAACCATTCCTTTCTAAGCTGAGTGTGATGCTGGGTTTAATATTCCAAACCAGTATCAGACTGGTCTGGTGAGGTCCTTCATAGTCACAGAACATCCTGAGCTGGAAGAGACCCACAGGGATCATCCCAGCTCCTGGCCCTGCACAGACACCCCAAAATCCCACCCTGGGCATCCCTGGCAGTGGTGCCCAAATGCTCCTGGAGCTCTGGCAGCCTCGGGGCCGTGCCCATTCCCTGGGCAGCCTGGGCAGTGCCCAGCACCCTCTTTTTTCCTGACCTTTTCCTGATCTCCAACCTGACCCTCCTCTGACACAGCTCCATACCTGCGACTCATCAGTGACCTTCTCGGGGTTTGTTTGTGTGGATGGAGAGCAAACAAAAGCCTGGATTTGCAGAGTGCTGCTTCTCAGCAGGAATTCTCTTCCTGGGTGCTCCCAGGACACTCCATGGACAGCAAGGTCCCTCACTCAGGTTCATGCCCTGCTTGTAGCAACAGGAATCTCTTTCCCTGCCACCTGCAAAGACAACAAAAACAGACACTCTGGGGGCTGCTGGGAATCACCTTCTCAAGGCCCTTCTCCTTTTGCTCCATTTGCTCTCCACAGGGACCAGCCCCTCATTAAAGGGCTTGGTCGGGCTCTGCACCTCCTCCTGAGGAGCAGAGGTGCTGGCAGGACCTCCCAGGCTGAGCCCTGTGCCCGGGGCTGGAGAGACAAGGGCAGCCCCGAGGCAGGGGGCGAGGAGCTGGGGATGGCCAGGGGTCAATCAGCAGCTCCACTAATTGCTAAATTCACTCATTTTCCCACAACACAGGGAGGAAGGAACCCGAGTAAATTGCTGGGGCGGGTTGTGTGTAACCCTTGGCTCAGGGCAGGTCATGAAACTACAGGCTGGCTTTTCACAACTCTCTGACCTCCCCAATTACATTCTTTTTCAAGCAGTAATTTCCTAATTAACAATTTCTCCCCTTTGAAGCCTTGCACTGCGTTTTCTCCTTTTCTGACAGCAGCAAAATTGTTTGTCCCATTTCCTCACGTAGATTTTCATTTGCTGTCCTCCTGAACAATGGTAAGAAGAGAACAATGCAGGGAAATACTCTGAGTTACCCCCTGCCCAGATCAGAGAGACATTTCTTATCTTTGACACCTGCTGGCAATTAATCCTCTGCATGCCTGAATTTACAATTAGGAGCCCTCCTGTAGCAGGATTCAGCCCTGGGTCCCAGCTGCCCTCTGCCTCCCCAGGAGCTGGAGGGGGACAAATCCTGCTCTTATTTCAGAGTATTTAAGGAGGAATTTCTCTCTGGAGCATCCCAGGAGGAACTTCTCTCCCTCCAGTACCCACTGAGGGGAAACTTGGGCACTCTCCAGCTTGGAACCTCAGCTTTTACTCCCCTTGGTTTTGACATGAGGATGCTTTTTGTCCGTGGAAAGACGTGACTTTTCCTACAAAAAACATTTGGATTTGGAGCTGTTTCAGTCCCTCTGTGCCTCTGCAGCAGCCCCACATCAGACATCCCTCAGAATAACAACAGCCCTTTCCTATTGATTATATTTTGGGTTTGTCCTGGAATCTGGAAGGCCGAGGAACCTTCTGCACCATCAAATTAACTCCTGCCCTACCAAGCACTCTGTGCAGTTTTGCAGCCCAGGCTTTTGTTGGAATATAACAATACCTTGGGTTTGCCCATTTGAAAGTATTTCCGTGCCCTATACAGCGAGTCAGCTTTGCAGAGTGCAGAAAACTGAATAGAAATATTGCAAAGAACACTGTTCTTTGAAGTGCTCATGGCATTAGGCAGCCATTTAGTGCTTTAAAGAACACCATTTTATTAAGTATTTCAAAGCAACTTCGGAGCTATTATTTCTTATTTTGCTGTTTAAACCTGTAAGTTTGAAAATTAATCATTATAGGACCTTTGATGCAAAAATCTATGAATAAAATAAATTCTGAGAGCTGCTTCCACACTAAGTTATATTAAAACACTCCTTCATCCCCTTATTAATTTAATGCACATCTCAGAAAGTATCTTAAATATTAGCAATAGCATTCTACTAAATAACCCAAACCCCCTATGGCTTCTTGACTTTTCTTCCTTTCACATGTAAGATATTTCTCATGGCTTTCCAGTGACCTTTAAATAAACTTCTGAGGTTACTAATTAGCATGAGAAATAATAGATTCCCATTTCATGGGTAATTTCATGGTCAAGCAGCCCACCAGAGACAGGCTCTGCAATATCCAGAGTGTGTGCAGCCTTCCCTGGGCAGCATCCCTGGGAACACAGGACAGTTTTCCTCAGTTCCTGAGAGCTGAGCTGGATTCTGTCATTCCATGGGTAAGATCTTGGAAGAGGGAAAGGAGAAAGAAGGGGAAGGACACGTTTGAAAGGTTCACAAGAACTCCAAAAACTGCCCCAGTGCCAGCGGGGACATTTGGGGTGACACAGAGGAACAACATTGGCACCACCATCCCAGGGAATTCCATATCTCCCTGTTCCCAGGGCGAGTTCCTCTTGTCTCTTCTCAGTTACCCTTCCTTTGGGTTTATCACAGGATTTCATTTGAAGCAGTTGCTTTGCACATGGGTTAAAGCAATTTTTTATATATTTTTTTTTAGGTTTCAAGCAAGGGAAGACAAAATGATCCCTGGGATTGTATTTAAAAGCAGACCCTGTTAGGTTGGCATGGGAGATCACCACAGGGGTGGTCAGGCATTGGAATGGGCTGCCCAGGGAACTGGTGGATGCCCCATTTCTGGCAGTGCCCAAGGCCAGGTTGGAGCAGCCTGGCACAGTGGGAGGTGTCCCTGCCATGGCAGGGGTGGCACTGGATGGGATTTAAGGTCCCTTCCAACCCAAACCATTCTGGGATTTGAAGAAAGAGGCTGTATCCCCACAGGTTGTACCCGCCCCAGGATGGGAAGAGCAGGGGATGGAAAAGCAGGCAGGAAGAAGAGGGCAGGGGGTCAGGGCAATAAGCACTTGCTGTCAGTCCAGGAGAGCATTTCTAGGCTCAGTTTTGCCCTGATCTCAGGGGAGGACTTAACTTAGGGACCACAGAAACTGTTTCAACAGCAGCAATGCAAAAAAAGAGGGAAATCATGAAAGAAGGGTCTATTTGGCAAAAAAAAAACCCCAACTAGGTAAAAGCTGGGGGCACAGGGCAGGTCCCCCCCAGCCTGGCTTTACCAGCCAGTTGCCATAGAAACCCATCACCGCAGAGCTCTGGGGCCCCAAACTCTGCAGCATCACTGATGCCAAGGAAACCCAGCCCTCGTGCTCAGGGAGGGCTGCCCTTCCCACTGCACCTCGGGGGCAGAGCAGGGATGGCTCAGTGCAGCTGCCTGGGTGCTGTTCCCATTCCCGATTTTCAGTGATTTACAGGCCAGCTTTCACTTGATATCCATGTGCTCACAAAGGAGATAACGTTATGTGCATCATTTTCTGGGAATATCCATACACCACAGTGCATAAAGCAAATAGCGTATTGATGGGAAAGAAATAACAGAATATTAAAGCAAAATCAATAAATGCCTTCAAATCTCATCTCTCAGCCTTACTTAACTTTGTTTAGGGAGCCAGGGAAGCTCCCAGGAGCCATGGAGCTGGCCATGATCCCAGCTGGGATGAGGAGCAGGGAACCTTGGAGACACAGCAGCACCTTCCTGGAGCGTGGAGAAAACACTGCAGAGAGAAGCTGGGGTTTTATAACCCAGGGTGGTATTAATCATCAATTAGCATTCAGCTGAGCACCTCCACACCAACCAGCTGCTCCCAGCTGTGACACAGCTCGGGCTGGAGGGCAGGCAGAGCAACCACCAACACTGTGCTAATTGTTCAGATAAAAACCTCGGCTCGTTTCACCTTTTATCAATGAGAATACTCAGTGTCAGCTCCATTTTCTGGGTGGGAAGTGCTGTGCTGGGGGCACACCAGGCTCCTGCCATAGATCACCTCGCTCGAGGTGCAGGAGAAGGTGCTGATGTGAAATATTTTTATTTAGGCCAGTTCCCTGCCAAAAGTGGGTCCAGAATTAGGTTAGTAAGTCGGTATTTCCACACATGATGTGCCCTGGTTTTCCAAAGTGCTGAGTACCCAGCCCAGAAGTTCCCTCGTGGGGCTTGAAACTTTATTTTTGGCACCTGGTTGTATAGAAAGACCATCTGTGACAGGCAGCGCTCGCTGCCACGTAATTAATGCCAAGTTACATAAGCCATTCATGAATAAGCATTATTTTCCATATATTAAGCTTGCAGAGACAGGCTTCAGAACTGAACTGGTATTTAGCAAGGTAGGCCTCTGAAATTGTCAATTAATGCTCCTTGACATTTCCTAAGTATGTTAATTTATATGGAACCACTGCAGCCAACTCTGCATAAGATAACTCTGAGCCTCAGCCGTAAACTAAGGAGAAATATGCAGTTGAGGAGCATTATGGCTGCTCTTTGTCATCCCCCTGACATAATGCACATTGTGTATGCAATGCAGGGAAGATAAACACATATATAAAGCAGGCAATTACCTCAGCTCACACAGACTATCATATTTATGACCATTTGCAGGGTGGATGTAATTCATTGACTTTAGGTGCTGGAGTAAATACATCACTCTAACCCCACGAGCCGGGCTGTGAAATGCAGGTATCGAGATTTGCTGCCATCTGCTAAGCCACAAAAACCCCCATCCTCCTTCCAAAGTGGTGGGCAGGGGGAGGAAGGATGGGAAGAGCTGGGATCAGAGCTGCTCTCTGCCAAGGAATGGCAGGGAATGAGGGCAGGATGAACAAGGAGAGGGTTATATTTGATAAATATAAATAAATCCACAGATTAAAAGTTCTGTTCCTCTGAAAGGCAGGTTCCTGCTGAGCAGCACTTGGAGTGGATTGGGGCAGGGTCACATCTGATCATCCCTGGATAGCAGCACAGCTGTACCAGTGCTGCTTTGTGCTTGCACTCAATGATCCCAAAGATCTTTTCCAACCTAAAAAATTCCATGATTTTGTGTTTTTCCAAGGAGGTGGCCTGGTCTGGGTGCTTCCCTCAGGATCAGGTACCCACCTGGGGCTGAAGAGGACGGAGAGCCAGATTCCACCTGAATGAGAACACAGAACACGAGGACGGAGAGCCAGATTCCACCTGAATGAGAACACAGAACACGGCAAGAACAAGGTGGTTCAGCCTGGAGAAAGCTCCAGAGAGACCTTAGAGCTCCTTCCAGGGCCTAAAGGGGCTCCAGGAGAGCTGGAGAGGGACTGGGGACCAGGGATGGAGGGACAGGACAAGGGGAATGGCTTCCCACTGGAAAAGAGTAGGTTTAGATGGGATGTTGGGAAGGAATTGTTCCATGTGAGAGTGCTGAGGCCCTGGCACAGAGTGCCCAGAGAAGCTGTGGCTGCCCCTGGATCCCTGGCAGTGCCAGGGCCAGGCTGGACAGGGCTTGGAGCAGCCTGGGACAGTGGAAGGTGTCCCTGCCATGGCAGGGGTGGCACTGGAGGGGCTTTAGTGTCTCTCCCAACTCAAACCATTCTGGAATTCTCTGATCGTGCCCATCCATCCTCCCTGAGCCCAGCCAAGGGACAAAGCTCACAGGGTCCATTTTCCCAAGCTGAGCTGCTTGGCCACGGAGCTGGCAGGAACTTGGCACCTTGGGGCCCTGAGTCAGGCCACTTCCAGCCCCACAGCCAGCTTGGGATAACAACAGGGGCTGGATTTCTCAGACCCTCTGCC
Source organism: Pachycephala philippinensis (assembly GCA_013397055.1). Classification (NCBI taxonomy): domain Eukaryota; kingdom Metazoa; phylum Chordata; class Aves; order Passeriformes; genus Pachycephala; species Pachycephala philippinensis. The sequence continues at coordinate 470,856 of VWZT01010241.1, read as the reverse complement.
CACTGAACTGCCATTCATATTGTCCCTGGCAAATGACTAATGAGGGGCAATTAAAGCCCAATTCCTCTCTCCCTGTGCTGCTGCAGGCACTCAGTGAGCCGAGGGCGGGCACACAAATGTGCCACTCGCATTTGCTGTCATTTCACAGCCGATTTCATCTGATGCGAAATGGGGAAGGCAGTAAAGAATCAAATCAGAAAAACCATTTAACCTCCCAGATTATGAGAATATATATCACTCAAAACACGGCACTTCCCAGATCCTCAGTGAAACTGGAATCTGCCTGGCTGACTTGAATCCCAAAGACATGCAGGCTGTAGAGGCACGGAGCTGTGACCTGACAGCACGGGGAGCTGGAGATGGATGTTTAATAAATGTAGTTTTCAATAGATATTCCCAGAAATTGGAAACATTTTGCAGTTGTATCTTCAACAATCACAGTCTATTCTGTTCCATAACCAATATGAGCGATTACTCGAGGAGATATAACAAATGCAAAATGTTTTTAAAAAAGATTTTGAGAGTGATAAAAAATGAATTACACAAACACAGTGAGGAAACCAGAAAGAGAAGGGCTGCTCTACAGGAAGCACAGCTCATCCCTTCATGCTGTACCGCTTTGGGAAAGGAAAAAGGGGGGATAAATTAAGCACTTCATTCTGTAAGTAAGTTTTAAGGTAATCTGATTACAACAGCTCCCACTAGCACCATTCCAGAGCAGCAAAGGATAAAATCAATAATGAACATCAACATTTCCATTTTGTTTATTGGCTCTGTAATTCAGCCACGAGGATCTGCCTTTCACTCAGGGCTTGGCCAAGGGAGGGCCAGGACTACCCCAGCTGGGATTTCTCCAGCTGATGTATCCAGGAATTGCCCATTTATTGCTGAACAAAGAACAACACGGCTCCAAAGGTGATACTCTGGTGTAATTATTGGGGAGAAAATATAAAGCTTTTAGGATTTAGGGCTTGATTTGATGCTGCTGGAGATTTTGGTAGCATTTGGTATTTAATGGTCATCTAACATCAGGCTGCTGTTGTCTTAATCTATCCTTGAATATTAAAATCTCAAACACTAATCCTTGTTCCCAGTGGTTTAAACAGAGAAAACAGAGAGGAAGTGGAACTCACAACCATGGCCCTACACATCAGTGGCACAGGGAATGGACACCAGGCTCTAGGGACATCAGTCACACCTTTTGCCACCTGAATTCTCAGTCTCTGCAATAAAATAGTTTCATCCCACTGAAATCAGAGTGATGCAAAACTTGTTTCAAGTCTACATCCAGCACTGCCCCATCTACACAGAAATTACCTGTCCACAGTAATCCATGGCTGCAATTTCCATCTGTTTCCATGCCCACACAGCTGCCCACATCTGGGCAATGCTTTCCTGCACTCCTCACCCAGCTGGCAGGGCTGGAGGTACCTCACTGTAACAACACTGCTTCCACATTTCTGAATCGTCATTCCACCCTTGTACAACAAAATCCTACCAGGACAGAGTAACAGAAAATCTGAACTTTGCCCTTGTTGGGGCAGAGCAGCCTGGCCTTGCTCCCCTCTGAACCCCACTCCTGGTGGTGCTGCAATGAGAACAACAAAGAAAAAGGATCAATACTTTTCTTACAACAGTTGGGGATTTCCCTGATCCCACATCCTCTGGGCCACCTCAAGGTTCTCTGTGTCTCGAGCAGGGATAAAGCAGGCAGATTCCATCCCATGGAGAAGCCCGAGCTGTCCCACAGTGCAGGAGCAAGCAGAGATTTCTGCACCACTGAGGAGCAAATCATTCACTTCCAGCTACAGAGAGAGTCTGGTGTGAACTCGGAGTGATCCCACTCTGTGCACGAGCCAAGAGCTGTGAATGCTCCACACCCTGTCCTGACAACAAAGCTCACGTTCAGGGGGAGCTCCAGCAGCAGGGCAGAGCCTGGTTAGCTCGAGCATCCCTCAGCAGCACTCCCAAAGCTCTGGATTACACTCCAGGAAAGCCCTGGCACCGTGGCTGGGAAGTGACACCGCAGCTTTTACACTCACTGCACCCTGGAGCCGTCTTCTCCTCTGCCAGCCCAGTCTGGGACTGCAGCTGAGAGATCAATCGAGTTGGGACCCTCTCCAACCCGGGAGAACAGATCCCATCAGAGCAGCTCCTGCTGAATTCCCTGCAGAGAGGGAGCAGACCCTGGGATAACGTCAGGAGGGGCTGGGGAGAGCTGAACCTCAGCAAATCCTCAGCCCCGGGGCACAACATAAGTGAGCCTCAGGCCAGGGCTGGCATTTGTTCCTCAGACATGGACAATTCCCAACTCACAGGCCCAGGATGGATTTTACAGCCCACCTCAAGAGCAGCAGGAGCATTTCTGAGGAAGCCTCCTCTGCAATCCCAGGAATGAGCAGAGACATCCCCGTGTGCCACACCACGAATCATCTCGGTGTCCTCGGGCTTTGCCATGTCTCTGTTTTCTGGGGGAAGAACAGAAGTAACAAAACCATGTTGATTTTTTTTCCAAGGAGAAAATAACAACTGCTATGTTAACAATAAATGGAGATTTGTACAGAAAGCCGTTTACTTGAAGGTGAAATATTTCCAGTTTTCAGAAAAAGCCCGTTTTTTCCAGATTCCATGTCTGCATTCCGTGGTTCCCACTCTCCCTTTTCACTGCCATTTCCCCCATTGAGAAAAACGGAGGGAGAAAAACAGCGCAAAGAAACTCTGCCCAGGTTTAAAATCACAGTGCATTCAGAAAAGCACTCATTTTTGAAAGGCAACTTTTCCCAGACCATTTTCCATCAGGGAAGACAGGAATATCTGCAGAAGATTAAACACTGTTGGTGCTCCCAAGCTCTGTTTCATCTCTGGTTTTTGTTTGCTTCACCTTTGGCAGTTTGGGTTCAAACCCAGACAATTGGGAAATCTGGAAACCGAGGGCTGTTTGGCTGCTTTTGGAGCAAGGACAGCTTGGAGATGTCTGAGACCTTCTGAGACACCCAAATCCCAGGAAATCCCTCAGGGCTGGGAGCCCAGAAGGCTGGGAGAGGAACGGGGGGTGTGACAGACCTGTGGGCACCCAGCACCCTCGGGTATCCCCAAACCATGTCCAAACTGTTGGAACCCAAAGAGCAGAGAATATTCCTCTGCCTGTTTTGAGGGGTTCTACCCCCCTGGACAATGGTGCCTTTGACCTTTGGCCATGGGAAAAACTGCCTAGCCTTTGGGAAACAGTAGAGTCAAAAAATAGAATGAATCAGGTGATGGGAAATTATGCAAGAATGTAGATTTAGAGGTTTTAGATTTGTTATAGATAAAGTTAGAAGAAACTCCAAAATGGAGGATGGTTGTTGTTTTTTAGGCTTTCTCCCTTCTTCTTCCTTCTCCATATTCTGCGGCAAAAGCGATTTAAGACAATTGGATAAAATGTGCCGCAGTTTCTGTCGTGTGACAAACTAATTTGCTGGACATTGGTCACAAAGCTAAAATATCTTTCGTGTTAGGTTTTTATTGGGTAACTTACCTTTAAAAAGGGTTTGTACTCTTGATAACTCGGCTTCTTCCTGCACTCTCTGTTCAGAAGCACATCAGTGCACTCTTTCTCAAGATAAACTTTCAAATAAACTATCTTTGCATGGAAGAAGTCCCGTCTGGTCTCCTGAAACAAGTAAGGACACTTACAATCCTCCCCCAGCCGGGGAGGAAAAAACCTAATACAAACCTCCAGGAATGAGGATTTCCATGGGATCCTGCCCCGGGGGAGGGAGGGGAAGGGCCGGGGTGTGACAGGGGAGCCATCGGGAGGGACGGAGCACCACAGGCAGCAATCTGCAGGCTGTAAAAATGAATGGGTTGTGTTTCACTGCGTTTGATGCGGTCGTATCATCTGTAAATTATCTACCCAGCCATTTTTTCCAGCGAGCCATTATTCTGTCAGGCCCAGGGCTGCCAATTCCAGCCCTCCCAACCATATGCACGGCTGTAAACCTTGAAAGCAGCTGTCTCCGAAGCAAGCCAGTTTGGGAAGAATAGGAAAACAAATTACATAAAAGCAGATTAACTTCTCTTTAACTTCCTTTAAAATATTTCTTCCCCACGGCCTCTGTAATCCCATTTTTTAAGGGAATTTGGTCTCTTTATTTGTTATTCTTATCAGTGTGACTTGAATTTAAAGCTTTATGCTTCATGTTTCTGCCCAGGGACCTGTTGTGGTGATAATCCTCAGGCTTTTCCACGCTGGGAATGGCTCTTTGAGCAGTTTTCAGCCCCTTGCACTGATATTTCCCATGAGACAAAGACAGCCAGGGAATGCCTGGTGTCTTCAGCTGAAGCTCCTTGGTGGACAGCAGCGGTTTTTGGACAGTCTTGGGGGTTTTATTGGTTTCTCTTTTAACTTTGGAGTGCTTGGATATGTGGCAGAGAAGCTGTGGCTGCCCCTGGATCCCTGGCAGTGCCCAAGGCCAGGCTGGAGGGGCTTGGAGCAGCCTGGGACAGTGGAAGGTGTCCCTGCCATGGCAGGGGTGGCACTGGGTGGGATTTAAGGGATTTGGAAGTTTCCTTCCAACTCAAATCATCGTGGGATTCTGCAATCCCCAGTTCACAGATGGGCAGGGGAGGCACCAAACGGGCACCAGGCGCCTGAAGGAGCAGGATCAGCTCAAGGGCAGTGTGACCACCACAGTGGGCAGTGTGACCACCACAGTGGGCAGTGTGACCACCACAGTGGGCAGTGTGGCTGCTGCTCCACTGCCAAAATCCCACTGGGAAGGGCTCAGCAGAGGAGCCCTGAGCGAGGAGCCAGGCACCAGCCCCAGGGAAATCAAATCGAGTGTGGCGTGGGAGGAGAGGCAGATTGGGCCCTTGGGGACAGAGAGAGATCAGAGAATTAAAGCTGAATGAGCTCCCTGTGCCCTCTGCAATTAAAGGGAACTTGAAAGAGTTTCAATTTGGTGATATCATTAACTTCCCCTTCTCCTCGCTCCCACTGCAGTTCAGAAGAGTCCTTCTCCTCTGTTTATTGACTGAGTGATGAAAGACTGAGCTGAAGAGACCCAAGAAAAGGAAAGTTTGAAAAGTTTTCAGCCCTTTCATCAGGTCTTTAAACAATGTTCAGAAAAAACATGAGAGACAGGCTGTACTTGAGAGAAACATTGTAATGAAAGCTGTGTGCAGTGGGCTCTGCTGCCCAAATGTGACTCGAATACTCGCAGCCCGATGTCGTGTGAAGATTTACTTGGCAATTTTGTCACAAACAAGGCTGTTAAGAAACACATTTCTACTTACCCAGCTCTTTCCCTTATTTGCTAAGGGAAAAAACGGCTTTGGTGCACCAGCCAGGTAGGAAATGCTGCAAATAAGAGTTTAAAAATAAATGTATGTGCACATGTGTATGGCAGGAAGGCAGGGATCTCAGGGAGCAGGGATTGCATGGGTCAAGCACCTCCAGAACAGAACCTGCTGCAGAGCACCCCACACCCACAGATTTCCACAGATTTCTGCCCTGTGTTTCTTCTCCTGGAATTCCTGACATTCTTGTCCTGTAGCTGGAAGGAAACTGAGGAAACCACCCAGGATGGTCCTGTAGGTGATGGGAGCAGCAGAGGGATGGGGCTCCACACCAACAGCCCAACTGGTGTGAAATGCCCTTGCCTGGAATTGCTGCCAAGTCTCATTTTCCATAAAATCACAGAATCCCAGAATGGTTTGGGTTTGGAAGGACCTTAAAGATCCTGCAGTTCCCAACCCCTGCCAGGAACTGAAAGGATGATTGGGATCTGTGGTGCAGGAAGGGTTAACATGGGAATCCAATTAGAAAGAAATCCTAATTATTTCAGCAATCAAAAGCAGTGACTCACCTTATGAGGGAGCCAACAGATGCCATCAGCACAGACATTTTCCTTGTTTATTTTCTTGTCTTCTCAGACTGGGAGGAGAACGTGGGGGATCCCATTCCTGGCCATCTGGCATTAGTGTGAAAAATACAGTGCGAGATATTCCACAGTTGTCTCAGCAGCTCCCTTCTGGATGACAGATTCCCATGTTCTCATGACAGCTTTGGTTTTTTCCAGGCTCTGCCCACCCATGATACAGCCCCGGGAGATCTGTCCATTTACAACCCCAGGCTCAAGCAGCTCCTGCTTCAGGTCCCTTATGAAAACGGGGGTCCAGTGAATAATTTTTGGTCAGAACTGAGAATTTTAAACACTGGGGTCACCCTTGGTGAGGCTGGTGCTGTTCTGTGCTCCCTGAGGGCTGCCCTTGTGGGACTCGAGTCCTGCAGGTGATGGTGTGCACGGTCTGACCCTCAGGGACAAGCCCAAACCTGGCAGGAAACTGTGCATTTCTGCACCTTCCCAAGCACTACAAATTTGGCCCAAATGTGGTGTAACTCCATCATTGTTGCTGCTGCACTGAGGACAGGTAGAGAAATAAGACCTGGAGTTAGGCTCGAGAATATAGAGACAGCTTTAATAATAAAAGTAAGGCCTTTATATGTTAGTTTGTAAGAAGTGCATTAAGTGGCATAAGACAATTGGTCCTCTGGCCATCCACTCCTTGGGGTGATTGGCCAAATTCTGAGCCAGCCATTTCTAAATATTTTCTAGCTAAAACCATAACAATCCTTGGNCGAGGTCAGCCTGAGATGACATTTCAGGCACCTTGGCACCTGCTGCTGCCTCCAGAGCACTCTGTGTTTGTCTCAGAAGGACTGAAAATGAAAATAAGCTCCCGTCCCAATTTCCTGCTCCCTGTCTCGTTCAAAGCTGCTCCGTGCATTGTTGCCCTGAGTTTTGCAGTTCCTCGATGTTTTCATTTTCTGTAAGAGTTTCTCACGCACTTTCTGTAAACAGCCATGCTTTGCTCACCGTGCTTTATTGTTTGCGTTCCATTTCTCCTTGGCGGAGACGTTTGATGGATTTTCCCTTTGACCAGTGTGATGGAGGGGTGGTAATTTCCCCCTCCAATCCACGGTGGTTTCTAAGAACATACATAAATAAAGTTCGGGGTCACGGTCCCGCTCTTTGCTGCTCCCTCTTGACAAGGGTCTGCGAGGGTTCTTTTCGTGTCCAAGTGCGACAATGGTGTGCACAGACTGATCCTCAGGGACAAGCCCAAACCTGGCTGGAAACGGTGCATTTCTGCACCTTCCCAAGCACTACAAATTTGGCCCAAATGTGGTGTAACTCCATCATCACCCCCTGTGCAGAGAGCAGGCCATGAAAGCTGAATGACCGAGGTCAGCCTGAGATGACATTTCAGGCACCTTGGCACCTGCAGCTGCCTCCAGAGCACTCTGTGTTTTTCTCAGAAGGACTGAAAATGAAAAGAAGCTCCCATCCCTGTCTCACTCAGAGCTGCCCCGTGCGTCGCCCTGGACGCCGCGGCACCGCCGAGGCAGCTGTGGGAGCCTGAGGAGCTCTGCGTGCCCGGGAACTGTCTCCTAGCAATAAGGAAGATGTAAAAACCTCAAAATAACTCCTCCTTCCATCTCTTGTCAGTGACTCACGCTGTACAACGTGGGGCTCGGGTTTGGGGTTTTGTTAGGGTTTTTGTCCTCACTTTCTTACAGCAAAGTCCTGCGGGTGTGGGGTGAAATGAGGCTCGGCAAAGGGTGCAGGTGCTGCCTAAATTTGAGAACCCAGGAACGTCCCAGGTGTTCACACGAGCTGGATGCAGCTCCCAGCCCGCTGACACACGAGGAGAAGCTGTGACAGCTGTGGTGATTTGCAGTTATGAGGCATTTTGCACAACCTGAGCAGGGAAACCACCAACTCTGCTCGCTGTGTCCCACCAACACTCAGCAGATGCTTTGCAAAACAGAGGGGAAATGGTTCTGGATGTGTCTTGTGTTTGGAAATTGGGAATAACCACATTGCAGGTGATGGAGTGAGACAGTCTGAAATGGCTGTGAGGCAGGTCTGGCCTGACAGGGGTTTCAGCAGCACTGCTGAGTGGAAAAGGAGCAGGTTTCCTGTTCTGCTGTTGGATTTACACCATCCCACAGCCAGGCTGTCATGAGGGACTGTGGAGTTGTCCAGGACAGAAAGAATTATTTAAAAACCAAACACACACAGCTGAATGGCCCGATCTCAGTCCCAGAAGTACCTAGACATGTTTCTAAGCACCCCCATTATTTTCTTATCTTTTTCTTTTCCTGAATAATCCTCACCCTCTACTTCTGATTGAAAAATATCTAAAAATAGTTGTGGAGAAGAACTCTAATGAATTATGCAATGGACATATGCTCTCACATCAAATCTTGATGTTTACTTTATCTGATGTCATGCAGAAGATTGAAGGCTGGGACGGTGCTGGGAATGATCCCAGCTCTGCAGTGGGATTCTAGGTCACATCCCTTCATCTCTGATCAGCCGTGGGAGCACCTGGGAGAGCAGATGGCTGGACAATGTCGCTGTGGCTGGTGGTTTAATTTTCCTGGATTAAGGAGCAAGTACTGTGCAAGTAGTTTGATTTGCTAAAGATGCAGCAGCAACCCTGGCACAGGAAAACCTTCCCCAGCTCCGAGGCTGAGCCGCCTTCTCGCAGAGCTTCTGGTAGCTCTGCAAATCTCCAGGCAACTCATCCACCAGTCACTTCCCAGTTATTGCCATTTTTATTGCTTATCTCCAAGAAATATCCAGCCAAAAAAAGAGACAATTTAAAATCTACCTTCCAGCCACGCAAGGAGTGAAGGGCCTTATCCCGAAGTGACTGTAAAAAAGGGGAGAACAAAGATCTTCCATTTGTTCCATAATTCCTTCTGAGTGCTTCTCCTTGCCGTTGTGAATCGGCAGATTTCAGACCTGCTGGCTCCAAACCAAGGCTGCTTCCAGAACATCTTCATCCAGCGTGGCCTGATCCAGGGAATGCAGCACAAACCTCAGCTCCCTCCTGCTGCTGTGCCCCAGGTGAACTGGCTGCCAGCCACCTCAGCAGCTCCTGGCTCCCTCACCCTGCTCAAAATGCAGCTGGAGCTCCTCAGGAAGTCACAGCTGGCAGCACCGAGCCCTAAGAACTCTTAATCTTAACAACCATCTCCCACCAGGAGTTTTTGAGGCTGAACTTGGACAAATCTTGTAGTGAACAGTAAATAAAGAATGAAGTATCGTCCTGGAAAAAAGAATTGCTAACCTGAACAGCTTCAATCTGACAGGAATTAATTAGCCAACAGCAAAAAAAGACCCCCACTATTTCAGAGATGGATACATGGGGGTAAATTGGTTCCAAGTACTCCATTGCCTTCCACCGAAATCCATCAGGAGTGGATTTAGTCCAGCGTGGGTGCACAACATATCACTACAAACTCATCCCTAAACCACACGGACAGATGTGAAGATTACCACGAGGGGTCTGAGATTTAGAATTCATAAATGAATTTCTTGTCTCTCTGTAGAGGGGCATAGCAGGATTATGTGGAGAAAATTACACATTCTTGTATTGAATTTTAGTTAGGAGCAGCTTCGAGATAAAATTAACCAGAGTAGCAAATGGATTATAATAAAACAACACTGATACTAAAATAAAAAGGGAATTACTCTCTTACTTTCACACCTATCAAATTTAGAGGAAGAAAAAACCTACAGTAGCACTGTGTGTATTATCAGGACAGTCAATGAGACATGAAACAAGGACGAACTCCATTTGCCTGGGCAAAAAGCCCAGTTTGGAAGTAATTGCTGTAGTGGTGTAGCAGCTGCAGATATAGCCAGATCAAATCCAAAGATCAAACGCTTATTTCATTTTGATAAAAGTCATTAAACCACAAATCAACTTACTTTGGAGTACAGTCAGGAAATAACTCTGTATATACCATCTGCACATAACTCTCCCCTAATAAATTAAAGCAGCGACAGCAGATTTCTTTTGTGAAATCCTCAAACTTATATTTCATTAAGTATCAACATTTCTCATTTAGATTTTATTTAGCAGATAAGCCCCTGCACCATGTTTCAAAGCAGAGCAGAGGATTTCTGGGGTGAGTGGGTGTGCTGGGGCCGGCTGCCTGCCCTGGCAGCTCAGGGCCAGCCTCAGAGCACGACTCAGCCCTCAGCCTCTGGGTCCCGGGGTGACAGAGGGAGGCACAGCATCCAGGGCTCACCCACAAAATCCAGGGAGCACCACGGAAGCTGTGGAAGTGGGGCTTCTTCAAGGATAGTCCAAACATGAGCAAGAGCACGAGAGAAAAAATGTGGAAGGCAGCACTTGCATCAGAGAAATCTAATTATTGAAGTGCACTTCCTTCAGGGCATTAACTTGGCCATGGAAGGAGCCTTTGGAGAGCTCCTGGGCATTGTCACGGGTGCTCCAAAGGGATTTGGCCATGGAAGGAGCCTTTGGAGAGCTCCTGGGCATTGTCACGGGTGCTCCAAAGGGATTTGGCCATGGAAGGAGCCTTTGGAGAGCTCCTGGGCATTGTCACGGGTGCTCCAAAGGGATTTGGCCATGGAAGGAGCCTTTGGAGAGCTCCTGGGCATTGTCACGGGTGCTCCAAAGGGANAGCCTTGGGAGCGCTCCTGGGCATGGTCCCGGGTCCTCCAAAGGGATTTGGCCATGGAAGGAGCCTTTGGAGAGCTCCTGGGCATTGTCACGGGGTGCTCCAAAGGCACAGCCTCTGCCTGCGGGGCTGGGGCCAGCCCAGCCAGCCCCTGGAGCATCTGGGATGGGATGGGATGGGACGGGACGGGATGGGATGGAATGGGATGGGATGGCATGGGATGGGATGGCATGGGATGGGATGGCATGGCATGGCAAGGGAGGGCATGGGATGGGATGGCATGGCATGGCATGGCATGGTTGGCAGGGGTTTGCCTCAGCGGATTCAGGGTGGGAAGAGGGATTCCACAGCAGCAGCACTGCTTGGATCTGAAGCCTGCAGAGCCTTCATCACTTGTCTCATCCCAACTCAACCCATGAGATTCCTGTGGCTTCCCAAGGGGCTGAGGGAGGTCGTGCTCAAGAGCCAGCACAAAGTTAAGAGCCTTCCTATACTTATTTAGGCTCGCCTAAACTCCTGGGTGCTCGTGAATAATTTAGGATTATTTTATTTGAGTCAAAATTACAAGGGCCTCACCCTTCTTGAACAGTTCTTTATTCTCCTTTTTAGTTCCTCAGGATTAATTGCACAATTTTTGTGCACAGTTCTCTGCAGTTGTGCCAGGATCTGGCCCAGTTCTCTGTATCTGAAACCCAAAATTCAGCTTTCCTGCTGTGATTATGGCAATCAGTCTCCAGCTCTCACTGCCTATTAAATTAATAGATTGTTCTGGGTGTCTGGAGCTGCATTAATGCTCATCAAAACCTTGCGAGATCAAAGACCAGAACTTCACCTTAATAAATTAATCAATTTTTTAGGCCAGGAATCAGTCTCTTGATTTACTCCTACTACACCTCCCCCAACAGGTAATTCACCTTCAACCTTCAGAAACTCTCTGTATGACTGATTGGTGGGTTCAGATATAAAAAAGTTCATTATTGAAGTCACGATTAACAAATAGTTATCAAGACAATGAATAACTAATGGATGGATTATGAAATTTTCCTATGATTATTTTTTTCCCGTGGTAATTCTTTTATATTTTCCTGCTAAGGAAAGAAAGACTCACCTCCTGCTCCTGTGTTGAGCTCCCACCATTCCTGGGATGGGTTCCTGTCCAGAGGATCCTCTTGTGCTGAAGACAGGAACACTCATTTTTGGCAGTCCTTTGCTGTCCCAGACACATTTTTGAGTGACTCTCCCTTCCACCTGCATCAATGATTGGATTGGAAAAATTTGCCCTATAAATGGGGATTATTTCTAATCCTCACGTTATTAGAATTCTTCACACCCAGGAACGATTTCTGAGGATAAAAAGAGAAGTTTTAAATGAGTTTTGAAATATTCTTCTGAAAACTAATATAATAGCACAACTATTGGATTTTTCTAATAAAATCCCATCAATTTGAATTCCTAGATATTAATGGATTCCCTGTCTGTGCTAAGCCTTGAGATGTTCTTACTTCAAGCCAAACTTTTCAAATATGAAGCAGGAAGGAAGGGAGTCAGTCCACAGCCATCAGGAGGCTGAGGCAAAGTCAGGCTAGCACAGGTGATGATATGAATAATGACATTTATTCTGCAGGAATTTAATTAGACTGAGAAAGGATTTGTAGTAAAGATGTCACAATAACTCAAGACAAAATGAAAATCAGTCCAAAGACATTCAGCCCCTAATTAGTTTGGGAATAGCAGATTAAAGATAAACTTAGAAAAATTGGTGGAGTGACTGGCTATTAGGGGCCACAAGAACGTAGGACGTCACCTTAGATTTTTCACTTTTTGATGCTTTTCAAGAAGCCCAAGTGCAGAAAAGAAAATCTAAAATCCAGGAGCTGATTTCTTTTCTTTCTACAAGAGATCAAATATTTTTGCTTTTAATAAACCCAGTGACAGCCACAAGCCTTGGTTGTTGACAGTGATTTTTTTCCTGAAATAATGAGCTGCGTGACACCTTGGTTATATATGGAAAACAGCGACTCTGTGTACAGACAACATTCAATTTCTGTGTACTGCTGCTTGAAAAGCAAGGGAAAAAAGGTCTTTCTGATCATCCACAATAAGTTATTTTCTCGGTGCTGGCTTGTTCTGTGCAAGACAAATGAAAGGAATAACAAAGCAGGATGTTCACAAAAGAACCAGGAAGATTTTTGGGCTCAGTGATTGATCTGGATGTGTTCACATTTAGGTAGGAAGAAAAGGAGTTTATGCAAAATATTTTCCAGTCGCCACTGAATGGATTTTAAAGCTTTGGGATTCTGGTGGAGCTTTTCCAGCCGAGCCCTCGTGTCCTACCTGGCTTTGGGGTGCCAAAGTCCTTCATGTCAGGGGTGTCTGGCTGCTTCCCACCCCTCCACTGCCAACAGCAAATTCCTGCTGACTTCCAGCTTTTAGCTCACAACATAACCATGGAATCATGGAATGCTTTGGGTTGGAAAGGTCCTTAATGTTCATCTCATTCCAACCCTCTGCCACCTCCCACCATCCCAGGCTGCTCCAAGCCCCATCCAACCTGGCCTTGAGCACTTCCAATATATTGACCAAACAAAAATAAAAGTCACACACTTGGGTCATTCAAAAACCCCCATTTTATGTTCCTATTAAAGGAAGAGACCTGAAGGAGTCTCAGCAGGTTCTCCAGACCAAAATCCTGGGAAGAGGCTGTCCTGACCAGGGGATTGTCTGTCCAACATCTCCACGGCCCTCTGAATTCTCACTAATTCCTATGAATTCTCACTAATTCCCATGAATTCTCACTAACTCCCATGACTTCTCACTAACTCCCATGAATTCTCACTAACTCCCATGAATTCTCACTAATTCCCATGACTTCTCACTGATTCCCAGGAATTCTAACTAACTCCCATGAATTCTCTCCCTGACTTAGGCAGGAAAGCAAGTCAGGGAAGTGTCCCATCCTTCATCCTGCAGAGGGGTTCACTTGAAACAAAAAGAAAGGAAAACGAACCACAGAAAAGGCAATAATATCCCATCTGCCTGGCTCAGAGAAGGGACCTCACCCCTGCATCCCACAGTTGTTAAATCCATCACACAATGCATCTTCTCCTATTTTATCCCAAGTGGAATAGACCCAGCCAATCAGGGAAACTCAAAATTAGGAAGAAAATATATTTGGTAGAAAAAAAGTAGCATCACACAGACTGTAAACATGGTAACAGTAACAACAGAGGCTATTTTGATTTGTCATTCAACTACATCCCTGCTTTAAATAATTCCTTCAAACACCACCTAAAACATGGATATAGTGAACAGAGGAAAACAGGAGCTATCCAAAATCTGCATCCCAAGTGGTTAATTTGCTGGGTTGCTTTTTACTGCAAATTTCCTGCAACCCTATCAATCCTCATTTGTCCTCTGAAGAAATTCCCATGGCTGTGCCAGAGCCCTTGCTGCACATCCCATGAACACCCTCAGTGCCTCATCTGTGCTGTGCTTTCAACACAATCCTGCACTCTGGAGCTGCCCAGCTCCATAAACTCCTCTCTCTGACCTTCCTCAAGGGCAGGGCTGTTTCCCCATCTGCAGGGCAGTGGGAAATGCTGCTCTCAGCCTTGCAGTGCATATGGTGCTCCCCACGCCGTGCCCGGTGCCCGCCCCGTGCCACGGCCCTCGCTGGCCTCGGGCTGGCTGTACAGGTGCAGCACAGGCTGCTGCCCTGCTGCTGATTCCTGCTCGTTACTCACTCTCCTCTCTTCTCCTCGGCTCCACTCATGCTGTTCTCTGCTTTGCTGGGTTGTTAAACCGAGGTAGGAATAGCATCCTTCAAAATATTCAATCTGTCAGGCTTTTCTTTCGACCTTCTGCAGGGTCATGGAATAGTTTGGGTTGGAAGGGATTTTTGCAGTCATCTAACCGACCCCCAAAATAGGTCAAAACGGGTTTTTTCACCTTTATCTAAGCATTTTTCCATTACGGAAGAGAAATAAATTACATTACACACATCAGCAGGCTGAAAGCCCGCTTGAATTTTTGAGTCCAATCCCCACAGCCAGGGAGAAGAGGGATTTTTGTCTCACCAGCACATGAGACCGATGACACTTTCTGCGAATCTCACTTTGTTTGGTTACTTTATTAGAACCAGAGAGGTTTCTGAGTGAGGAGTGGGTGGGTGAGCAGTGGGAGGTCAGCACTTACACCCACCTCATCCAGGTCCCGGCTCCTCAGCAGCCTCCTGACGCCGCCCCAGCAGGGCACGAGGGGATCAGTGCTGCAGGAAGCTCGGCAGGAGGGAGAAAAAGACAATTCTTGCACGGTGAGTAGGCAGGGAAGAGGGCAACCACGGCAGATGGCAGAGCTGAAGCAGCACCCAGAGGCTCGTGCTGCATGACAAGCTGTCAGCGTTCCTGCAACAACAACCCTGTAATTGCAGGCAGCGCTCACTCCGTGTCTCCCTGCGTGGAGAATCCCTCTCCACAACCTCCAGAGGGTTAGAGGCACAGAAAGAAGGGTGTCACACCAGCCAGGGGCACTGGGCAAGCCTCTGACAGGGCAGAGGAGATTGTGCTGTGTGGTACTTGGACATGAAAAGAACTACGCAGACACTTGTCAAGAGGGAAGTAGAAAAGAGCTGGGGCTAAGACCCCGAGCTTTATTATATATGTTTTCAGAAACTACCGTGGATTGGAGGGGGAAATCACTACCCCTCAATCACACTGGTCAAAGGAAAAATCTATCAATGTCTCCGCCTAGGAGAAATGGAATGCAAACAATAAAGCACGGTGAGCAAAGCATGGCTGTGTTTACAGAAAGTGCGTGAGAAACTCTTACAGAAAATGAAAACATCGAGGACTGCAAAACTCAGAGCAAAAGTGCTGTGCTCGGCCAGACCAGCCCTGCTCCTGTCCTTCACCACAACACATCACTCAGCCAACACTAAGAGCATCCTTGAAAGCCCAGCACACACAGGTCTTCTATTTTCATGTCAAGGTCCGAGTCAGAGCAGAGAGTTTAGAGTTTACTCTCTTTAACATCTATAAAATTAATTACTGGTCACTTGACAAAATAAATTGACCCTATAATAAGGTTTCTAAAAATGCCATTGGTGTGATTTGTTAAATTACGTTTGTACACAGTATCAGGTTCTTCCCTGCCTTACACCTCCCCTAATGCTCTCCTCAGTGAGTATAAGGCTGGCAGAATTTAACCTCTAATATATAAGTGGCATGCACTTATTTCCCTGGGGAACTGACCCAATCCAGAGCATTGCCTATTTATAGCACTTTCCAAAATAACTCGTGAGGCGAGAGGGTAGAAAGGCTGTTAGGAAAAGCTATATTTGTTGATAAAACTAGGGAAAAAAGTAATAAAGCTGTGTGTTCCCATCCAAAGTTACCTTCAGCGGGTGCTGTAAATTTTAAATTGTTACTAAAACTGTGCAACTCAGAACTAAAGTGGCAACTCCCTGCAGTGGGCCCTGAAATCCCAGAATGGTTTGGGTGGGAAGGGACCTTAAATATCATCCAGTGCCACCCCTGCCATGGCAGGGACACCTTCCACTGTCCCAGGCTGCTCCAAGCCTCATCCAGCCTGGCCTTGGGCCCTTCCAGGGATCCAGGAGCAGCCACAGCTTCTCTGGGCACCCTGTGCCAGGGCCTCCCCTCCCTCCCAGGGAGGATTCCTTCCCAGTATCCATCCCCCTTTGTCCTGTAAAAGGCCACATGGGCAGAAAAACCTCCCTGTAGGACCCTCACCAGTCCAACCTTGAACATTTTCCCCCTCTTTGGCCCTCAGGACTGGAGGCTGTGGCTCAGGACCAGCTCTGACGGCCTCAATCCTGCAGCAGGATGGTGACAGCGGGGTGGCTCCAAGACAGCTGAGCTGATAGCAGGGATGTTTCACAGCTCAGAGCTGTGAGACAGCAGGATGAGGATGGGAACACACTCTGCATCTGTGACAGCAGCCCTGGAGAGCTCCCTGTTGGAGGGAAGGAGCTGGCTCACTCCAAACCAGCCACGGACAGTCAGACAGCAACCACCGGGAGCAAAGCACGGAGTGAAGTTATTTGGCAACACAGATGGGCCCTGAGTCATTTCTTGGATCTGTCTCCAAACACAGTGTGACAGTCAGAGCTACAGTCAGGTTTTGGAGGAGCTTGGCAAGGAGCAGACAGTGATAAATGTGCCAAATATCCTCTGACCTTCTAACTGCCCCGTTTTCCCATGGCTTTGTCCTGCCTGTGGCTGCAGTTGCCATCAGCCGAGCACACAGCACAGCACTGCAGCCCCAGAGACCACTTCAGTCACCAGTCTGGAGGGGTTTTATTCATGGAAATCCAGGATACTTGAGGAAAGCTCACTTTGAGCTGACTCACTGAATAATCTTTCAGAATCACATCCGCCTTTGGCCCGAAGCAGACGAAAGATTAGAACTTTCCCATCTCTGATTCTCATGAATACAGATTTCCATGCATTCATCACGAGCCCAGAGCACCACCTGCCCATGGCACTGCTCTCCCCGTGCCACACTCCAGCAGGAGAAGCTGATCACAGGGAATGTTTGCCCTTGGGAAGCATCCCCGCGTCGGGAGCCGCTCTCAGCATCAGTCTCAGGGGACACGCGATGGGGCAGCCGGGAGGGAAGAGACGTCCCTTCAAAAAGAACCACGCTCCTTTCATTCTCCCCGTGTTTTTCTGGAGAGCTGCGAGCGTTTGTCCCCTTTCATTCTCCCTGCTCACTTTTATCAGCAGAGAAAAGCAGGCAGGAGTGACACTCGAGCAGAGCAGCTTCCCCGCGCCGGCAAAGCCAGACTCAAAGTCGCGGCGCCGACTTCCTGTGATGAAATATTGATCCAAAACTCTGTCACACGCCAAGCAGTTTAAAATCACCCTGTTTTTATATACAAATCTTTTTTTTTCAGCTGTAGCCTGGCGCTACCAGATCACTTTTCTAAGTTACATATGAAGAAAACAGACTTTTCAAAAAATACCTTGTGAGGAATTTCAAAATAAATTATTGTTTTCAGCTTGAAATTTTTAAAACTCATTGTCATTTCCATCAGTCGTGAAGCAAAAGGAATTTCTTTTTATTATTCTGTAGACATTATAACTTTTCAAGCCTCTCTTCTTCATCCTTTGGCAAAAAGGAAAAGGCCATAAAATAAATTGGAAGAAGAATTTTCTTGCAGCAGAGTTACACAAACCCATGATCAATGTTCTCCGAACAGGAAAATCTGAAGGAATCAAAAGCTTCATGAAACATTCATTGGAATGACAGAATATGCTGACAAAATGTTTTCTCAGTCAAAACTTTTCCCTGGCTCTACTTAACATGGCCGGTGTGAGTTCAAGAACTCGTTTCTGGAGCACCAGAAGGCCAGAGGGGTTTAGCTCATACAGCTGGGGTTTTTCCAAGCAAACTCCACATTTCCCTTGAGGTCACTTGATGGAGCTGAATAAACTCTCTGCTTCTCTTGGATGTGCTGACTCCACTCCCATCCCAGCCTGGGTCCTGGTGGAGCCATGCCCATGGAGGCTCCTCAGCTGCAGGACAACGGGCAGGACCTGCTCAGCCTCCAGGTATCCATGAGAAATCCCTGCATGACTGTTGCCCTGAGTTTTGCAGTTCCCAATGTTTTCATTTTCTGTAAGAGTTTTCTCACAGGTTGTTTCTGTAAATAGTGCCCTGTTTTGCTAACCGTGCTCATGTTTGCATTCCATTTCTCCTAGGCGGAGAAATTTGATGGATCTTTCCTTCGACCAGTGTGATGGAGGGGTGTTGATTTCTCCCTCCAATCCACGGTGATTTCTAAGAACATATAAAAATAAAGTTCGGGGCAGAGCCCCCGGCTTTTGCTGCTTTTGCTTGACCCGTGTCTGCATTGTTTCTTTCGTGTCCAAGTGCAACACAT
Source organism: Pachycephala philippinensis (assembly GCA_013397055.1). Lineage (NCBI taxonomy): Eukaryota > Metazoa > Chordata > Aves > Passeriformes > Pachycephala > Pachycephala philippinensis. The sequence goes on along the minus strand of VWZT01010241.1, from coordinate 452,461 downwards.
GACCAGAAATCCCATCTGGAGCCAGCCCAGCACCCCCAGCCAAGGCTCCAGCCCTGTCCCCCACTGCTGACAGATCCTCCAAACCTTGCTGAGGCAGATGTTTTGCTCCACATCTACAGGTTTGATGAATTGTGAAACGTTTGCGTGCTGATCATTAGAAAAACTTGCTGTAACAAGGTAAAAATCAGGATGAAAGAAATAAAGTGGCCTCCCAGGAGCCATCACTAATTATTTGGTACCTAATGAATGACACAGTTTGCTTGTTGACCTTGTCAATCTATGCAGAGGTCTAACTAATTTATAAAAAACTGAAACTACCAAGGGTGTGAGATGGTTTTGGTCAGCTTTGACCCAGGGTGGCACCTACACTGACCCTGGCACCCTGGCACATTGTGTGGAGCTCAGTGACACAGAGTGAGAGGCACCAGGACACAAAATGCTGCTCAGATGAACTCGAGTAAAATACCACAGCCTGAAGCCATGCCACCTTGCTGGGATAACATCCAATGTCTCCTGTCAGCTCCATGAACCAGGGCAATGAGTGAGGAGCACCTGGTGGCCCAGGCAGGGCCCTCGTTAGCCAGCACAGGGCTCTGCTGCCACCTGGGTAGGGCCACGGAGTCCAGGAAAGGACAACTGGGCTCTGCAGGAGTGCAAAACCCAGGGGACAGCTAAAATAGGACAGCTGAAATCATTACTGGTGCCATTGTGGGAGATTTTCAGTCATGGCTTCTCATGGTGTGAGGAGTGCTCAGAGACTCGAGAGCCCTTTGGGGCTCTTCAGGAATAAATGAAAACCTGTGAAAGCTTCCAAGGTGTTTCAAGTGAACAAAACTCTGGTGTACAAGTACACCCTCGAGCCTGGGATCAATGGAGACAAAGGGTGGCCAGAGTGGAAGACTCCTTCCACAGAGAACGTACTCACTTCTTTCCTTGAGCTCTCTCTCTCTCCATTCCACCTTTTATTGACAGATGCAAAGTAAGACTAATGAACTATTGATAACCCTGGCACAAAGGATTATTAGACAAAGCAATTTCATTTGGGGGGCATTGATTTATGTGTCACAACCAGAGTACAAATGGAAATGGTAGTTAGGAAGGATGAAGTTGAATGTTAAACAGGTGGACATCCTGTTTGTTCCTAATTCCTGCCCTAAATGCACTTAGATGCATTTACCTGTGCCTCTGGATATCCTATATAATTAAAGATATGGTTGGGGATTTCCTAGTCATTTATGGTATTTGGAGAGAAACCTGAAGCAACCCAAATATTAAAACCGAGCTGATGTTTTGAAGGGCCTGAACCTTGACAAGACATCAGACTGAACAGCTGAGTTTGAACCAGGAATTCCCAAAAACACACAGAGATGTCCTGGCACAGAGGGAATCTACAAGTAAAAACAGGTGAAAAGAAGGGGTTTGTCCTAAAGCAGCTCAAGCAAATTCTGCAGTGTGCTGCCTGAGCTGCAGAGGCTGCAGCAGCAGGATGGGTTTTACCATGACACACTCCAGTGCCCTGCTTTCCACCAGCCCACGGCCCCTTGGAGAGCTGGAGCCTGGCCAGAGCCACCAGAGCTGCTGATCAGCATCTGTGAGGAAACAACTCTGGTCCCGAGGACCAGGCACACACCGCTTCCAAATTTTAGTTCTCATTGTCTGTGGCATTCGTGTGACATTTAATGTGATGCCAACTGCTGCGTTATTGTGAAACCAGGAGTGAGGTTTGTCCTCTTTTGGAGAAAACAAAAGGAAATTTCAAAGTCTAAGACACAGACACCTGATCTTGTGGGCTGCAAAGAGGCAGCCAGCCCCCATTTCTGTCTTTAAAAGCTCTCTCCAGCTCTCCTGGTGAGTAATCAATCACTTCTTAAATGGTCTCTCTCCCAGCACAATTAATCCCTCCAGATCCCGAGCTCAGATAAAACAAAGGAGGGCATTACCCAGGTGATCTGGCAGTGCTAAGCCAAAACCAATCCCCCGGATTTCCACAAGGCTGCTCCAATTGTGGTTTCAGTCCGGAAAACAGCAAAATAAAACTGCACTTCAAGGAACTTTCAGAGGAAAAAGGTTTCTTTGTTTTAATAGAAGCCACAACAAGAGGATGTTGCCCTACCTTAGGCTCTGTTACACATGACACTCAAAACTCATCTCCAATACTCCAGGGATTAAATTATTTTCTGAAAGCCAGCTCATTCCCACCATTATTACTGGAATAAAGCTATGAGGTTTTTTGCTGCCCCCCTTCTATTTTTTCCCAATGCTAGAAATAGATTGAACTGGCACTTCAGGATGCTGAGCTGCAGTTTCAGTTGAGCTCTGTGCTTCACAGAGATTTATCAAAAATGACAAGATTCAACATCTAGGAGATGTCTTGTAGTGCCCAGGAGCTCAAAGAAGATGCAGCAGTTACAACAGTAACCAGAGTGAAATAAGAAAAGTGGTAGAAAAAGAAACATGTGGTCCTTGAAAATCAAAGCTCTGGCAGGAATGGGCAGTTGTGCTGGTCAGCACTGGCCATTAGCGAGCAAAGAATCACTGCCTGCCTCCTCCAGATGAAAAAGCAGGGAAAGCAGCCCTTCATTTCAGTTATAAACTCCCTGGCAGGTACCTGTCAGAGCCTCCAAGGAGAGGTTTTCCCCTGTTCCATTTGCAAACGGCGTGGGGTTGGGTGGAAGTGCTGAGTGTCTGTCTGTGATCAATTCTGAGCCGAGCCATCCCTGGAATAAAACACAACATTCCATGAGCGTGTTCTCTTTTTCATCCACGTGCATGTAAAGCAAATTATGATAGATGTGAAAAAGGCTAAGGAAAAATGGGAGTATCTGGACAATAAATGTGTATGAACTACAAAATCACCTCCTGGGCATGATCAGCCTTTGCCTGGATAACTCAACAAACCTGAGCAAGCACTCATGGCTGAGAGCCTCCTTGCACCCAGACTCCATCATTCCCATTACAATCAATATAATGCAGGTGGCTGGAAGCACTGATGGGGACTGGATCCCACCGTGCAGAAGCAGCAGCATCCTTTCAGTGTCCAGAGCAGGACCAAGAGATAAAATAGAGAGATAAAACACCTGGAGCTGTTTCCAAGTCATGCAGTGAGTCAGGCAGGTCTGTGCAGGGAGGGATTAGAGCTGGAGACAAGGGCAGTGAGGGAAACCTCAGCAAGAAATGAGCACACCCAGGTTTCTTCTCCCAAAACATGATTCTGACAAACACCTGTAAGAGACACCACAGCCAAACAGTAAGTTTGCATAACAAAAAGGGACCTGAAAAAGAAACCTCAACCGTAAAAGAGTCAGGGAGGAGGTTGTAGGTCTCCTAATTCCTTTACAGAGGTCAAAGGCAAATTCCTCCACGAGGAACCAACACAGCAACCACGCTCCCCTCCCTCCCATGAGCCAGGACCTTCTCCTGTAGAGATGTGGAAACAGCCTGAAGGACTTAGGCTAATCCAGGCAGGAGCAAAATGGAAATAACTCCCACAAGACCGTTGGGGAAACTTAATCCAATCTTCTCTTGTGAACCAGATATTATTCCCCTTTTACTTGCCTTCAGTGGTGATAAAGTGCAGACAAAGGAGATAAGGGACTCGCACACCTCACATTTCACCACTCACAGTAAATACACTCCTCGCTTTCGCTTATCTTTCAGCCTGGTATGGATTTCCTTTTAGTAACCTCCTGAATTACAATCAAATTATACTTTCAGGGCCATTGAATTGCATGGCTTGCAATACCTTAATAGGTTCTGTTCTGGCTGCTCGGGAAGGACTTGTAATCCCTGTCTTCTTCTATATTTCAGGGAGCCTTAAGGACACATTTCAGAGCTGTGCAGAACAGCCCAGGCCTTCACTCACCAGAGCAAGTGCCACACAAACAGTGCATTGGCAAGTGAGCTGTATCCTGGAGGAAAAATGGTAATAGTTAATGTTTCTTCTCTTGCCTTGCAGTGGCAGCCAGGGTTTGGGTGGTGCAGTAATTCCAAAACTCTCTCAGACACAGGTTCTGTGTGATTTAATGGCACAGTCGATACACCAGGTGCCGGCTGCTCTGCAAAATATTTGAAAATAAATGGAAGTTTTAATGCCCAGAAATGGTGCAGAGTGCCACATTCCTCCTGACAGCTTAGCTCTTAGATGGGCTTTTATCCCACAATAAAGAAGTTGTTGCTTTGTTAGTTATGGGCTCTGCAGCAAACAAAATTCAGAGTGTGGTCAGGAGCTTTGCCGGGCTGAAATCAATTTCTGAATTATATAAACATTTAGGTAATTGAAATAAGATAAAGGGAGAATAAACACAGTCTGAAAGTCTAAAGCGACCTCTTGTTCTGGAGAGGATCTGGAAGGATCTCAGGGATGCAAAATGCCCCTCCTGCAGCTGCCAGAGCAGGTCCCAGAGCTGCTGCACCAAATCATCCCCAGGGAATCCCTCTGGATCACCCAGCCCGACAGTGCATGGAAGAATAGTGGGACACTCTGGGGGATGAACATCTGTGCCTCCAAGGAGGAAAGAACACAAAGACCATGGAAAACAGCAGAGGTGTGGGGCTCCCTGCTGTGCCACACCACAGGGGACAGCCCGTGCCAGGCACGAGGGTGTGGGGAATTGTAGGAAAAGGTAAAAGGATTTTAGGGCCTGAGGAATAAAAGCAGGTTTCAGAACTACACGGAAAGAGTTTAGAGATCAGCTTCACCTGCAGGAACTTTAAGAAGATACAAATATATAACAGGCAAGGACACTGAAACAATGGTCCAAGCTTCTAGGTTCAGCTGAGACAGCTCTTAGAGTTGCAAAAATTATGCTTAGTAAGATAGATAAAGTTGGGCTGAATAATGGAATCCTGTGCAAGGCTTAAAACAAGCAGGGATTGGTTATAACAAGCACACGGGCACTATCAGAGATTGGTTAAGAGAACTGTCTGGGGTTTTTATAAGAATGCCATTGGCTGAAACACTTTTAAGAATGGTCTGTAACCAGGAAATTCTCTGGAATTCTGTGGCTGTGCGAGCCTGTATCATCTCCTGTGTGTGAGACTGATAAAATAATAAAAGGGCTCATGGAGGGTCAGTCCCAGGTCCCCTCCTGTTTGCCTAAACACTGGCACCAGGGGACAGTGGGCACCTTCCCCGTGCCAGCGCCGTGACCTTGTGAAGGCACCAGCCCTGAATGCCACTCGATGCTTTCCACTGAACACCTGGTCAGCAGCTTCTCTGAGAAAAACTGCACGCTGGAGATAATCAGAGTAGGAACTGCCTCTGTCTGCAGCTAATGGGTGGGAGATAAAATATCTCTCTCCTCCCTTTATTCACCCTGCTGTTTGTAAAACCTTATCATGTTTTTTCCAATTGTATTCCCAATAAGCCGCCAGGTAAGAAATAGTGTTTGCCAGCCCTGAAGAGAAGTAATCTTTGTTGGCAACATTTCTCAGGGAAAAAATACTGTTCAAATAAGATGTGGGAGGAAATTTCCCCCTCAGACAATTTGAGGAGCTGTCGACAGGCAGCAGATGAAAGGCGAGGAGCCTCGGGCCGTGCGGGGAACACAGGCAATGGCTTCAGCAGCTCTGGGTTCAAATGGAAAATTAATTTCTTTCTGAGGGGATCCAAAGTGCTTTTCAGGCTGTCCTTTCTTTAAACAGTCGGTGATTTAATTCTGCTGAGTGCAGGGTGGGATGAGAAGCGAGTGACTAAAGAAGGGACCTCTCCAAACGCAGCCCCTGCAGCCCCAGCTCCCGAGGCAGCTGTGGGGTCAGTGGCCCTCCCAACATCCCCTCGCTGTCTGTGTCTGACCACAATATTCACTATTTTTGCCCTTCAGTTGGAGCAGGAGTCAACCTCCACAAATCAGGAGTTTATTAAGGCAGACAGCAGGATTTCTGCTGGCAAATTCGGGGTGGAACGAGATGATCTCTAAGGTCTCTTCCAACCCAACCCATCCTATCATTCCGTGATAAATTTTGCACTGGTTTTCCCCAGCATTAATGTTTCTGATGACAAAACAAGCAGTGACAGATGTGTTCTACCTTAAACAGACATGCTGCCTTAACCAGAGGAGAAAAATGGATGAATATGAAAATAGGCATCATGAATATTCAGATACATTTGCAAATTAAGAGACTTCAACTGTGTCCTTGTCCTTTGTGCGTTTTCCACAAATATTGAAAGGGGAACTCTCCTGGGAGAAGCGTTCATCAGCACAGCAAGTTTTGAAGAAGGAACCCACTCAATCTACAGCAAATATGCACAACATGAATATTGTGTGTATTCACAGGAGAAAGATGATTCTGGGAACCTCCAATTAGGCAGCAGAAGCTTTTCCTATGGTCTCAGGAAAGAACTAAAGGAAAAGGCTTATTCTGATAAATTTTTCAGCACGGATTTTTGAAATGGGAAATACAAACATGAGAAAAAGACAAACTTCACCCATGAATTATTCCCTCAGAATTGTGAGGGGAGGGAGGAATGCCCCCTCGAGCCAGGCTGGGAGCAGCAGCCACTCCAAGTCAAGTGTTTTGTTAACTGTGTGCAGGCAGCAGCTGAAGCTGTGTGTGCTGATCTGCCTGAAAGCCCTGACTCGGCACCCCCAGCTCAGGAATCTGCCTAATCAATTCCTAATAACCCAACCTTCACCTCTGTGTGCAGCCTGCCCTGCTCTGGGGTGTGCTCAGGCAGCACCACCCTGCCAGGGTGTCAGCACCTGCACCCTGGTGCCACCTCTGGCTGAGGGAGTGCATCCTTGTCCTAAAAACACCACAACCATCCCCTTTTCCCTTCCAGAACCACTGCAGAGTATGGGTATGAAAAAAGGCCTCAGGCTGGGAATTTCTTTAGCCCTTGCAGTACTTTGTGAAGATTCTCTTTCTCATATGAAGAATTTAAAACAATGTTATAGTTTTGTAAATCTCTGCACCTGCACCTACTTCTCAAGGACTGTTGTGGCTTCAACCAGAAAAACATCCAGAAACGGATGTCTCAGAACTGGAGCAATCACCCCAAGGGGTGGGTGTCCCAGTGACCAATCATTTTATGCCATTCAACCCACTTTGGTGTATTAACATATAAAAGTTGTTCAATCTTCCATTAAACTCTCTTACTTCAGACAAATTCGTGGTAGCATGGACTCTGTCAACTTTCCCTCCTTGGCAGCAACAGCAGCAGCAGAGGATGCTGTTGTGTCTGTCTCTGTGAGACACCCCAAACCCTGAGAGCACCCAAAGCATCAGCAACATCCCAGATTTACCCTCTCAGTTTATCATCACAACGAAGGGACATGAAAACCTCTCCATGTAATTCCACCTGGAGGCTTTCTCCCACCCTGAAGTTATCCAGTTTTGTTAGATTTCCCTCAGAGATGCCCAATAACCTTCAAACAAACCCAATTTGTAACACCACCAGATGTGCTCATTTTGCTTTCCCTGGGACCATGCCATGAAAGGTCTCTGGGTGGGAGGGAACAACCCAAACAAGAACAATTTCAGTTTTGCTGGTTTCAAAGTGGAGCTTTCAATATCCTGGCCTGTCTCTGAGTTTTTATTTAACTTGGGGAATTTTTCAGTTTACGAAATAGCCCGACAAGGCTAATTAGGGTAGAAACATGCCTGACAATTCCAAACGCTCCCTGTCAAGCATATGGGCTAACACCTATTTTTATTAATTCCCTGATTTTCAAGGGGTGATACAGCTGTATTCGAAGCAGTGTGTAGGTGGCTCATTTTTCCCTCCTCACATTCCCTTTGACAGCAGTTTGAAATAACATTCATCAAACAGTATAAAAGAAGTCGAAAGAAATTAATTAAGCAACCTAGAAGGAAAAATAAGATGTCTTTCCAACAGGACTTGCATTATTTAGGTTTGTAGTGCTGCACAGTGTAATTTTCTGGGAAGAAAAGGCAGGATAATGGTGTATCCCTGCTCGACTATGAAACAGCACATTTGGAGCATCACTGGTGATAAGGAAGCTCTGAAACAGAAGTGGCTGAAAGTTTTCTATTGAAGATTTACTCCGAATATTATATGTGCAATATATACATATATAAATATATATATGCTCATATATCATTGCTGGCACCTCCTCCAGAGGGAATTGGGGATTTCTGATCTTCTTCCTGCCCTTTGGTGTTAAGGGTTGGGAACAGAGATGGTAACGCCGTGTTTAGTTTAATCTTATCAAGTGAACAAAATCCTGCTTTTTAAAAGTCTCTGTTGTTGAAGGGTCAAACAGCATTGCCCAGGTTTTGCCCAGCAGCCACACGTGGCACTGCAGGGCTGGATTCCAGCTCTCCAGCTGTAATGAGGATTATCCATGGGCTGCACACATTCCCATTCCACTCCGTGTGCTTCCACAGGCTCCTCTGCCTGTTTCTGCTTCTCCAGCTATCCCAACCTCACTAACGTAGCTCTCCCTAGCCCAAATTCTAATTGAATCCAACCAGGAACACCATCAGGGAATTCACCTGTGGTGTCTCCAGGCACAGCCCTGGTGAGAAGCTGTCCAGCCATTCTGCTCCACCGCACTGCTGCCAGCTCTCGCTTGGTCACACGGCTTAGGGGACACGAAATTCCAGCTATCCTGCTCTGCTCCCGAGGCATGGCCACAGCACTGCCCTTCCTGCATCCAGCCAAAACAACCAGAGGGGGCCTGACATCCCATCAGCCCCCCAGGTCTAAAGGAACCCTCATTTAACAGGAGACCACTCACCCAATTGATTCCCAGGGATGTGAACCAAGTACCCACTGAAATCCAAAAAACTGGGTATGAAAATGTGGATGTAAAGAGCTCGGGATCTCTTTGTGACTGCTGGCAGCCTCCCAGCTTCTTTACTGAACACAATCCTCAGGTAATTCTTAATTTCAGCTCATATTATCAGCTGCTCAGGGTAATACCACAGGAAATGCCACGGATGTAACAGCACCAGGTTCTGTCACTCCCAGCGAATCTGCTGGGCACAAGGGAGCCACGAGGAAGGAATTAACTGTGATTTATCCAAGAAACTTTCCAACACATCCTAAATCTTTCTCATCAGGTGCTGGTTTTACCTGAGCAATGACTCGAGCAGCTCTTTGTCCTTCCCCCTGCCTGGCTCAAACCCAGCAGCCAGAACAGACCCAGGGCTGGCAGCAGCAGGGCTCCAGCCTGACTAAACCCAGCTTCCACTCCAGGACAGGATTGAACCTGGATTCTCCTTTTCTGCCTTCATTCCCTCGGGCAATTCCTGAAGCTGGATTAGCAGTGGAGCTCTGTCCCTGGTGCCCTTCCCAGGGCTGGGTGCTGGCTCAGCACCATGGATCCTCCCCGTGCTCTGCTTCCCTCTGGACTCGATGGGAAAGGCTCCTTCCAAGAGGCTCTGGAAGGCTTAGGCTGTAATTGCTTGTAAACCACTTAAGCAGTAAGTGATACAGAAATCCAAGTGGTAATTGTAGCAGAGGCTTGAGATTAATCTATTTTTGGCTTGTCGGACGTTCTTATGGACCTGATTCAAGGCAGTCACTGAAAGCTGTAAAGTGTCCAAAAAGTGACAGAAAAAAATAGTTTGATTAAAATCATTCCAGAGGCAAATCCAACCTTCAAGACACTCTCTGAAACCCATTGGTGTGGCCTGCAGATGAGGCACTCGTGAACATCTTCTGGGCAGAGACTTGGGGAGAGCCACAAAAAGTTTTACGTCAGAAAAAAGGTGCTCTAATTTTAGATTCCCAAAGCAAAACTGTGCAGGGAAAGTCAGTGAACAGAGGCAACAGGAGCCTGCCAAGGGGGGATAAGGAGCTTGTCCTGACCCAGGAATCAGGGCTGTGATGCCTGAAGAACATCCCACAGGTTCTGTCTTCCCCACCTGCCCCCAGGTGAGCAGTGATTAAGAGCAGACACTCGTCAGTGGCCAGAAACTCTGCAGGGTGCTCTGACTTGGTGCTGCTCTCCACAGGACACCCTGAGATGGTTGGACACCTGGACCTGATGGTCTCAAAGATCTTTTCCAGCTGTAGTGATCCCAGGATTCTCTGTCAGTGCACTGATGCACTGCTTGGTGTCACTGAAGAACCCCAAAACTCTTGGTTTAACTCTTGAGCTCCCAGAGATGGGAGCACCAGTTCATCATTAGAAACTCTTCTTTCCCCACAGAGCTGCAACTTTTCCAAACTTTCCTTTCCGTAGCCTCAAGGTCAAGATTACCCTTTATAATTTTTCCCATCATTTCCTTCCCATTTACTTTGGATTAGTGGATGTTCTGTCAATAAGGACAAATGAAATTCCAGGCCAATATGAACTCTGTCTGTTCTACAAATGGTTCTTTTTTCATACAGACTTTCTATGAAATAAAAAGTGACTGATGCCACAATATGCTTTAATTATTTTCTTCATAAACTATCAAATTAAATTTTAAGAAGCTGGAGATGTTATCTCTTATTAAACTGGGACTGAACTCAGAGATGTAACTCTTAATGAAACTTCCCACACCAGAAAGCTTTTTTGTAATGTTAATAATTTTCAGCAGCCTGCCATGTACAATATCTCACCAAAGCTTATGATTTTCACATCCCACCCCCTGCCATGGGCAGAGACACCTTCCACTACCCCAGGTTGCTCCAAGCTCCATCCAACCTGGTCTTGGATACTTCCAGGCCTTTCTAAGCCACATCATTATACAGAGCCTCCAACATTTTAGCTGGGATTTCCTACTCACTATATCCTGAAGTTCAACCCCGAAGAGTGGTGCTGAATATCCCAATGAATGTCCCACAGCAGCACCAGGTAAGTCACAGCACACCTGGAAAACACAGACATTAATCAACACCAGCTTCAAGGGAGAAGTGTTTTCACTAATTTAAGCAGCAAGAAAATCTCAAATTATCGAAGAACCAGAGAAAAACTGGTGTGTGAGTGGAATCATGGAATCATTAGGGTTGGAAAAGCCCTCTGAGATCACTGAGTCCAACCATTGATCCAACACTGCCAAGCCCACCACTAAATCCAAAGAACCACAGCTACACATTCTTTGAACACCTCCAGGGATGGAGATTCCACCACCTCCCTGAGCAGCCTGTTCCAATGCCTGACCACCTCTTCAGGGAAGGAATTTTCCCTGATACCCATCTAAATGTCCCCTGGTGCAACTGGAGGCCATTTCCTCTCATCCTGTCTCTTGTTACCTGGGAGCAGAGACCAATCCCCACCAGGCTACAACATCCAATCTGCTTTAGAAAATGCAATGATCAAAATGTGGCACATTCTGGGCCCAACCAGCAAAACACAAAACCTGCAGAAGTCACTGGATCGTATTTTTGGATCCTGCCTTAAGGGATGAAGAACAGAGTGAGAGATGAAAATGCGGCAGCTGGTAAAAAATCATTAAAAAGCATAAGGCAGAGATGAGGAAATACTGAAGTTGCCGGGAGAAAAAAGAAAGGAACAAAGACATGGAAAAAAGACTCTCAGTCTGCCAAAGCTTCCACAATTTCATAAAATGTACAAATGCAGCAGAGAGAAAGGGGAAAGAGCAAACAAACCAGCTCGTGGCCGGGCTGGGGGTGGAGCACACGGGGGATGTCCAGCCTTGTTCCCAGCTCTGGGGCTCGGTGTGCCCAGCACGGCGTGTCCTGCCCTCCCTGTGCAATTCATTCCAGCTCAGCTGGTGACCAAATCCCTTCTGGTCACACAGTGACAGTCCCAAGGGCTCAATATCCATGTCCCCCTTTTGGCCAAGAACACCTGAATGCCACCACGACCAAACCGTCACTCGTCCAGTCATGGACAGAAATGGACAGTCACAGACAGAAACACTGATTTTTCCAAATGGAAATTTCTCTGTTGTTGGTGGTAGAACACTGCTGTACTTTTTTTCCTTGTTTAATTTTATTCATGAGCTGAAGTGACTTTGGGCAGTCACAAACCAATTTTTCACTGTGTTCTGAACAGATGGTTGTTCCAAGAATACCAGCATCCTGGCAGTGTCAAACAACCTTGACCTTCCCAAGCAGCGCTGCAGACTTTTTGTTAGAAGGAAAGAAATAAAGAACCACTCGCGTAGTCCCAATTTTTTTCTGGATTATTAAACACAGTGGACAGTGCAGGCACAAACTGTGCTCAAGGAAAACATGAAATTTGGCCTCAGAGAAGCAGGAATGGCTTCTGGAATCACTGGTTGTGCACAGACAACTCCAAGGTCACATCAGACCCCCCTTGCACAAGCAGAAGAGTGAAGAGATGTGGTGGGAGCCCCCCTCACCATCTCCAGCTCATCCTGCCCCAAGGAGAGCTGCTGTGACGGGCTGTGCAAAGCCCAGAGAAAAACCACAAAATGTCCCAATCCTCAAGTTCAGGCTTTATCCAGCAAGGGTCCAGTTACAATTTCCCAGTTATAAATAGCTGGAGTTCTCTGTGAGCCTTCAGCAACCGTGGGCTGGCACAGCTTCGGGGACCTTTGCCGACAGAGCCTTCAGAGGGAAGGCAGCTCATTTTGTTCTGCTTTTGAAATTTTTTTAGAGATATAATCCTATTTTTAAGATCATTTAAATATCATCTGTGNCAGGTGGAAGCAGAGAGGTAACCACCTGTTTCCCAGTCATATTAAAAAAAAAAAAAAAAAAAAATCCAAGTCAATTTTACTGCAGTTAAATTCCCGTGTCCTTAATCTCCAGGGAGAGGCCAGGTTCCTTCCTGGAGACAATCCTGCTTTTTTAGCACACGTGAGTTATTTTGTACCTGATTGGTGTCTATCAAGATATAAAAACTTCGGGGGCAGCACCCAGGGAGCGACTCCTGTCACGAGATCAATGCCTCATTATGGATTAAACATAAAAGTTAAGCTGTCCTTAGTTTCCAGTTGACAAAGAGTGGCATAAATTCCACATAAATTCCACGCTGGCATTCGGGGGATTTTGTGCAAATTACTCCAATGGCCTCCTGCTAAGAGCAGGTGAAGAGCTGTCACCCTTCCAGCCAGCACTGCCTCCGAAGGATCACAGAGGGATTTGGGAATGAGGCCAGGGTTAGCCAGAGAAAGGGAGCCCAATAATCCCAGCTGGCATCCCTCGGATGGCACGAGAGGATTCCAGTGAGGATGGAGGCAGGAGAGGATTCCAAGGAGGATGGAGGCAGGAGAGGATTCCAAGGCAGATGGAAGCAGGAGAGGATTCCAGGGAGGATGGAGGCGGGAGAGGATTCCAGGGTGGATGGAGGC
>VWZT01010241.1:370828-397290 GCA_013397055.1 Pachycephala philippinensis | reverse complement strand
ACAAAAAACCAGCACTGGAGGGTTCTCCAGTCGCACACTGGAAGTTGCAAGGGGAATAAATAGCTGGATGCTGGAAAAATTCAAATGAGAACGTCCAAGTGAACTCAATCAGCACAGACACCACCAAGCTGAGCAGCAGTGACTCCACCATCACCGGCTGTGTTGGAATCAAGCCTGGATACCTCTAATTTTGGCCCTGTCATTTCTCTGCAAGAAATGCATTTCTATGCACAAGTATTTAAAATAAAAGCAAGAGATGAAAGTACGCAATTATATGCATCTAATATATGTATTATATACATATATAATATTGCATATATACAATAGACAATATTATACAATAGAGAGAAAAGAATAAAAAAATTGTACACCTGCTTGCTTCATTTAGAAGGAATTGCAGTGAGATTTAGTAAAACACATTTAGAAGGAATTGCAGTCAGATTTAGTAAAACAAGGGGGGTTCTTGTCATCCAGAAAACCAGAATTTTACCCAAGCAGAGCAAAATAGATGCTGCACTTGCAGTTTCAGGTTTGATACAAGACAAGTCTCATTATCCTCCGTTTTAGCCTGAATTCTGTTGTGCTCAAGAGATCAAGGTGCATAGAGAAAAATATATTAAAAAAGAGGATATTAACCCCCACACACTTTTGCCCCTTCCAATAACTCTAAGAACTCATTAGGTGAGCTCTGCTGCACAGGTAATTAGGTTCAGAGTTGGTGTCACTGTTGTAATGGGTTATTGATCACTGAAGTTCTCAAAGAACTTCATGGTTCTGGGAGTTTGGAAAAAAAAAAACCCAAACCCCATGAAATGAGTGCTAGCCTTGCTAAATTTGATTTTCATTACATATTACAAGTCTTGTTACACTTCCCAACCCGAAGCTTTCATTTCTCCCCAGCAACAGTTTTATTTTAAGCTTTCCTTCCTCAGACATCTCTGTTGGCCATTTGGGCTGGGGATTAGATTTTTCACCTGTCCCAGGATTATTGGGAAGAGCTATTTTTTTCTTTTCTCAGGGTTTTTTAAGAGACAGCACATGCCTGAGGATGCAAAAATAGGCTGTGGGATGCTGTCAGCTGCCAGAGCCACGGCGGTGGTCTGCACCCTGAGACCACCCTGTTTATACCGTGTATGCAGATGTGATCTATGAATGCCATATATATCTGTGTGTATTTATATATATATGTTTATATATGTCCCCAAAAGCCACATCCACACTTTTAAATCCCTCCAGGGATGGGGATTCTACCCCTGCCATGGGCAGCCCCTCCCAATAACCCTGCCAGTAAAGGAATTTCCCAATTCTCAGCCTGAGGCTGTTCCCTCTCCTCCTGTCCCTGTTCCCTGGGAGCAGAGCCCGACCCCCCCTGAGCCCCCTCCTGTCAGGGAGTTGTGCAGAGCCACAAGGTCCCCCCTGATCCCCCTTTTCTCCAGCCTGAGCCCCTTTCCCAGCTCCCTCAGGAATTCTCCACCCCCTTCCCAGCTCCATTCCCATCCCTGGACACGCTCCAGCCCCTCAATCTCCTTCCCATGAGGAGCCCAAACCTGATCCCAGGATTAAAGGTGTGGCCCCAGTGCCCAGCACAGGGGAAACCTCCCCATTTCCCACCAACCCAAACCTCGCCATCACTCCTGAAAGCAAAACCAATCCCAGGGATCCCCTGCACCAGCAATGTGCCCGTGGGCCCCTCCACAGTGCCCATCAGTCTCTGCCCACCACAGTGCACGGGCTTTATTGCAGATTGCACCGGTGCCAAGTGATCACTACATTTAATTAACGCATTACAAATTGCCAGGTAATTGTTCTGTGCATTTTTCAACTCGCAGCTCTGTCGCTGCTGAAACCCTGTGAGGGCTTGATCCAGACATGGAAGAGGGGAAGATGATGCCACAGTGCCCTTCAGGCCTGGAAAAAGATGCTGCAAGATGCAGTAATCAATTAAATGCTGAAGGAAGACTGGAATAACCACAATTACAGGGAACAGAATCCCCAACAAGATTCCAGAGCTGCTCCAGCAGCCTGCAATGGTCACTGTGCATCCAGGATGGCGAGGAGCTGCTTGGGAAGGGAGAGGTTCCTCCTTGAGGGACAGGTTTGGGTTCCCACTGCAACAATTGCAAACTGCTTTGTTCTAATTGCATCCAAACAGCGATGCCAAAGCTGCTGCCAAGGCAGGAACGAGAGAAGGGCAGAGGAAGTTTGGTAGCAGAACGTGCCCGGCCGGGAAGCACCAGCCTCGGGCAGGGGTAACTGTGCATTAAGCAAATTGCAATTTGTTATTCTCTTATTTTTTTGTCAGCTTAATGGAGAAGCCAAAGGGCTCTTTGCTCTTTAACACTGCCACGGCTAGTGCTGTGGTTTAAAATGCTATGTAATTCTATCAGGAAGCACATTTAATCTCCCAGTTTGAGCTGGGCCCAAGCTGGCAGGACACAGGTATTGGTGTCCCAGCCATCCCAGGGGCTCATTCCCTGCTCCCAGCCCCCTGCAGCAGGAACCAGCAGGGCAGCACTGGGTGCTTGCTGGAATCCTGCAGAAAGCTGAGCTGGGAGAAGGTTGAAGCCACATCAGGCTTTCTGTTGACTTCTCTGACAGAGAAAAGCAGCTCCATATGCCCCCAGGGACAGGTGGCTCCTGGCCACAGCCCCCTGTCCCGTGCTGAGGGCACCCCACGGGGTGATTCCTCATCCCAAGGTTTATCCCAGCAGATTTGCATGACCACAAACCCAGAATGTTCTTTTTAAAGCACGAGGTGGTGGTGGCCATAAATATCAGGCTGTGCTTTCATAGCCAGGCCAGAAACAGGGCAATAAATCCTTCTCCTAGTTTGTTATCTCCATTTTAAACTGAAAGAGGAGAGTATGGACATGCTGCACCAGCAATGTGCCCGTGCTGAGAGGGTGCTGAGGCCCTGGCACAGGTGCCCAGAGCAGCTGTGGCTGCCCCTGGATCCCTGGCAGTGCCCAAGGTCAGGCTGGATGGAGCTTGGAGCACTGGGATAGTGGGAGGTGTCCCTGCCATGGCAGGGGTGGGATGGGATGATCTTTAAGGTCCCTCCAAACCCGAACCATTCCGTGACTCTACAAATATTTTATTCCAAACAAAAGGGTTTGTACATTTCCTGCAATGCTAAAAAGATCCTGAAGTTGTGGATCTTCTCTAGAAACATCTACGTGCAAGAAGTCAGAACTCCCTTCTCTGAAGTTATCTAGGTAAGTATTTAAGAACTCAGATTTAAAACACTCATTTACATTTGTTAATTCAGGGTTGTTCAAACTATTATGAGCATTTCAAAGAGGAATAAGAATTGAATAGCTTAAGAGCATCCTTTGAAAACAGAGATATTACTTGCCTGCAGAATTTTCTTCCCCTAATCAGCCCACATAGAAGAGTTGTCATTTCTATCTAGTTCACTTGCAGATATGCTTTCGTTATTAAATATTAAATCAGAGAGAACAGAGATTCAATTCAGAAAAATATAGTTCAATCTGCCAAATTGCTACTTCCATGAATTATATTGTGAACATATTTTGATAAAAAGGGGGTTATTTAAAGATGCAACCAAGTCTGGTGATAAATGAGACCCTGTTTCAGCTCGTGTCTGCAAGCTTTAACTCGAGAAATATAAATCTACATGGTGCATTTTTCTTCTTAAACTCTTTTTTGTTTTTATTTTTGCCTTCTAGATAGATGTTTGAAATAAGAAACAGTGTTTATTGTACTCAGAAATTTTAATATAAAAACCACAGAGGAAGCAGCTATCTGGATGAACAGAGCACCACAGAAAAAAAGAAATTATTGTAAATCTGTTACTAACTAGGACTGAGCAAATAACTCATTGTGAATAATTCACTCAAGAAACAGAGCCTCTTTCTATGCTCACAATCTAATTACAAACAATTTACAAACAAGCTGTGATTTCCTTGTTTTCCTGTCAGATATTTGACTTAGCTCAGTAACTTCATTCTTGTAAAAGCAACAGCTCCAGCAACGGATGGGGAGAGTCCTCCAAGGAAACCAAGGTTTCGTGGTTTAATTTGAGCAGAAAATCCCAGTGTCACTGCCCAGATCCCACCTCTCCTGCTGGGATGGGGCTTGGAGCACCCTGGGACAGTGGAAGGTGTCCCTGCCCATGGCAGGGGTGGCACTGGATGGGATTTAAGGTCCTTGCCACCCAAACCACTCTGGGATTCTGTAATTCCAAGCGCCCAGCCAGACGTGGCACAGCCCAACACAAACCATCCTTGTGCACAGGGCACCTTCCTGGGCAAAAATAGGGAATGTGGGGGAGCCAGAGCCCAACAATCCCATGGGATGGGTGCTGAGAGGGCTGGGCACCCCACGGGGCACCCACAGGGCCTGGCTGCAGGGAAACTGCACCTGCTTTCCTGCACGATTTTACAATTCTCTCCACAAAACTAATAGCCCTCACCCCAATAAAAGAGCATTTAACTTTTGGTTTTACGGGGGCTTTTTATGTGCGTTATTGCAATCCAATTTAATTCACTCCCTGCTAGTTGAACTGGCACTCATTTCGGGCTGGAGTGATAACACATAATAGCCCCTTTCAACTGAATTGCTGAACAAAAGTCCAAATGAGCCCCTGTTAGAGCAGCTTTCCCTCTGATGGTGCTCCATGGCCAAAGGAGAACATCCCCACTCAGCCCTCAGCAACGTCGGTAAACTCCAAATTGGGGGGCTCATTTCACAAGTTCATCACCAGAACGAAAATGTCCATTTCTCATAATATTTAACTACCATCACCTCCCTGTGACTTCCAGCTACGCTGAACGCAAAACTGAAGTTGCAAATGTCTTCTCTTAATTGGCCAATGCACAGATCATTTAATTTTAACTCCAGAACAGAAGTTAAAAGAGGCATCTCTAATGATTCCAGTTTATGTCAATAAACTGTATCAAAAGAGTCTTTCCAGAAAACCTGTAAATCTCTATTGTGAGTCTATTTGTTATTATACATAAATAAATGAAATGTTGATAGAACATTTATGGCAAAAGGAATGAATTCTGCTTTAATTCCACATTTACCAAAATTCCTGGTTTCCAACTCAAGAGTACAGTAGCATTTATATTCTGCTTTGCAGAAAGGAAAGGAAAGGAATAGGAAAAGTGCTGCAAGAATAAATCCAGTGGGAACGGAAGATGAGAAGTGATCAGGAACTGGCAGAGGGACAGACACAGATCCTGGGAACATGAAGATGAGCTGCTGACAGAGCTCGAGCTCTCAATGCACAGGAGGTGTGCTCTGCTCTCTTCCCTACTGCTACTCTGCTCCTTAGCAATCACCAAATTAACACTGTCTAAAAAAGAGAACATTTATTTTAAAAGCCAAGCCTGAAATTATTGCAATGATGTATTTCAGGGTCCTTCTGCCTCTGTGACCCCACCCCCTCCCTCCTTCCTCAGCCTTGGCAGAGCCCTGACCCGCAGCTGCCTCTGCTTTTTTCCCGTTTTTAAAGGGAAGTGTTCCCTGTGGGAAAACTCCAGTTCCAGGGCGGCACCTCTGGCAGATGTGGATCCATGACAATCCCTGGAATTACACTGAAAATTCATGTGGCAGCTCTCAATAATCCACAGCTGGGATTGCCTGGGCAGCGGGATAAAGGCACATTAAGCACTCGGGGCCCTTCTCCTGCCTCGGGTATCATAATTCCCATTGCCCTGTGCTCATTTCCATGGAGCAGCCGATCCTTATCCTCACACACGGCTTCATCCTCCTTAAGGAGCTCAGTCTGTCCTCACTCCCTGTCTGGGGAGCTCGGATCAGTGAGGGCTGGGATTGTTCAGCCTGGAGAGGAGAAGGCTCCAGGGGAACTCAGAGCCCCTTCCAGGGCCCAAAGGGGCTCCAGGAGAGCTCAGAGCCCCTTCCAGGACCTAAAGGGGCTCCAGGAGAGCTGGAGAGCGACTGGGGACCAGGGATGGAAGGACAGACAAGGGGGAATGGCTTCCCACAGATGGGATACTGGGATACAAACCAGTCCAACCCAGCTTTCCATGTCAGGTGCAGACACCTCCAGAGAAGAAAGGGAATTCAGACATCCAAACACCAGGTAACGGGGGAAAAACCCACCCCACAACCCCACTGAGAGCAGCGGCTGCCCTTGCTCTGCCCACCCCTGGAATGGGCTGGGTCCTGCCCCAGTGCTCCCAGGCTGCAGATCCTCTGTGGCACAGCACAAAGAAGAGGCTGAATCTCACTCCTGAGAGTCCTTCAGCTGCTTCCCTGACAGACCCAAATGGATGGAAACGTATCAGCTGCAAAGCTGATGAATAACCCCACACGTGCGCAGGAAAAGCTGGAAAACTCTTGACTTAACGATGCCACAGGTCAAAAACAAGCACTATTTAATGTGCCTGCTTTGAGACCATTTCTCAGTAAAGCATTAACTTATCACATAAAACCCACGAGCAAAGAGGATTTGCAAAGATCATAAAATGGAATATTTCTGACCTGAGCCATTATTCGATTTTCTGTGTTAGTAAGGAGAGCCCCTGAGTGTGCAGCTACAAAAAAAGAGTGGAAGTCAGCAAACAGCCGAGGAGAAAGAGAAAAATAGTCAATAAAAATATTCACTGGGGTCACGGGGATGGTGGAAAAAGCCTGAGAGTGAGCTCCCTGCACCTGTAAGCAGTTTCTCGAGGAGGGAGCTGCGGAGGCAGCGCCATATGGAGGGAATTCAGTCGGGAAAAGCCGGCGCCGTCGGGAGCAAAGCCGGGCAAACACAGCCAGAGCTGGGAGTTCAGCCGAGGTGAGGCAGCCTCGGAGGTCAGCCTGGAGGGCACAAAGTGGGGGCTGTAAATGATGCTGGGAGATCACGGCAAGGGGGGATTTGGAGAAGCCTGGGGGAGTTAATCTGCTGCAGATGGCTCGGGCGCTGCGGCGCCGGAGGAGATCCAGAGCTGAACCTCTGGAGCATCTCTGGAGTGGGATCCCGGTGGGAAGCTCACCTGGGAACAGCCAGCACCTGGAAGTGGGCACCACATGCCAAAAGCCCTGTGGTAACTGGGGAAATCAGCTGGTGTCCAGGGAAAAATGCACTGGAGCAGCAGCAGGCCTGCCAGGGTACTGCCACTCACTTTAGGCTTCTCTGGCTGTTTGCAAATTAACCAGATTGGGCTCGTTCTTAGCAGATTAAACTTTATTTACTGGTTTCTTTCCAGCCCCCCCTCCCCTCCCTGTGTTTTCGCAGGACTGGGATTGCCCAGGGATGGGAACATCGGTGCCCAGATCTCAAAGGGATGCAGCACCACTGAGACACATCCCAGAGCCTCTCCTTGCACAGATCAGAGCATTCCCGTTTTTCCCAGTCACAGCTGAAAACTCTGTGTACATCCAGAAACTTCTAAATATTTATCCTGAACCTCCAGCATCCCACCATACAAACAAGAGAGATGCACTGGGCAGCCAAAGGTAAATAGCCAGGCTAAGTACAGCGAAAAGGAGGTTTTTTATTTCAATTTCTTCACTTTAAGTATTTCAGCTGCATTCCCAGTGCCCGAGATGTAGATCTCCATGAGTATTGACATTAGCTCTTGTTTGGAGAGCTGCTATCAAAGGGCAGCAGATCTGCTCTGGAAGCACTGGAAGCAGCTCACAGCATTTGAGCAGTTACAAGGCAGCAGAAAATAGGAAAAAGATGTAGAAATCATGATCGAGATACTGGGAGTTCAAACAAGTCAGCACAGTCTGGGAGAGAGTGAAAAGATTTTTTAAAAAAAAATCTTAATGGGAGAAAAATTAAGTAATGGTCACTTAATTCCTTAACATCAACATTTCCAGCTTTAATTAGGATCCAGGGAAATCAGATGTTAGAAGCCCATCTGCTTCCAGGCTCCAGAAAGATGAAAACCTTCAAAAATGCCATAAATAATAAACTCCCAGGCTGGCAGCATTTTATTGAGTTCCTCCCCATAGATTTCAGCATATGCCACGATTGCAGGAATAAAACGTGGCTGAGAAGGCGCTTCGCAGGAAGTTGGGTTAACTCATTTAACAATTCAGCACATCAGGGAAGTGGGATTATTTATTAGGAACGGCATCGCTGCTCCCCATAAACACAGCACTGGGATGATGGAGGGACACCCTGCTGGGAGCAGGGGCTGTTTGATCACAGAATTATCCTAAAAGTGAGCATTTCCATCCCTGGAAGTGTTCAAAGCCAGGCTGGAGCAGCCTGGGACAGTGGAAGGTTTCCCTGCCCATGGCAGGGGTGGCACTGGATGGGCTTTAAAGGTCTTTTCCAACCCAAACCCTTCTGGGATTCTGTGAAAAACACACATTTAGAGCTTTTTGCAGTGGGAGAAAAGTTTCAAAGCACTACCTGGCTATGCCCCAGAGGCTGATCCCCACCTTCTCCTGAAACCAAATTTAATTAAATTCTAAAATACTGAGGCTGAAGTTAATCCTGTGTTTTGTTAAGTCCCAAGATATGATTTTCAAAGGATGCAGCACTGGGAATATATTTCTTCCTTTTTTTTATTAATTCTATTTTAATTCATTACTTTCACATGAAAAGAAGAATAAGAAAGAGAAACCACCCACTTTCTTTTCCAACCCAACATTATTCAATATTATACATTATTCCATATTTCACTGTTTAAACACTCCCAGCAACGTGTTGTGATCGAAAAGGAAGTGAAATGTCAGTTTTAGCCAATCTCGTGTTCAATCTACCCCCAAAAGCCTGGCTTTATTTGTGTGAGATGGAAGCTCAGCCTGGAATTCCAGGCTTTTATCCCAGTGTTTCACAGCTGCCCTTTGTCCCTGCACTGCCCCACACACACACAGCACTCCTGGAGCAGCATTGGATCAGCCACCAGAAAACTGAATATTACACCTTGCTGCTGGTCCATGGGCTCTCTGGGACTCACCTGGGTTCACTTTTTCCCCTTATGGAACTCAGAGCAGTTTTATGGATACCAAAAAAGTTTCAGCAGAGAATTTCTTCAGCTGTCTGCAGCATTTTGTGAGAGCTCTGTCTTTCCCATGCAAATTATTTAAAACAGTGCTACAGTTTTGTAAACTACTTGCACCCGCAGATTGTTTTTGTAGTATTGTTTTGGTTCTAACTAGAGAAATATTTAGAAATAGAGGTCTTAGATCCTGGCCGATCACCTCGAGGGGTGGATGGCCAAAGGACCAATTACCTTATGCCATTCAACCCACTTTTTGTGAACTAACATATGAAAGCCTTTGGAAATGCTATTAAACTTCTTCCATTTACTCTGAACCTGGACTTTGTGTCGTTATTCTTCCCATCCTCGGTACAACAGCGACATGGTTTGGGTTGGAAGGGACCCCAAAGAGCCTCACATTCCACACCCTGGCATGGGCACAGAGCCAGTGACCATCCCAGCATCCCATCTCTGCCCCCTGTGGAATTCAGGCTGCCTCTGGTGGGGACAGCCATCTCCAGAGGTAAATATTACTGCAAATATTAACAGTTCTGCTCCAGGGATGGGGCTCTCGGCCTCTCTTCTCCAAGGAAAAGCCTGGGAAGAAGGCAGATCTGGGAGCAGCATCCTCAGGAACCTGGCAAACACCCACAGCACCCACAGGCCAAAGGAGAGGGCGGCAGCAGGGCCAAACTCCCCATCAGGAGTGCAGCTCCTGGTAACTTTTCTCCCAATGTGCTGCACTCGCTGAAGATTTATTGGAATTCTACATTTTCTCCAGAGCAGCCATCCTTCAACCGGCGCTCCAAAAAAATTACAGGAAAATTTAAGGTGACTTAGAGCTCCAGCATGAGTTATGCTTTCATATTTCCCTTTGAACACCAGAAAACCACCTTTCCCCAGTGCTGAAAGGCTCCATGCTCAGCAAACACCCCACAGAGAGAGGCTGGTGCTTCCCAGGGAATTCCCAGAGGCAGGTGTGGATCATCCCAGGCACCCAGGGCTGAGGAGCACGTTCCACCAGAGCAAGGCTTGTTCAGTTAAATACCACACTCGGGCTGGCTGTAGGGAGGATTTGTTAAAAATCAGATTCTTCACTCCCAGTTCCTAAATATTGATGCATTCCCTGACTCTGGTCCCTAATAGCTGAGTTAGCCACGCTCCATGGAGCATCCTGGAGGAAACTGCTACGTTTGAACTTCCTGCTTCCTCATATATCAGAGTGAGTTTTTCTCTGTTTTTTTTTTTAAACTGGATTTAATTAAATATTGAGTAAAGTGCCACAGTCATCCATCGTGTGCTTTCGAAGGAGAAATTCGGGGATGCACAATTATTTTGTTCGCCGAGACAAGGAAGAGTCAATATTTAATGTGCCATGAAGGATTTATAAAGAATAGATCTTGCAGGAGAAATAAATACGAGGAGACATCTTTATCTCTCTGGGTTGATTCAGTGTCCATCTTTGCAGATTTCAACTTCTTTAATTATGTAGAGAGAACAGAAAGAGCTGGAGGAATGTCAAGGCTCTGGATGAAAACGTTGTGCCAGGACAAATTCCAAACTCCAGAACTGTCACAGGGACCATGAAGGACGTGAGGGAGGTAAAGCAGAGGAATTGTGACAAATTGGGTGTGAACCCTGTGGTTAAATGATAACATCACAGGAGAATCAGGAATGGGGAAGGAAGGGTTGGATTTCTCAGTGCAAGGGAAATTTGATCCACTCAGAACCACGACGAGAATGGAGCTTAGTAAGAGCTATTTAATTATATATATAAATTAAAGTGTTTTTATAATAAAACAATGGGCAGCTGTGTGGTTATATAGGAAATTAGAGGGAATTAAGGTAAATCTGTACCTTGCTCGAGGGGCTCTAAATACATCCCGAGTTGGGAGAGGAAAATTCAGGAGATTTTACTCCTGAGGGAGTTTTGCTGCAGGTTCCCCACTCACCTCTTGTGAGTGCACAATAAACTCCAATATTAAAGAGTTATTCCCTGGGTGCTAAGGAATCATGCTCACTTTCACATTTCTCCTGATCTTCCCTCCCTTTGAACACACAGAAATGAATGGTAACAAGTACCCTTTACACTTTCAGCCCATTTCTCTGGGGGTTGGCAGTGCTGGAAATCCTCTCTGGGAATCAGTTCCTGACCAAAAAGTTTTTGTCCATCAAAAAATTCCCCACATCCAGATGAGTAAATCTGCTCTGGATGGAGAGCAAACAGTTTTCCTCTGATGAGAGAGCTGAATCAGCATCATTAAACTGTCAGGAGAAATCCTCTATGCTAATAAATATATTGCAATTGCAGAGCTCGAAGCTGAAAATTAAGAGGTACCTGATGCCCAAGGGGACACGTGGCAGTGGGACAGACTCAAGGTCAAAAAGCTGCTTTCCAGATGAGCCCGTGCTGGGATAAACCTGCAGTGTCCAGGGGGAGCAGGCAGGACACAGCACATACAGAAAATCATGGGATGGTTTGGGTTGGGAGGACCTCAAAGCCCCTCCAGTGCCCCCCTGCCATGGCAGGGACACCTTCCACTGTCCCAGGCTGCTCCAAGCCCCGTCCAGCCTGGCCTTGGGCACTGCCAGGGATCCAGGGGCAGCCACAGCTGCTCTGGGCACCCTGTGCCAGGGCCTCAGCACCCTCACAGGGAGGGATTTATTTCTAATGTCTCACCTAAACCTGAAGCCATTCCCTGTGTCCTGTCCCTCCACCCTTGTCCCAAATCCCTCTCCACCTCTCCTGCACCCCTTTGGGCACTGGAAAGGACTCTAAGGTCTCCCCAGAGCCTTCTCTTTTTGAAAATTATTATTTTTGCTGTAAGAAAAAAGAACAGCCCAGCTCTGAGCCTTGTCATGGCACGGAAAGGCATTTGCAGGGCATTACCCAGAGCAGCATCCTCACGGAGGCAGGAGGGCTGATGGGGCTGCATTCTGCTCTCCATGCTCATTGTCTATTAAAAAACTGGGTTTTCTTTTTTTTGACTAATCCCAGAAACACAGAACCTCCAGCATGGAACAATAATAGCTTTGACTCTGTCTTTATATAGGTCACGTTGGGAGGCAGGCACGCTCCGCATGCCAGGAAAAAATAGCACTTTTTGACACACTACAACAACTTCTGAGGGGAGGAAGGGCAGAGCAGCCCCCCTCCCTGCTCCCATCAGCCTGAGGCACCGATCCCAGAGCAGCTGTCAGAGGGAAACCCCATTTCTTGAGAGCAACACTTCTTTCGTGTACTATTTATGGAGGTACCCACCTCCGAGAGGCAGCTTTGTAAAAGCGTAACCAAACCCACCAGCTGAGCACGGAGGCACTCAGCAGCCCACAGATCAGGCTGGAGCTGCTTTGAGTCCTTCCCCTCACCACCCAAAATAACCCAAACTCTCTGTTGCCCACGGGGAGCAGTCAGGAGGGTGTTGCAGGGGTGTGTGATGGGCGCCAGGTGCTCGGGGAGTGGGAACCCCACGTTTTGCCAGGATGACACGTGAGCATTCCCACCAGGACACCACCCAGGGCTGGGCACCTTGGCACACCCCCAGTGCCCCGCTAAATTAGGGATCCCAGTTATATGCTGTTCACCGAATTTTAAATGTCCTTTTTTCTGCCAAGTAGTTTAAATTCATTTAAAGGAACCTTCTTGTAAGTGCAGAAATCAAATGTGATCTGCTCAGCCTCCAGTCACACCAGGGGAAAGCTATTTTAGGTGGCTCTACGCTCAGGCATGCCTTGAGTTTAGATGAACACAACCTTACCCTTCACTTGGTAAAGCATGGATGAGATAATGAAACCAAGACTCAGAACTAAACCAAATCTCCCCCAAAATGTTCCAAATCCCAGCACAGCAGGTTTGAGTTTCACAGCACAGTGCTCAGGACAAAGCTGCAGTCACCAGAATTACACTTATATGTGTATTAAAAATTAATCTAACACCTACAGACCAGTCCTGGCTCTGCTGTCTCAGACATTTCAAATCATTTCATGGGCTTCCTGCAGGCAGCTCGTGGCTTTTGGGAGGGAAAAGTGGGAAAAGAGCTGACACTTGCAGGGATGGGGCAGCCCCAGCCTCTCTGGGAAGCTGTTCCAATCCTCTCCTGTTTCAGCCACACTGCTCCAATGACATTCTAAGAGCAGCCCAGCACCACGGTGATTTATTGCCCCAGACTTCACTAATGGTTAAACTTCTTATAAGCCATGATATGGCAGGTCCCGAGCCCCAGTGAAATTATCAGCTCCAAAAGCAATGACTAAGCTTGTGAATAATTTAGACAAGGAAAATCAATCAATTCTGCCCCACGTAATCACGCTCAGACCTCAGCTGGCAGCACCAGGACCTGCTCATTGCTGCTCCAAGTCACCCATCACTGGAGCCCCAGCAGCCAAAAGCAGTTCATTAATTTTCCTGGCATTTACTAGATACTTTCTCAAGCAGACCTGGAGCACTACCACAGGAGAACAGTCCTGGGCCTCCCAAAAACCACACAGGCTTGGGTTTTTAATGATCCCTTGCCTTGCATTTTATATCAGCCTGGCTGCAGGCTCCAGGATTCCTCTGCCTCTGGCACTCCTGGCTCCCAAAGAGGGGAGGAAGCCCTGCTCCCTCTGAGGAGCTTTCAGCCTGGAAGCTTTTCACTTTCCCTGGGGTTTGGCAGCACCCAGCTGAGCAGGAACATTTCAGGCTGGGTTTTGTGGACACCTGTGCTGCTCAGGAACATTTCAGGCTGGGTTTTCATGAGCACCTGTGCTGATCCCACATCCTGGGGAGGGGGTGCCCGTGGGACATCCCTGCTGTCACCTCAGCCCCAGGGCAGAGCCTGTTGGACCACAGATGTAAATAAACAGACCCCAGAAAGGGTTTCTGTCCCGCTGCACTCCGGGCTGCCCTAAGAGACTCACACACAAAAGGACACCTGGAAAAATGAAGCACAAGGGGCCTCAGCAACTCACTCAAAGTCTCACTGGGAGACTGGAGAAGAGCTGCAAGCCAAGCCCAGCTCAGCAGCCCAGGAGCAGCCCTTGCTCTGCTCCTCCTGGCCCCGGGAGCAAGCCTTGGGCCATCCAGGACGTCTGTCCCTGTCTCCAGTTAACACCCAAGGCATGGGAACTCACATTGCCCAGACCAAACTGTGTCTCCTGCTGGGCACAGGGAAGGAAGGACACAAAACTCAACAAAAATGCAGCTTTTTGGGCTGAAACAGTACCATCTGAGCATTCCCTGAGTGCTCTGGGGAAAAGCAGAGCTATCTGAGCTACACAGGGCTGTCGGTCGGAGGAGATTCCTCTGCTCCCAGCCTGCATCTCAGCACTGCTGATAAGGGGATCTATTTCCACATCGTGGGAGAATATCAATATCTGTCCTTCACAGAAAAAAAAAGTGAATGATAACTCTTTGCCTGATGCCTGCATGATGAATTGGTGACCAAAAAGCTCTTTGAGAAGAAGGATTGGCCTCAAGTGGGCCATTAATATCAGAGCGTTGCAGCTGTATCACGTTATAATATTTAAATGAATAGAATATCACTTTTTCTACTTAACCAAAATGATTCTGTACACACAGAGCACGGATGGGGCTGCACAGAGATTCTACACTCAGAGACAGCCCAGGCAGGCAGGGCACAACCCCTCTGCTCCCCAGGACAGGGGGGACTCACAGAGCAGAGACCAGGCACTTGCAACACAGGGCTTTCATCTAAAATTCCACTCGGGAATCTTAAAGCCCCTTCAAGGAGTTATTAAAGCAGAAAATTGTAATGATCTGACAGCGTTACAGCACAATAACCCTTCATTTGCATGAAATCCTTGGTAATAATGGACTTATCTTCCAGCATATAAATGCACAGGTCCCTATAAAGTTCTGCACGGCAGCACAAGTTTGATAACACCGGGTTATCTACAGCTCCTTGACATCCACTGGAGGGAGGGGTGGGAGCTCTGTGCATGTCTGGAGCACATTATTAATAGCTCAACAATTGAGAAGCTGCAAGGAGCACAGCAGATTCCCTGTAGCTATTTTTAATGTCTTTCTGGGCGTCCCCCTCCCTGCCAGCAAAAAGACAAACTTGTTTTACTCATTATCAGTGAAATCCCGGCGACCTTCACTGCTCCAAGCCTTACCTGGAGTGCACCAGCAGCTCCCTGCTCCTCAGAGGCAGCACCCAGCACCCCACAGGAAGGACAAAGGGCTTCAGGGTGCCCCTCAAATGCATCAGCACTCGGCCAGAGCCAGAAAATGGCAAAACCAAACCCCTCCAACACCCAGGTGAAGCTAAGGATGAAGAAATAATCTCTGGGGTTGTATCCCCAGCTGGGAGGGTGCAGGCAGGGCTGTCCCTGGGGCTCAGCCTGGGCAGCTCTCAGCGTTTGCTTAATCCCAGGTATGAGAAATAAAGAACCCACCCAGCCCTCAGACTGTTTGGGCTAAAAAACCCCCAGACTGCAGTCAGAGCCCCTGGGAGGAACCTCCCAGCAGCACCAACGCAGGTGCCAGCAGGAGCAGTTCTACAAACTGCATTTAAACACACCTAGGCAGGTTATAACCTAAAAATCAGCTGGGAATAGTCAGGAATAAGTTAATTTTCACAGACACAAGGCCATTGAAACCCCCTGAGGATCCTGCACGTCTGAGTCACTCAGGGATGCCACTGCACTCCAGGCAGTCACTGCCACGTCCTTGCTGCACCTGACTGTTCCCACAGGCGTGCCAGGGAGAGGCAGCGCCAGGAAGGTGATGCCAACAGGGATGAGGGATGCTCCCCTGCAGAGCTGCTCACAGAGAATCAGACACATTCCAGAACCAAATCCAGAATCTTTTTTGCTGTGGACTGGCTGCAGTGGCAGCTGCCAGGTGGGACATTGGCTACACAGTGCTGGGGACAAAAATGGGCAATGTGCAGAGTCACTGACCACCACGTGAGCATCTCCCTGGCCAGTGCAGAGCAACCCTCGGTGACTCCCAGTCTGAGGGGGCCATGGGGGCAGGAGGTGGGTCTGGTTCTCCAGGAACACGGACTCTGCCTGGGCTGAGGAGCACGAGCTGGGCCAGGCTTCCAGCAAGGAGCTGGGATTTCATTCCAGGCTGAGCAGGACCCCTGAACACAGAGTGCATTACACACCACTGCTTTTGCTCAGCAGTGCCTTTGCCCAGGCTGGGGCTGGGTGCAGGGGGGGCTCAGTGTCCGTGGGGACTCCAGGGAGCCCCTGGGTAATGTTCACATCCCTGCTGCTCTCTCCTGATGGAGAAGGGCTCAATGACACGTTACAGAACCACTGCTTGGAATACTCAGAAGCATCAAATATCCCATTCTGAACTGCACAGCGAGAGCTGGGAGCCCTTATTTATTCTCCAAAAAGGAGAGGGTTACTAATGGCCTGGCAATCTTTAAATCTTTTTGTTTGAAGGACAGACTATCAGAGATATTTTGCTGCTCTCCCATAACCACGGTTATTAACCACCACATGAAGGCCAGTGATATAAAATACACGATTTCCCACGATGTTTTCCTTTGAAGCAGAACTCAGGATGTGAATTCAGCTCTGCTCCACCACTGCCAGTGGAGTGTAGATTTTAATTAAGTGCATCACTTGAGGAAAGGCAGGATGCAAACCAACCCTGAGCAAACGTCACAGTCCTTGGGCAGGCTGGGACACCCTGTTGGGGTGGAGGCCAGAGCACTGCCTGAAGAGATATCAGAATGCGGGTTTTAGATCCTAAAATAAGAATATAAGAAAAGTTCTTCTGGATTAGCCCAGTGGCCCACGCAGCAGCCTGTCCCGCCTTTGGCAGTGGCAACAGGAGGGGTTATTTAAGGATAGCACAAGAGCCAGGCCTGTTATTACAGAATCACAGAACCATTTGGGTTCAGAAATCCATCCAAAACCATCGAGTCCAACCATCCCAGCACAGCCAAGGGACCCCTCACCCCTGTCCCCAAGTGTCACATCCACACAGCTTTTACATCCCTCCAGGAATGGGGACACTGCCACTTCCTGACACAGAAAACAACTCTCAAGATCATGAAAACATCAATGCACCCCCCCCAAAAAAAATAAAAATAAAAAAGGTGAGAGAATTTTGCTTTGAATCAACCCAAACTGGTTTGGGATAAAACAAATGAATGCAGGTTAGAACTTGCTGGGTAAAAAATCCCATTTACTTTAAAAGATGCTTTCAAAGTGTGACCCCCCACAGCCACCTTGCCTGTGCCTCACCCCAGGCACTGTCCCTGTCATGGGTTTTCATGTTGGTGCCACGTGAAAGAGAATGCATAGGCCACATTTGATATTCCTGAAGACGCAGATATTCAAGCGGAAATTGTAAAAACGTATTATAACTCAGCAAAGAGACCCAGGGTCAAAGAAGCAACACAAGAATGCAATAAAATAGAGGGAATTAAATTACTGCAAGCAATTTCTACATCTCAAGAACTGATGTAATGACAAAATCATAGGCATGCACCAGTATTACACAGAAGTTAAGACTGATAATACATCTTCATCTTTAATTTCTCTTAGATTTACTCATCTAAATGAGCAAACGCTTGGAATTTGGCCCAGATCAGGATTTCAAGCCAAGAAAACCTCAGGCTGTGGAGATCAGTGGCTCTCAGCTGTGCATTTTGCATCCTGCAGGAGACGTGGAGCTGGAGAAAGATGAGAAACCCTGCCCCAAAATTCCTTCTACTCTTCATTCTCAGACTTCTTCCATTTCCTCCCTCTTTGTTGTCCTCTTCCCCACTTCCCACACCCACGTGCCTCTCCTCAAACCAGCACCAAGCCTGGAATGACTGAGGATGAGGATGAGGAGTGGTGGGGAGGTGGCAGAGGGATTTTCCTGGTGGGGATTTGGGGTTTGGCTTAGGGCCGTGTGGCAGGACGGTTACCCCCATCATCACCTCCTCCTGTGTGTCCCAGATATCTGGTGCATAAAGAGATAGCCCAAAGGCACAAAGGCCCAGCAGGGGCCATCTCTGGCGCCAGGAGGGCTCCGACCTGACTAAGAGTCCACATCTTAGTCTGCAGAGCTGATGAGAGGAGAGATGAAAGAAACTATTGACTAAGAGCCATGGTTTTACCCTATAAAAGATACACGAAATATCACTGAAGCCGAAGCCTCTTACACCATGAAAGGTGTTCGGACTTCTCCCCGAAGTCTGGACGCAGGCTTCGTGGTTACTTCTCTGGAGATTGAGGGAAAGGATCTTCATGTGTGCCCCACCAGCAATTGGATGGTAAGATACATTGAATCCTAAGCTTATACTATTTCTTCGCTAGCTGTAACTGAAAAGATACCATTTTTCGTGCACTGTATATTAACTACTAGTAGTCTCTTCCTTTTGTTCTATTCCTGTGTAGTATTTAGTTTACTTTAAGTCTTATGTTTGTTTGTTTCCCCGTCTATTAATAAATAATTTATTCTATAATAGACAGAATCAGTCATCATTGAAAGAACGTACGAATGAGAGTGGGTTTTGGGGTGCTGGCTGTCTCAATAAAGTTACTGTCTGCTGCCAGAGGCCTGGGCAGCAGACAGGGTTAATCTAAACCCCCACACCCATTCGTGACAGGCCCCACCCAGAGAGGGGCAATAGGGGCAGGGTTCTCACCCAGCCAGCCAGGCCTCCTGGGCTTGGGATGCCTTCCAGGAGGAGAAAAGTTATAGGGTGAACTCTATAGAGAAAACAGACTTAAAATTAGGTTTGGGGTTTCAAGAAGAAGGAGTGGATGAGCTTGTTTTATTGGGTAATATCTGAAAGCCTGCAGGGCTGGAGGGTTAAAATATGTGCTGCTCCTTTCCTTGACAAATGGTTCATATTTCCTTCGGAGCTGAGTTTCTGCC
This sequence comes from Pachycephala philippinensis, assembly GCA_013397055.1. Lineage (NCBI taxonomy): Eukaryota > Metazoa > Chordata > Aves > Passeriformes > Pachycephala > Pachycephala philippinensis. Next base: position 378,537 of record VWZT01010241.1, on the reverse strand, counting down.
AACAGCTCCTGTACCACAGGGTTAAACTTCAAAACACAGAGCAGGAAAAAATGGGTTTTTGGTGGTTCCTTGAAGACCTATAAAACATAGGCCAAAATCCACCCATGAATCAAGTTCTTGAGCACTTTGTTCCTCTGAAAATTCATCTAATATCTGCACAAACCTGGGGCTGAACACAGCCGAGGGAGCCATTGCTATCACTTGATAACTAATGATAAGCCTTTTATCCCCAGCAGGGATAGAGAGGATCAAGAGTAAAACGGGTTCCTGAGGATGCTGATTTGAACCCTAACCTGATACCTGACCCCAGCCCCGAGGAGAGCCCGGTGATTTACAGCTCACAACGCTCAGGATAAGCCTTTGGAGAGATGGGGTTTAATCTTATCTGAAGGGTTTCGTGGTCAGCCATGAAAACGATTCCTAAGGCTGGAGCTGTGATGGTCACACTCCCCAGGCCCCCACTTTGAACCCCAACTTCCCCTGACCAAAGCTGTGCTCCCCTGGCCCACAGCCACGGCAGAACCAGCCACCAGCAACTGCTCCCTCTGCAGACATTCCCAGATTAATCCCTGTGGCCCCAACACTAAACATCACCCACCTGTATGAGATCGTTCCTAAATGAAATGTTTCCAGATTCACAGAGCACTCTTCAACAAATGCCTTCCCTGCCTTTGTGGTATTTTTATAACCTGCATCTCAAGTGCCTTTCTAGTGCATCATCCCATGTATAATGAAGAAATACCAGACACGGATATAACACTGCAACAGATGCTCCTACCACCCAAATGAATAATTTCAACATTAATTCAAAAATCTTTAGAGCAGTCAGGATGCCAACACGCAGAGGATTATCAGCCAAGGGAAGAGAAATTTAATGTATGCAGGTAAAGGCAAATTTGTTTTTCATGAGCACCACACGCTGAACTGAGCTCCTATAGGTCAAATCTATAGCAGGTGTTTCTTACAAGAGGCAAGGTGGAGGTTTTATCTCAGAATTACAGTTTGATATCCAAAGCTAATTCCTGTAAATGCCATTAGTTTTGGTGCCCTAACCAAATTAATCCCAGTTCACATTCAGTAATCAAACCTTTTCCATCAGATGCGGGGAGCTAAAGAGGTAATCAAGTGCCATAACTGACTTGACTCGGGGGTTTGAAACCATGAAGGATGGAGTCCTTCTGGAGCCAGTGTGGTGCCTGACCGAGGAGCTCCCCTGGCTGTTCCCGAAATCTCTCAGCCAACACATCTGGGAAGCCCAGGACTGATCCCCTTCCCGCAGGCTGCTCTGCCTCACTCAGATTTCCGAGATTATCACTCTCAGATTTCTCTGAAGTCATCCCCTTTTCGTTCTCCAGATCAGATAAAAAGCCCAGACAGGAATCCAGGGAACGGATGTGCTGCTTCCAAAGGATGCAAATTTCCCTCTCCTTATTCCCCTCCCTCAGCCAAGTACAAAACTATCGTTAACTGCCCATTATCCCAGCACAAAGTCAGAGGAAGAATTCCTCCCAGGTGCTTCAATGGGCTCGCGTTAGATCCAGGGAGAAGGGATTTCATTAACCCAAAAGGATGGATTGGGTTTTATCTGTGGTGTCCTGGCCAAAGGTGCAGCCCTTCCATTGCCATCCTGGCTGCTTCCCCTCAACTCCAGGCAAGCTTCTTCATCCCAGTAATGTGTGGGATGATCCAAGCTCCAGGGAGGAGCGTGAGGCACAAGGACACCCCCTGCCCTTGGTGTTTGATGGGGATCAGAATTGCAAAAGTGCTTTTGATTATTGGCTGCTGTCAGTCAACGACAGCCCCAATTATAACGATAGCAAAGAGAGCACGTGGCCACCAATAAATTTACAAGGATTGATTTTCACGTACCAGCACAGCAATAACACAGACTCCCATTCAAGGAGACCTTATTAACCAGCCAGGCTATGCAGCAGTAAAACATGAAATTGCACTGAACAGGAATGTAATCCCCGTGGACCTTCTCCTTCCCCACAAAATTCTAGTTCAACATCGATTTTTTATGTTGAACAAACACATCATGAGGCTGAAATGAGATAGGTGGATTCATCCTGAGCCTTTTTCTGGTAAAAAAAATGTCTAGGAACAAGGTGAGAGAGCCCTGTAATTACGGATCCAGGATTCATTTCATTCATTTGCAATGCAGCTCCCTCCTGCCCTTCCTCCAACGCCGGCAATCACAGACACACCACGGCATCAGCTTGGGTTACTCCACCTCCAGAGGGGCAGCACGTTTCAGGATACTGGAATGAACTGGAACTTGAGAACCTGCAGTTTTTATTCCTGGTGTTACCTGCTTTTGCTCAGTACCTCTTGCCTCCCACCTCTCCTCACCATCACAGCGTCACCACAGGGAACAGGGGGAGAGGTACAGGGGGAGAGGGAGCTGGATGAAGAAAAGGGCCCTGGTTTCATCCCACAAAATCCCAGGGAAAAGCTGGAACCCCACATTTGTCAGCAGTTTTGCACTGAGCTGGAACCTCACGGGTGCTGTCGGGGCAGGGAGGATGAGCCCCTCGCTGGTTCTCAGTGACAACAAAATGCACTCAGGTCCCACTCACTGCTCAGCCCCTGTTTGGATTCAAAACTGCCCAAATATGAGCGGGTACTGGGGAAGAAGATGGGGAGGGTGAGGCCCAAGGAGTCACATTCAGCTGCACATCTTCCACCAGACTGACTGCAGTGAGACAGGTCCCGAGGCTTTTGTTATTGTTTTATACTCCAGAGAGTAAATTCATCAGGCAAAAGAAAAGCAGCAAACCCTAGAAAGCACCAGACATTTCGAACCTGAGTGACAAACGTTGAGCACTGGGAGGACTGGAACACAACCAGTGAGAACAGGGACAAAGCACAGACAAGCTGGAGGCCCTGGAGCAGCCTCAACGTCCCTGAAGGGTCATCTTGCTGGATCCGAAACTGGATGGGTTTCACAGCATGTTTACCTAATTCTGCAGTTCGAATTACTGCAAATTCTAGAGCAGGCAAAGCCTTGTTATTATTGCTGCCCAAACACACCCCAGCTCACTGAGGCTCTGCGCTGCCAGTTGAACCAACAAACCCAGCTGGGGAGGGAACACTGCCAGGATGTGGCTCCTGCTCTCCCAGCCCCATTCCCACCACTGACCAGGGCAGGAATGATCCCATCCTGCCCAGAACAGCCCCAGCAGAGCCCCTCTCTGCAGGCTCTGGGGGTGTTTGTGGGCACAGGCAGGGCTTTTTGCCCTCTCTAGGACCTGCAGAACCGAGCCAGGCCAGGGATCCATCAGCCCTCAGCAGCACAGCATCCCTCTGTACCAGAGGCTTTATTTAAAGTAGAGCAATCCTTTCTTTTGTCACTGGAGTGGAGTTTTAAAATGTCTCTCTTGTAAATGTGCCAAAAATAAGAGCATAATTTATTCATTTCCTCTCTGTGCATTTTGTTCCTGGTTATCTTTCCAACTCCTTGACTGCTGCGAAAAGTTAAAAAAGGGAAGAAAAGGAAGAAAGCACCTCTAAAGGTTAAAACTTTGAGCCAATTTCAACTTCAACATACATTAGAGCAGTGTATTTTTCATTCATTCCTCCTGGTGACATTTCGAGCTTTGTTACAAATCAATCAGCATTTCCAAAAGCATTTGGAGAAGCAGGGAACTATAGTGGCTACAAATCCTACAACATCTATTATTCTTGCTATTTCACTCGTTTGGATGAAAAACATTTCAAAGGCTATTATAAAAGAAGCAAAGATTTGTCTGAAGTTTCAGGACAGACAAAAGATTTCTGTGCAATGTTTCAACAGCAGAATAAACTTTAGTAATATACACAGAATTTATTTCATCATGAATTTGGTCAAGCATTCAAAAGGATGGAGCCTGGAAGAGAGGGGAGAGATACAAATAACACAACTCTGTATGATGTGGAAATACTGGGAAATAGGGAACGTACCTAACAGTCATAAAAGACAGATTTAAGATGGAGGTTCTAGAAGCTTCCTTCAGTGTGGTATTTATCCCCCAAGGCCACAGAATCATTAAGGATGAAAAAGACCTTCAAGACCATCAAGTCCAACGTTCACAGCACATCTCAAAACGCTGCATCTACTTTTTGAACGCTTGCAGGGAGGCGACTCCACCCCTGCCCTGGGCAGCCCATTCCAATGCTTCACCACTCTTTCAGTAAAGGATTTTTTCCTGATATCCAACCTGAACCTCCATAGTACAACTTTAAAAGCAATTTATTTCAGTACCCAAGGCAGGAGCACCTCAGCTCCTGACAGCAGTGCTGTGCCAGGGGTGCCCCCTGGAAAGCAAACCCATGTTTTACCTCGACAGTGCCAGCAGGAGCAGTGGCAGGTGTCCTGTGGGATGGGGCACAGGGGCTGCCCTGGCCTGAAGCTGAAGGGAGCAGTGGTCACCTGGCTGTCCCCGTTTGCCAGGTGCTGCAGGACCACCTCGTGCCATGAGGGGCCAGCAAAGCCCCCCTCCCCGTGTCCCGACCCTTGTCACCCCTTCCTGCCCTCCCCATCGCCCCAGTCCCAGTCCCAGCAGGAGCAAACACTGCAGAAGGATGGAGCCCAGCCCCAGGGGCAGGCAGGGAGCGCTGCAGATAAATGGTTATCTCCATTTGCACAGCCTGCCTGCCCGGGGTTTTAATCAGGGACTAATTGCTCCTGTTTGTTTGGGAAACTCGCAGGGATCGACCATCAGTCAGGCTCAGAGAGGAAACGGTGCCTGGGAGAAGACAAGGAGGAGAAAGAAACCCTCAAACCTGCATGCTACCAGCCTGGCAAAGCTCTATATCCACCACACACCCACTTTGTACCCACTTTGTACCCACCAGGGCTGATCCCAGGCGGGCAGAGCAAACCCAGCAGCCCTGGAGAACGGGCACAGCCCTCCCCAGATGGCACATCTCCCGATTTGCCCCACCTCAAGGCAAGCAGAAAGCAGCTGGAATCACACTGTGCCCAGCCAGGCCAGCGGTGCACCGGGAGGAGGACAGAGGTGCCACATGATGGATCATCTCCAGCTCGCAGCTTGTCACTCCTGGTTACCATCATTCCAAAGGAGGAGGGAAATCTGGGCCTCTGAGTGACACTGTTCTCCCTCTGGAGTCTGGGGAGCACCACGGAGGAGGCTGAGAAGGGCTTTTTCCACAAGTGATGAGCAACCCTTCCCCATTTCCCCTTTGCTGCCAGGCTGGGATAAAGCTCCCCTCAGCCCCCATGGAGATGGATAACAAAGTACCAAGTGACACGAGGTCACACAAAGCAGTGCTCTGAGCTGGAAAATGGGAATTCTGTGCAATATTGTACAAGGCCCCCCAGCCCTGGGGCAGCTCCTTCAGCCACTGCCCCGGGATGGGTTTCAAACACTCCCTCAGGAGGGATGCACACAGATATTGCTGTGAAATCAAAGGAGGCCAGTTCTGCTTCCAGCATTCTGTGACCTGTCCAAATCAATGCTCTCATGTTCCAGGCTGTCTTCTCCTCTTATCCAAACTCAAATGAGATAGAAATTCCACTCTGCACCTCATGACTCAACGGGAGGGTCTCCCTGACCCTTTTGGCTCTTTAGTCTCTGTGTAAATGATTTTAAATCAATTCTCACTCCATTTTCCTTTGCAGAATTCATCCATGCAGGAATGAATAGAGTAAAACTCGTCATCAAACTTTGTTCAGTCACACTCTGACAAATTTAAATTCAATCCCCTTTTGCTAATACCTTTGCCTGTGATTCTTTAGGCGACACAAGTCACTCATCTGTGACACAAGGTATGGGCACGGCTGAAGGAGCTCCACCACCAGCAATGGATAAAATAATAATAATTCATGGTTGGGAGATAAGCTAGAAATGAATCCACATTTAAAAACTCTGCACAGATGCCTCTAGCAGGTTCCTGCTTGTCTTTATGGTTTCATCAGAGCTATTTCTGTTCCAGGATGTTATATTTGTAATATTTTTTTTATTATGTAGGAAACAGCTTATTTGATCAATTTGCCCTATTTTTCTGTTCATGAATTTAGTGGGAAGTTAATCATTTCCCTGGGCTTACTAGAAATTACCTGCCAGATATAATTGCAGTAAATAAAACTTGCTGTGTAGCTCAGGCTTGTGTGGTTCAAAACAAATGCCTGCAATTACTGCGTTTGTGGAGCATGAGCTCAGGAGAGCAGGAACACGGGGAAGGAAATTAGTCTGGGGTCTTAAAAGGCACCTAAGGACTGCAAGTGCAGCTGGTCAGCAAATCCCTGTGGATGTTCTGCTAAATGCTGCCTGTCCTGGAGAGGCAGAGGGGCTGTGCTGTGCACAGGGCAGTGGTGGCACTCCCAGGCCTCCAGAAAGGGATCAGCAGCTGCTCAGTGCCCCTTGATCCTTCCCACACACGGCAAAGTTCTGATGTTTCCCTTCATTTACTCTTTTCTGTCACAGCCTGAGCTGCCTCTGACACATTGGTAAATCAGGTGCCCTCTCCTGCAGCTGCAGTGCCTTTGCCACCTGTTGACAGCTCTGTCTCGCTCAGACACATCTGAAAAATATTCAGGTTGTGCATAAACCTTGTGTGTGACCCAGGGGGGGCTGGGGACAGCAGCTCAGGGCACCCCTGGCACCCAGAAATCCGAGGAACAAGCTGCATTTGTGCTTCCAGCCTTTGCTGTCCCTCGGGACCCTGAGATCAGCTCCGGTGTGTGAGGGCAGGAATGGATAATGAGGAATTTTTGCTTATTAAGAAAAAGATTTATTTTGGAAACGTGCCCCTGCATTTCTCCCAACGCCGCGCAGTAAAATGCACACATGAGGAGGGCAATTTCCTACAAGTCTGCAATTAAAAAGAATATCCCCTTTAGATTTACTCCTAATAAATACTGCTTTTAGACGCTGAGCAGAATGACTGGAAAAGACTCTGTGTTCCTTACTGGCTTCCTAAAGCAAAAGCCTCAAAATCTCTCCTCCAGCAAGAGCCATCTCTGAGGTTACATATCCCTGCACTGCCATTGCAATAATCCCTTTTACATTAAAAAATAATGAGCTTCATCTCATTTGCAGATTCTTAAAAGCACCGAATCCTGTGGTCACTTGGCAATAGGAACACACATCTCATAAATAGTAAATGAAAACAGAGCTCTCTTACCTTCCCCCAGAAGCAGGGCTGAAAGCTGGGCAGTCCCACAGGGAAACAGATTCCTTTCAGGAGGCTTTCATTCCAGAATGGCTGAAATTCCTGCCCAGGGAGGCTTGTTTGGGGGAAGACAGAGGATTCTGCTGGACATTTAAAATGTTTGTTTCACTATTCCCATCTTGATAAACCTCTCTATAAACGCAATTCTTTCATGCAGTGGAGAAGTGCCAGAGCTCCTGGTGAAACCCAAATCAGTCATTTTTATGGGGAACCTGCACAAATGCCTGTTTCACCAAAGAGGAAATTTGGGAAGCATCTACAGCTAAGCAGAACGGAGCAGCTCGCTGAAACGAGTGCCTAAAGGCAGCTGCAACCAGAGAAATGAGATCTATAATACAAGGCTTTGCCAAAAAAATAGACTTCTCTGTTTTCCCCCTTTCTTCCTAATACACTTGTGCACTTTCTCTTGTAATAAAACCTCCCCAGAACAGGCAGTCCCTCGTTATGGATGTGTGTGTTGTGCCAAAGCCGTGGTCCAGCAGTGAGGTTACTGCAATAATGTGCTCAAGACATCAAGAATAAACCTTTTTTTT
>VWZT01010241.1:343058-360213 GCA_013397055.1 Pachycephala philippinensis | reverse complement strand
CTGCGGGAGCGCCGCGGGTGCGGGGGCTCCGCTCCGGGCTGCGGGGATGTGCGGTGCGATGCAGTGATGTGCGGTGCGGCCCGCGGAGAGAGCAAAGTTTGCGGTGGCGGACGCGCCCCCGGTGCCCCCCAGGGCTGCCGGCGGAGTCCCCGCGGGCTGCGGGGTTTCGGTGGCTCCGCACCGCGCCGGGACCGCCCCGGGGCTGCGGCCGCCTCGCACCTCCGAGGCTGCGGGGTTTCGGCTGCAGCATCGCTCTCCTCCTCCTCCTCCTCCTCCTCCTCCTCCTCTCTCGCGGGTGCTCCGCTGTTCCCCGGGCCGGTTTGCGGTAAATCGGGGATGCTGGGGGGGAATCGCTGCTCCGGGGTGCCGGCGGTGGGCGCGGGGCCGGCGGTGCGGCAGCGCTGCCCGCGTCCCCCATTTGCATGCGAATGGGAGCGGATCCCGGCAGATGTCCTGCCTCATCCATTCACCCGGAGGAATGCGAGGAGACAAGGAGCCTTCAGTGTGACAATGGCCCTTCAGAAAGCGGCATAAAGGCGCAGTGTGAGCGGGGCCGCGGCTCCGGCGCCCTCCTCCCGCGGCCGCGGCTTTGTGCGCGGGGCGCTGCGGGCGGAGCGGCCGCTCCGCACCCGGGGGGCTGCGGGACCGGCCACGGGAGAGCGCAGGGCAGGCGAGGGATGCTCCGCCGGGTCCCTGCTGCAGCGCACCTGCGCTTCGGGAGGGCTCTTTTGGAAGTCTGGTGCCTAAAAGGTGCGGGGAGAAGCGCGGGGCAGCGGCAGCCCTTTAGCCCGGGTCTGGGGGCGGCGGGCGGACAAAGGGAGCGGCCCCGCTGCCGCCCCTTTGTGGCCCCTGTCAAAGGGCCCTTTGAGCGCGGGGCCGGCCCCGTTCCCTGGGAGAGGAGGGACACGAGCGAGGCGCATTGTGCCGCCGGCTCAGCCCTGCCGGGGCCGCACAACAGATGTTCGCCTGCGATTTTCGCTCTCCCCCAAGTTATTCTCTCCCCCAGTGCTGGCTCGGTGCGCATTTCCCACCAGGCGATGGAAGCGAAAGTAACAGAATTAAACTCAAAGTAGGCAATAATGTTATCCAAAGGTGAGAGATCACGCACAGGGTGCTTCTATTCTCGTTCTGGAGCTGTACGACAGCTCCCAAGTAATGAATCCCTTCAGTAAAAACTAGTTTGGGAACCTTTAAGTCTTTTCCTTACGGACATAAAGAGTCCCTATAAAAGGAACCTAGTATTTCTAACAAGATGATAAACCTGTTCTGGCCAACAGCTCAGATGTGCACACAGGGAGATCACAGAGCTTCGAATGACCGAAGGCACACCCAGCATCAGTCCCACTGTTGTCCAAGGGATCCTACCAAACTGTGTCCCAAAGTCTTGCAAGTCAGAATTGAAATTAATTGAAAAGACAGACAGGCTGAGAGGGGCACAAAGGAGCGCACGAAGCTTCCCAGATGGGAGTAGTGAAGAGAGCGGGATGGTTGTGCCCGGTCAGCACACGGGCTCTCACCCCTGGGCCAGGGTACAGCCCCTGGTGTCCCTGTCCCTCTGCTCTGCAGCCTCTCTTGTGCCACTGCTCCGGGACAAGAGCTCCCGTTTAACTTCTACCTCAGCAGTTAAAAGTTATCTGCACAACGTTTTATGTAGTCCATATAAAATTATCTCTCCCAGTAGGCATTTTGGACTTTAATAGACCTGTTACTGTGATGACCATAAAGTCTTTTCCATTTACCTAGAACAGACACGATAACACTACTTACTGATCTTTGAAGGAAATAGGATTTTGCATTAAGTTGAACAATTATAAAACGATAACAACTTTTCATGCGAACTGTGAAGGACCATTTTTTACTGCCATAAATAATGCTGAGCCCGTCCACATTCAGGCTGATAAAAGAAACTTCTCTTCAGTCTGACTGACCAGGGGTCAAACAACCTCATAGGGAACAGAGCCCTGGCACAGGGTGCCCAGAGCAGCTGTGGCTGCCCCTGGATCCCTGGCAGTGCCCAAGGCCAGGCTGGATGGGGCTTGGAGCAGCCTGGGACAGTGGAAGGTGTCCCTGCCATGGCAGGGGTGGCACTGGATGGGCTTTAAGGTCCTTCCAACCCAAACCAGTCTGGGATTCCGTGGTTCTCTGTTCGTATTTGGTTCCAGCTCGTAGAGCGAATGGGATCATTCAACAAGCAGGGTTAAAGCTCTCATCATCATCATCATCTCCTAAATCCCCTCGTGCCCGGGTGCTGGAGCCCGGCTCGTTGCCGCGGGCGGAGGAGGGGATGCTGCAGCCTTTGTTTCACTCCGATACAGTAGCGTGGCACTGCAGAAGGCAGGGAAAACTTTTGCTAATCGGCGTGCTGGATTCCTGCTGCATCCGGCTGCCGGCTGGCTGCTGCTGCCAAGGAGGGCGGCAAATCCCCGCTCCACGGCTTTTTTTGTAGGGACACTTAAAACACCTTGGATGAATCATAACAGCGGTCAAGTATTGCTGCTACTGCAGCCTGCGTAGCTCAATATGCACTGGAAAGGGGATTTATTTGCATTATTGGGTCTGCAGATTTCTTTTTGTTGTTGTTAGGGATGATACAGACTCATCCACATTTAAACAATATTTTAAAATAATTTTTATAATTTCTTGAATGAATTTTTTGAAGCTCTTCGTTCTGTTAATGATATCAATGAGTAGAAAAAGGGCTTTGTTCACAAAGCTCTGAGCCACATTATTTCTGCCTCTTTTGGAGCTGCTCCTTCCCCAGGTGAGTGGCTTGCCTGGTCCCAGGTCAGGCTTTGTGTCAGGCTCAGACCAGGATCAGGCATCAGAAAAAAAACCCCAAAGAAAGAAAACCCAAGGAAAAGAGTTAAGTGATGTTTCTAGAAGAGCTCTGGTTGAACAGTATTTATTTTAGTTTATTTTTCAACCAGCAAAGTAGCAAGATGCTGAAAACATTTAGAAGAGCCAAAATTTTCCAAAATAAAAATCCCTCTGTCTTCCTGTGCACTTTGTCGCCACGGAGGTGCCTGTTCTTTGAAGCCCTGATTAATATAGATGAGTTGTAATTTTCTGACCAAGCCATCCTAGTTCACATATATTATTCCATTGGCAGACATGCGGTCCCCACAGCTGTCCCCTCATTTGTGTATGAAATGGAAACACTGGTGGCATTTGTAGGTTACCATAGTTACACGAACAATACACGTGTGAGGCTTCATCCTGCCAAGCTCCAGATTTTTTCCTGGCAGACATTTTGTAGACACAGAACTGAAGAAAATCTATCTAAAGTTTTTGGAAGCACAGAAATCCAGCCCTGCTCCTCGCTGTTTGTATAAGGCCCATGGACAGCGAGCCTGCATTTCAGCCTCACCACGGCTGATCCCTGCATCCCCTCCCAGCTGGAGCTGCCATCCTGGAGACCCACGTTTTCCCAGGAATCGAGAATTCCAGGCCGTGCTCCAGAGCAGTTAAGTCATTAACAGGGTCAGGCCTTAAACACATCTTTCTCAAAAATAATGTGTGAGTTCTACACAAAAGGGGACTTTGGAGCTGGGAGAGTTTTTCTGCCAACTGTGTTAGGAGGGTTGGCAGTGCCCGGGGGGCTCCTGGGAGAGGGCAGAGGTGGGAAGCAGCCAGAGCCCCATGCCAGGACAGAAATCCAAGGAAATCCACTACAAATATTCCCATACTCTATTTTGTCTCTGCAATTAACATGTGGGAAGAAAGACAGGCAAGAGCAAAGAAAATCATAGAGCAGGCTTAGGAAGCGGTTTTGTTGGTTTGTAATTAATTATTAAATAACGGTGTTTCTGTAAGATTTGGAGGGCTTAAGCTCTGCACAGAGAATTCACAGGACTACTTTGATAAGAAACAGTCACTGCAGATGTGCTGGAGTTACTCAAAGACATTGCCAGTCTCGTTCTTTTCCTGTAGCTGAGTAATTAAATCCTTCATTAATGGACTCCATAAGGTTGGGAGCTGCACACGCCTCCTTGGAGGGCTGAGAGCTCCCCAGCTGAAAGTTCTTCTGAGCCCCCCTCTGTTATTCTTTGCTGCTTCAAACCCTGCAACTTTATTCAGATTTTGTTTTGCTCTTTAGATATTGTCTTTCCTTTTTCTGCGTATGGCATTGAAGAAAAATACTGGATTGGCCTATTTTGGATTGGCCTAATTCTCCCCCTGGTGAAGGCAGGACAAGTCTGTAGCATCAGTGAGACAAGAATTAGTCTCTGCTCTTAACTTCCCCTGCAAAATATTTTTATAACTTCACCTTCTATTTCATAAGGCCTCAATTTGGTGGTACAAGCCAGTGTTTTCTTGACTTTCCATCTGGCTGAATTATTAAAAGAACAGGACCTGCTTTTTACCTGGAGCACAGTTTCCAAAGATCGAGTATTTGCACTGGAGTATTGCCTTTTTCTTCCCTTTTTAACTAACAGAACAAGGCAAAGCAAGTTTAAGTAACGGGCCTGAAATATTTAAGAGGGTGCCGTAGTGAGAATGCACAGCAGTTATAAAAGTGCCATGGAGAAACAGCTTTCTGTTATTTTATTGGGTACAGCAGCCTTACTACGTAATTTTCTCTCCTGAGGTGCTGCCCTTTAGTCCTCAGTGCTCACACAGGGCAGTATTTTCCCTGACCAATTCCCAGCTCAAAGCAGTTTAACACGGAGGCAAACCTAACTCGGAGGTTTTAGCTAGAAATTTTAGAGGTTGTCAGTCAGCATCTCATTTCCAGGTATTTAATTTAACTAACTCTGGTCATTCCAGCAATTTGGGCACCTGTCAGCTTGGATTAGGGCAGGAGAACCGAGGGCTTTTGGAAGCTAAGGCCCCCTGAAGGTACCTGGCAGGGTTTGCCTGGCTGGTTCCTCAGCGTGACCAGTGCTGGGGTGGCTGCTCCCACAGGTGCTGGGGAAGTGCAGCCCCTGCCCTGCTCCTGTGGGAGGGCTCTTCTGGGCCTGGAAGGGACCCAAACCAAGGCAGGTGTCGGGGTGGGGGGGTCTCTTCACCCCCCAGAGACACCCACAGCTCGTTCCCCACTCTGGTGCTGGGAGCTGTCACTGTCCCAGTGCTGCCCTGGGGAGCACAGAGGGGAGTCCCAAAGGGCCCCTGGGTGGGTGGGCACATCCCACCCCTGAGATCGGCTGGGGGTCACTAGCTTCACCCCAAAGGGGTGGATTTGTGACAAGCAGGAGGTGCCAAAGGCAAGCGTGGGACGGAAAAGCAGCACAGCTGAGCCTGGCACAGGGGAGGGTACAGGGATGTGCCTGGTACCCTGGGTGGGTGGGCACATCCCACCCCTGAGATCGGCTGGGGGTCACTAGCTTCACCCCAAAGGGGTGGATTTGTGACAAGCAGGAGGTGCCAAAGGCAAGCCTGGCACGGGGGATGGTGCAGGGATGTGCCTGGTGCCTTCCTTGTGCATGGACTGGGTCTCACCTGCCAGAAACACTGAGCTCTGCTTCCACACGCATTTCAGCACCACGCACTTTACAAGGGGAGGCTGAGACCAAAACCAGATTCCTCCATGCTCATCAAACACTTTCCAATCTGGAGAAGCTCCAGCTGTGGCAATGGAGATAGCCCAGACTCCAGCCCTGCCACTGCCACCTTCTGCCCTTCACTGGAGTATTTCACCTGAGCTCACTGCTCCTTCTTTTGTGGTGTTTTAAAGAGAACACTCGTGGGCTGCAGAAGCCATGGGGCTGTTTGAGGCCATGGGAGATTCCCTGGGTTCCTCCTCCACACTGGAGTCTGACAGATCTCATACTAAGGAACTTGTACAAAACACCTAGAAGTTATTCAGAGAATCCCTGAGCTCGTCCAGAGTTTGGCAGAATAACGTTTTACCTTGTTTTAATAAAATATCAATTGAAGCTTGGCTTGTCTTTTTGTAATTTGAAAATGTTTATCATTTATATAATGAATCCTTCATTTTCTGTTATTTCATGCATCATATCATTTATTTGATTAAGCAAGTCCAAAACTATCTAATAAATTCATACCTTGCTAATGTGCTGCATACAATTACTGGGATGCAGATGAGCTACTGATTGGCCTTGTTAAATTTTTAAATTACAAATGATCCATCATTCTAACAGAAATAGAGTAAATATTGATAGTTCCAGAGAACCACCAGTGACTTGTAAATGCATTGAAAAATAACTTATCTTAACCATAGGTGAACAAGCTGCTGCAAAAATGAAGTTTTTTAATTGCTGCTTGAGAACAGATCTTTAAAATGGGTTCATTGTAGTAAAAGGCACCAAGTAAAACCAGGTCAGTGTTTTTTTCTAAGTTCATTGACAAATCTGTTTTCCTTTCTGCTTCCTTTAAGTGCAACAAGTCTGGTTTATACAAATGAAACATTACTCTGCCCAAATGAATCACTGTAATTAGGTAAAGATTTTATCTATAAAGCATCAGTAACTTAAAATTTTGAGAGGAAAAAACTTCCTTTCTGCAATAGGCAGCAATTTTAGTACCTCCACTGATGAAAGAAGCCATCCATGGAAAACCTGGGATGTGGCCATGACCGGACTGAGGACTAAAGCTCAAGGAACAGTTTATAAACCTCTCCCTAAACACACAGTCCATTCAATAGGATGTATTTGCTCTCTTCCTTAATCTCATGAATGTCTCAAAGCAAGACTGTTTTCTTCATGAAACACAGTATGAGGATTCAGGTGATACTTGAGATCGAAAGAAATGGTTAAATCCAGGCTGTGAAGGTTTCCACCACTCTCAGCTGACTGAGCTTTCCTGTCCTGATCCCATGGCAATGCCACCTCAATAATTTTGGAACGAAATGATGGTGGGGAACACATATTTCATGGAGCAGAAGTGCAGAAAGACTTGTGGAAAAGGGGGAGGGTCAGGGGATACAGCAGTGGAACTGGAGAGAAAAGAGCCTTTTTCTTAGGTCAGACTAAAGCCGTGGTTCAGAGCAGTTCCAAACCCAAATCTGTGGCCACTTAATGGAATTAGTTCTATCCCTTCCCGGCTTGGTTGAGTTCCAGATCTTTGTCTTGGTGCTAACAGCCTTTCTATTAGATCTCAGCACCTCCCATGCTAAATCCATTTATTTTGTTAGTGGTATGCTCACAGTCTTTCCTATCAGATCTTCCCCTATCAGCCAACTCAATATATGGGTCTATTAACATTTAAATATATATAGCTCAGAAACAGAGAATTGGATTTTGTAAGCATAAAACTCAGAAAAAAAAATCAATAAAAGTCTGTTTTATTCTAAGGGCTGAAGTCTGTGTCAGCACACTACATGTACAAACTGTGTAGATATAGATCTCAGCTAATAGTAAAATACAGTTTAATACTTAATCACTAATAATTGAAAAGCTAACACATACTACAGCCACAGGAAACAGAATTATCAAAACAGAGTGTAAGAAGGACCAGAAAAAGAACTTTTTTTCTTGATTGAAGATAAGCAATTGAAGCTCCATGCACATATAATTTTTAATAACAAGCCTTATGCATTCCCTACAGCCAGCACCATTGTGTTGATTTATAAATACCTCCAGAGCTCCTGACTCATTCTGGTTTGGATTTATCAGGCACCGTTTCCAGCACAGGGTTTTTTGGCATCCTGTGTTGTAGTAACAACCACGTACACACCGGGGTCTTTCCCAACTGTGGGGGATCCTGAGTGACTCACAAAACTGGAGTTTGATCTAGAACTGTGTAGGAAGCAAAATAATCACACTGCCAGAAGCCAGTCAGCAAAAAGGGAGGAAAAGGATTTTCTGTTACTTCAGGAAAATCCTGTGGAGTTCTGACATCCCTGTTTCTCCTGGTTAAAAATATTCCTTGTGTGCTCCTTCTTTGGTTATTATTAACACTTTGCTTCCACTGGCCAAGCTCCTTGGCTCTCAGAGTGGTCAAAAAACAGAAAGGGAATTCTGCTCCAAAATTCAACCCAACCTCTTCATGCTCTTTTTCCTCTTTCACTTTTTTTTTTTAGTTTTTATTTGAACTGTGCTGATTGATAGTAAGAAGCAGAGATTTTCTGAGCTGTTCTCTATGAAATCCTTGGGAAGGAGGTGCCCCTGTGGGTTACAAGATGCTCAGATCCTTCCACATGGTTCTGAGATCCCAAATATACCATAACCCAATCCATTTCTACCCTTTAAATACGGTGAGAAGCCAAAGCAGAATTTCTCTACCCTTGGTCCTCTTTCATTCATCAGCCAGCAGATACATGACATGCAAAAAATAGTTGGCATAGGTCTTCTCAAAGTAGTTATACTCTGGAAATTTTAGATACTGTACTAAAAGCAATTAGGTTTCAATTCTGCCTTGCATTTAAAATACCCAGAGGGCTGGGGATGGGTTAGGGCACGTCTGGGGGAAAGGAAAGCACATCCCAGAGGTTTGCTCTCCATCACCTGCAGGGAGCTGTCCTGCAGCTCAGGCAGAAGGCAAGAGCTGCAGGGAAGGTCTCAGGAAACTGGATCTTACCCTGGCAGTGGAGTGGGGTGACCCTCAGAAATGCTGATCTAATCAAGTAACTTTATCTGGTGAGTATGTGGAAGGAGGACAGTGGTCACAGATAGGATTCTTCTCCATCAATGGAATCAAAGCTTTGCAAGGGGTTCACATTGAACCCTTGTAGCAGGACATGAAAACAAGTCCTGGACAACAGAACATAGTGTCCCAAGATTAAACTCATTCCTGAAGAGAAACGGAGTAAGAAAGCTGATAAAAACTTGTGTTCCTAACATAAGAATACTCCTGCTGCACAAACACATCTCACCTCTCAGGTTTCAAGACTATGAAGTGGTTTATGAGGTTTTTTCTCTCCTAAAGCAAACAGCCTCTATAATTTGACAAGCCACTGTTTGGCAAGCCCCTATTATTCCTGATGTTTCTGATATGACTGGTTAATGGTAACCCGTGAGAGATTTTCCATCAGTTGCCAGAAGCTGGGTTGCAATTCTATGGTGGATTTGATGGGCCATCAATACCCAGTGGCTGCTCCCTGCAGGGGATCCAGCCCCTTGCACTCCAGAGCAGTCTATGAATGAAAACCACTTTTCCCTCTCCTGCAAATTTACTTCAATATTTTAATGAAAAATACTGTATCAGATGCGAGTCTTAAGAATGAGCCCAAATAAATTACAAATTTCCAAGCTGTAATATGCTGTTTCTGCAGTGCAGACGTTATGAATAGGATGCTCTTTGCAGTTCTTTGGTGGAGATAAGAGTAGTATTTTTCAAAAGAACACAGATAAAGCATACTAAGGTTGTCTTGAGATACAGCAAATCGCCTTCTCACCAGAGCTTTCCCCAGAATTAAACACAGACTTTATTTTGATGGAATGTGTGTACAGACGAGAAGAAAAAGTAGGCATTATTTGAAAGGAAAAAAACCCTAAACCTTAAATATTGTAAATCCCTGAGGATGTGTTTTGAGGCTTTATACCATTATTACATGTCCTACAGGCCCTTGTTTCTGTATTTCCTTTTAATACCAAGCTCCCACGTTCAGATTTTTTTCAAGCTCTTTCAACTGTCATCATTTTCAGCTTGATTTTTCTGTATTTTCCACAATTCAGACCTGTAAATAGCTTATTTCCTGATGACACTGGAGACTTTAAAAACCTCACTATAAAAGGCTTACTTGATTCCTCAATATTTTTCTAAATACACAGGATTGCACTTGTAAATTTAATTCCTGGGAAAGGAGCCCATTCTGTGGGTTGGCTGGAAATGTCCTGGTTATTAAACTCCGAGTCCTCTTTCTCTAGGATGTACAAGGTCACTGCTGCTCTTGATTGGAGCAAGCCTGACTTTAGTAACCTGGCTTTAGACCAGGTTTAGCGTTGAGCTTAGTGCTGTGATTTAGAGCTGTTTCAGTGCCTCTCCCTCCTAAAGCCCGGCCAGAGGCGATGGCTCAGCTGAGCACAGCTCCAATCCCTGCTTTATCCACAGAAAACGGGGGATACACAACTGCAGAGGCCCTGCTGAAGGTCAGAGCAGAACAGAGCACGTTTTACCTCCAACACAAACACAAAACCCTTTCCTTAAACTCGCCCAGCTGCCTTAGGCAGCCTGCAGTGATCCCAGCCTGAGCTGCCTACAGCCCCCCTCACCCCCAGAGGTGCTTCCAGCATCCACGGAGCTCCAGCCCAGATCTTTTCCAGCCCAGCCTCCAGTGTCCCCTCTCCCAACAGGTTCTTCCTTCCCCAGAGTCACGGAATGGTTGGAGGGACCACAGTGGGCATCTGGTGCCACCTCCCTGCTCCAGCAGGGCCATCCCAGAGCACAGGGCACAGGGCAGTGTCCAGATGGGTCTGGAATACCCCCAGGGAAGAGACTCCACACTCCCCCTGGACAATCTGTTCAGGCCTGGGCACTGCACGGAAAAGTTCTGCCTCGTGTTCAGGTGGAACTTCCTGGGCATCAGTTCCTGCCCGTTCCTCTTGTCCCATTGCTGAGGGACAGGGCAGAGCCTGGAGCTGAACTGATCCCAGTCTGAATTCCATTTTCCAGTCCCACCTGAAGCTCCCCCAGTTCTCCTGCCTGGCACTAGCCCTGCTCCAGGTCCCTGGGTACGGCTGCTGGGCTGTGCCACCTGCACTCCCCTGCTGAGCCACCCGATGCAGGCTGCAGCAGCCAGGACAGCTTTTCCCTGAGGGATGGCATCCCACAGGATGGGGATGGCAATGCAGGAGCTGCACGAGTCATTAGCAGAACATTAGCACAACAGACAATTTTCCAACACACGGCTCCCTTACTGGGGCTCAACCTGGGAAAATGTTTCTGTGGAAAGAGGGGAGGAACGGGGGATCAGCGTGTGCTTCTGGCTCACAGCAACTGCAGAATAAATCGCTTGTCTTAGCCTGAGGTAATCTCTTCGTGTATCTGATCCCTCCAACTTTTACCTGGGCACACTCAGTGCAGGTGGCTGCCGACCAAAATCCGGGCTGATGCTATTGCAATGTAAAGGAAATTCTGCAAGAATGAAGCACGTAACTGTGGAGAGGGAAGATTTGCTGTGGCAGCACCACTGTTTCAAAATGCATCCAGATATCCATGTGCAAACAAGATTGTTGCTCTTTTCAGTGAATTTTAATAGTGACCATTAATACAGTTGTCAGGGAAGTGACAACGCTTTGTTTTCCTATTACCAAGCAAAAATGTTTAGTATCTGTTCTTTTTAGTTGGCAGGTTAACTGTGAATGCTTTTAATGAACAGTTTATTTCATGTTTGTCCCTTCATAGTCTCCTCTTACTGCAATGGAGGCTTAAATATACTTTTTCTTCTGATCACCCAACCAACCAAATTCTTTAAAAGCCACCAGTAAGTCCGTGGCTGCCAGGGCACACCTCTTCCCACCCACCCTTCTCTCCAGGGGAAGCTGAAATGAAGGATCTTCTGCTCCATAACCAAACACCTGCTCTCATGATTTCTTGGGCCAAACAAATTCTCAGTATTAACCAGTTTTCAGAACTTGGGTAGGAAGGGAGGAGTTGGACCTCCCCATGCACTTCCAGGATGGGAGGCAGGAATGATGCTCCTGTTTGTGCCCTCAGGGAACAGGAAGAAGCCAACACCCCAGCCAGCTGCTGTGGGTTTGCTGCTGTCAGAAATGTGGTTTCTTACTGCACCAGGTACTGAGCAGTGCCACGGAAAATGCATTGAGTTACTCCGAGTAAAATAATTCCCTCCATATCTCTCACATAAAATTAGCCATTATTTCTGCTGATATCAAGTTACCAGCTGTTACAACTGCTGCTGTGGGTTGGAACACCAGAAAATATGAATCTAACAAATGAGAGAGAAGGCAGGGAATGCTAAAAGCTTTCCTTCACACCCTCAGGATCTGCGACACGAAACATTGCGGAGGTGTCTGGGATCAGCCCTGCCAATGCTGGAAAGACTGGAAAGATGAGAATCCTGGGGCAAAGGGATGGCTTTTGGTGGCTGCTCTTGATCAGGGCCATGGATGGGGTTTCACACACCACAAGTAGCTAAAACCAAAGCCCATGACAGGTTGTCCCTCCTGCTGTGGCCCCTGGGCTGCCACTCACAGCATCACAGCACTGAAACGGGCTGGGGCACGTGAGGCTGCTCAGAATTCACTCTTTGATTACCCTGGAATTTCATTTCCAGCTTCATCCAAGCTGCCCTTGGCTGGGGGAGACTGGAGACAGCAATGTGCAGGTTGTTTCTAAAGAACATTTGCAGTTAAAGAAAATTAAATCCATTCACAGTAGAAAATAGCTACAGAAGAGAATGAGTCACTAGGAACTTGTAAAATCATATATTTACAGTGATCATAAACCCAGAACTCTGGTCAATAAACCCACAAATGCCTTCTTAGCAAGAATGAACAATAACTGTAACGTGCAAGGAAGAAGATATAAATATTCAACAAAGAAAGGATCGAATTTGATTTTTTTTGCAACATCTAGACATGCTCCTACATATTTTAAAAGAACCTTTGAAGTCTTTTTCAGGCAGTTTGGTTTTTAAAGCATTACATGATTCATACAGCTACATCAGGGCTAAATCAGTAGTAAAACATCAGTAGGGCCCTGAGCTTTGTAAGGCACCAACTCCCTTCTCTTCATGCACTGAGAAGTTGCAGGAGAAATTCCAAACAGGAATGCTGGGAGCAGGGTTCCCTCTTTGGTGCCCCTGCTCTGGGCCAGGAGCAGAGCTGGAGCAGGGATGTGTGCCCGTGTGAGGGGGCAGCCCAGGGGCACAGCAGCTCAGGGCACCTCCCGGACCTGCCCGGGGCCGTGACCGGGGGAAAGCACCGCCTGCGCTATTCACTGCAAAATGCTGCCATTTGAAAACCTGCAATTAAATCAATTATACTTCAGATGCCATCAATTTTCCTAGAACTGGGTGGTTTGGGTCAGCTACAAATGTGTTGCCGTGGAGGGAAGCATCCATCAGAGTCAGCACGGCTCAGGCTACGCCAGCCTCCTCATCACTCCGTGCTAACATATTCCCTACTACTACAGTGCCGATAGGATTCATTTCTTAATACAGTCTTAGTCAATTCTTCCATCAATTGGAAGTTATTTGAGAAGGAATTTTGGTCCTACAGTTGGTTTCCCCCCTCCAGCAGAGTCTGCCCAGCTCTCATTCAAGTCTCAGCTACCAGAGAGAAAATCTGACTCAACAGGGTCAAATGTATTCTGGGTCCCATTCCTCTTTCCCTTCCTCCAAAGCACAACCACAGAATAACTATATAAAAATAAATAATAAAAATGCTGTTGGGTGTGTTCTACCTACAGCACTACATTGTAATTTAAAATAAAACACGGTAATTTCATTATTTAATATGATCAGATTTGGAAGTAAGTGTTCTATAAATGGCATTCCTGTCACCACTATCCAGAGGAGTATTTTAAACCTATTTTTAAAAGCTGTATTTAGTTTTGTTATTTTGTATAGTGCCATCTTTTGTGGGCTGTGACTTGGTTGAGGCTTTGCTAAGTTCTAATTGAAAGAGACTTGATTTCCTGCTGCTATTGCAGTTTTTCATTGCTGTGTTCTCTCAGATATCACAGAATCACAGAGTGGTTTGGGTTGGGAGGGACCTTAAAGCCCATCCAATTCCGCCCCCTGCCACCTTCCACTGTCCCAGGGTGCTCCAAGCCCCATCCAACCTGGCCTTGGACACTTTCAGGGGTGGGGAGTCCATACAGCACAACCCGATTATTTTAGTTACATAAAAACCCAAATCTTTTGTTTGAGAAGTCTCAACTGCACTCACCAGAGTGATTTTCCAGTGAAGTGAGAATGAGAAAGATTTTACAATGAGGTTTTCCTGGAATACATGTTTAAAGCCCCACGATACACCAGATGTTCTGAGGTGCCTGGGCACAGCTGGGTTAATTTAAACACACTTCCATGAACAACTTCAGGCTACGTAGATACAAACGTGGGACTTGCACAGCAATTTGGAATTGTGAGGAACAGTTCATACAATCACAATACAGTACAAACAGCTGAAATAAGGGCAGTACGTTCATTTAATCAAATTTACTGTTATTGTTTGGTGCCGAGCTGGATTAAATCTAAGTTGTTATCTGGAACCGATTTGATTAACTTGGATGAATTTTGGCAAAGTTCATACGCATTTAGCTTCAAACTTCTAAACCAGCAGCTTCCTGAGCCTTAATTCGACACGCCTGAAATCTGAGCCTTGGGGACAGGGACTGGGTGTTGACACTCGTCTGAGACCTCGCTGTGCTCACCGGCACATCTTCCACCCTCAGCATTCCCCAAGCCATCCAAACAACTCCTGCAGGGTAAAACTGAAAGGTATCCCTAAGTCTTATTTTTAGGTAATTCACTCAGACAGATTTCTCATGTAAACCCCAAGAAGGAGAGCTCCAAACCCTACATAATTTACCTATACCGGATTGGGATTTTTATAAAATGTTACTGTTAAAATAATAGTTGTTTTCAGATATTTTCTTTCAAAGGCTGAAGAAACTAAATAATAGATGAACTGTATATGAGCTGAGCATAACATATATCCTAATCTGCTTTCAGGACCATATTCAGGCACTGATTTGCAGAAGATTCTGAAACACCAAGGAGCAGCAGAGAGTCTTCAGAGCATTTCTTAACTTCTCTAAACTCAGAAAATCATCTTTCACCTTTCTGGATGTCCAAGCCTTTCACCTTAAACGTCAAGCTTTACATTTTCTGCCTGATAGGGGATCACCCTCTGTGGGGATTTTAGGGGGCTGGGGACCTGAACTCCCCCACTGGCCAGCATGGCAAAGGTTAGAGTCGTTTTAACTGTGTGCCAGTTGGTGCTAGAATTGTTAATGAATTCATTAACTGAGTCTTCCATACAGAGCAACGAATGTCCACAGCTTTGTGTCTGTGAAATCAGGCCCTGGTTTACACCACAGTCAACGTACAGGGAAGCCACCACAGTTGACTGCAACGACCTCCGGTTAACAAAAATCCCCAGCAACCTCTCCAGTGACACTCAAGTCCTTCTGTTACAAAGCAACAACATTGCAAAGACCACAGACGAACTCCAACAGCTCTTTAATTTAACAGAATTGGATTTTTCACAAAATAACTTCACAAGCATCAGAGATGTGGGGCTCTCCAATCTCACTCAGCTTACGACTTTGCACCTGGAGGAGAACCAGATCACAGAGATGACTGACTACTGCCTGCAAGACCTCTGCAATCTGCAGGAGCTCTACATAAATCACAACCAGATCAGCAGCATTTCTGCAAACGCGTTCTCGGGCCTGAAAAATCTTCTGAGATTACACCTCAACTCCAACAAATTAAAGGTTATCGACAGTCGTTGGTTTGATTCTACTCCCAACTTAGAGATTCTTATGATTGGAGAAAACCCAGTGATTGGAATACTTGATATGAATTTCAAACCACTCTCAAACTTAAGGAGTCTAGTTTTGGCAGGTATGTACCTCACAGACATTCCTGGCAATGCCTTGGTAGGCTTGGATAGTCTTGAAAGTCTTTCCTTTTACGATAACAAATTGGTAAAAGTTCCTCAGCTTGCACTTGAGAAAGTTCCCAATTTAAAATTCCTGGATCTCAACAAAAATCCAATTCATAAAATTCAAGAAGGGGATTTTAAAAACATGCTCAGATTAAAAGAGCTGGGGATCAACAACATGGGAGAACTCGTGTCTGTCGATAGGTATGCACTGGACAATCTGCCTGAACTCACAAAGCTGGAAGCCACCAACAACCCAAAGCTGTCCTACATCCATCGCCTGGCATTCCGCAACGTCCCTGCCCTGGAGAGCCTGATGCTCAACAACAATGCCTTGAATGCAGTCTACCAAAAGACAGTGGAATCCCTCCCAAACCTGCGTGAGATCAGCATCCACAGCAACCCGCTCAGGTGCGACTGCGTCATCCACTGGATCAACTCCAACAAAACCAACATCCGCTTCATGGAGCCTCTCTCCATGTTCTGTGCTATGCCTCCGGAATACCGGGGACAGCAGGTGAAGGAAGTGCTGATACAGGATTCAAACGAACAATGTCTTCCAATGATCTCTCATGAGACCTTTCCCAATCACTTAAACCTGGACATCGGCATGACGGTGTTTTTAGATTGCCGGGCCATGGCAGAACCTGAGCCAGAAATCTACTGGGTCACTCCTCTTGGCAATAAAGTCACCGTGGAAAGCCTCTCTGAGAAATACAAGCTGAGCAGTGAGGGCACCTTGGAAATCTCCAACATCCAGGTTGAGGACTCCGGGAGATACACCTGTGTCGCTCAGAACATAGAAGGGGCCGACACGAGGGTCGCTACCATCCGGGTGAACGGGACACTCCTGGATGGCACCCAGGTTCTGAAGATCTATGTTAAACAAGCCGAATCCCATTCCATCCTGGTTTCTTGGAAAGTCAATTCCAACGTCATGACTTCCAATTTAAAATGGTCATCGGCCACGATGAAGATTGACAACCCTCACATCACCTACACCGCCAGGGTGCCGGTGGATGTCCACGAATACAACCTCACACATTTACAACCCTCTACAGATTATGAAGTGTGTCTGACAGTGTCCAACATCCATCAGCAAACACAGAGATCCTGTGTCAACGTCACAACCAAAAATGCAGCTTTTGCGCTGGATATTTCCGACCAGGAAACCAGCACGGCCCTGGCAGCGGTGATGGGATCCATGTTTGCTGTCATCAGCCTTGCCTCCGTCTCTGTTTATATTGCAAAAAGGTTTAAGAGAAAAAACTACCACCACTCATTGAAAAAATATATGCAAAAGACCTCTTCAATCCCCCTGAACGAGCTCTACCCTCCACTTATTAATCTCTGGGAAGGTGACAGTGAAAAAGACAAGGATGGCTCTGCAGAGACCAAGCCGACCCAAGTCGACACATCCAGAAGCTATTACATGTGGTAACTCAGAGGATATTTTGCTTCTGGTAGTAAGGAGCACAAAGACTTTTTTGCTTTATTCTGCAAAAACGACGAGTTGAAGACTTTTGTATTTTTGACTTTGCTAGTCCGTGGCAGAGTGGTGAGGACAGGTGGATATTTCAGGATTTTTTAGTATAGCGTATCGCAATGGGTTGACACAAATGGCAGCTTCACCTAGCTTCCAATTCTCTGTTTACTTTATTATTTTTTCCTTTTTTTTT
>VWZT01010241.1:277687-343010 GCA_013397055.1 Pachycephala philippinensis | reverse complement strand
TAACGCTGTCCTAACTCCAGTGCTGAATAAAGGAACAAGAGGCTGGGTGAGCCCGCGGTTCCGACACAGCCGGCCCCGTTCTCCCGAAGCCATCGGAGGGGCAGGATCGTGCCGAGCTGACCCTCAGTTTTGGACCTGCTGTGAACTAGGTTTGTGACCCTGGTCTGAGGACTCTACCCTGAGAAAAGGAGACCCTGAATGATGTTAGTTGACTGTACTGTAATGTTGTATCAACTGATTTGAATGTTTTTGACTTTCAACGATGAGTTTTCTTTTTTATTATTATTATTTTTGTAGTAGTTGAAGGCTTAGGTAAAGCTAACAGGCAATAGGAATATGTACATCCAATTTTTTAATGTAACAGACTAAATGTTAATTGTTCTCTTATTCTTTTTATTCTATTTAGTAGACACTTTTGAAGAATTACTAGAGTTTTGTTGTGTTTAAATCACCAACACCCGGTGTTTAATGAAGGCAGAGCTATAATAAATTTAGTTTTGTTCTGATTTTTTTTATTTTAGAAGTCACAATAATGTATTGGGTTTAGATGTCACTAGTTTGACTGGTGATCATGTTTTGACATAAAATATATCCAAAATGTTATATAAAAAAATCATGGGGGGTTTTTCTTGATGAAATGAAATTCCAGGTTCAGGTTTTTTATGCATTTACGTTAATAGCAGTGTTTTCTCTGCACTAGAGGCAAAATATGGAAAATAATTTTATGAGAAAAATGTCTCGGCGTGGCTTTTGGACTGAGAGTCACATGCGGAATCAAAACTGTTTGGCATAGAGTACAGAGCAAAAAGAATTCACAGAGTATGTAACAGGACATTTTCCTTTTTGTATACTTTTCTGTTTATATTCTGAGCTAAGATAGAAATGAAGCTGACATTTAGCTGTCATTACCATCAGTTAGGACAAGAAAACCCAACTCAGTGCTACCAAACTGAAATAACCCAGTTGAATCTTGGAATATACTTGAAAGAAAAAAATATGAATTGGATTAATGTTCCTTCAAAAGCAGAAATTAAGATTAAAACTACCAAGAGAGTTATGTTTGGTCCAATACTGAACTGTATTTTTTACAGGCTTAAAATTAATCCATATTCTGAGTATTTTCCTGAATTACTGTGGTAAAAGAGAGCAGCAGTGTTCTGTGTGCACTGGGTACAATATAAAGGCATCATTTACAGTTGAACCTACGGAAGTGTTGTCCGTTGTCTTTTCTGAATCCGTGGAAGTTCTGCACACAAGTCACAAGCAGGGTGGGCTCTGGTGAACACGTGGCTACATCACACTAGACCCCTCAGCAACAAGCACAGCATTTTCTATGCTTTATGACCACTATCAATGTGCAATTTTTACATATTTTTACACACCAAATAAGTTCTTGGTACGTAAAAGTTAATTGTTCAAATAACAGATGTGCCTGGGGTTTGGGGCTGTGTGAAGTTTTTTAACTCATTGGCTTCTCAAATATATCCAAGACCCCCACCAAAATTTAGAGATAAGCTTCAAACTTCTTTTTCCTTGTCTAAAAGTGAAGTTACCAGCACAGTTTCACTAATCAGCTGCCTTGGTGCAAAAACCTGAGTCCATCCCTTGGACACCCTGCCCTGTTGGTCTTGTGTTTCCACATGAGGCTGAGTGAAGGCGTTAATTATGCATTTCAATCAAGTCCTTATGCTGCTACACACAATCTTTCCTATGTTCAGGAGATCTCATACATTTTTAATCATGTGACAATTAGATGCTGGGGTTAGGCAAGTGTCCTTTGATCATGGAGAAGTAACAGGGTGAAAGCATTTCTTCATCACCTTCTCCTGGATTTGTTTTTAATGTTAATGGGACATTTCCTCGTGTTGCCTTCTCCAGAAGAGATTCAGAGCAATAATTATCATCTTGTCTGTATTCTGTTCTAACCTTAAAGCTGCAGGCACGATGAATGAAACCAAGATCTCTTCTGCAGCAAAGATTGACTCTACTTTAGCCAGAGAAAAGGACACTGAGGACAAGGCTGGCCACAGAATGTTGGCTTCCAGCTTGAATGACATCATAAAAATGTCTTTGGAAAATAATTAATTGAGCAGGTGTCAGAAGGTGCAAAGCAAGGCCCCTTTTCCATCATCTCCTCTGTTTCCTGCAGCACTTGTCCAGGATCACACAGCCCTACCTGGACCTCCCACCCACCAAACTGGTGGAAGAACGCATCACTGTGGGTCCAAGGTGTTGGTTCCTCAGGGACCATAAGCTAACCTGTGCATGGGGCTGCCCTCCAAACCAGCCATCCTGCTCTTCCTCCCATCCCTGATTCCAAGCAATCTGGGGCTCTCTTTGCCTTCTGAGCACGCTTGTGTTGACCGCTTTGTGCTGGTGGACAGACCTCACCAACTGCTCCATCTGTGTGTGTGTGGCCAGATCTGTTCTCACCTGGCTGGCTTTGCAAATCTGGGCAGCTGCAGAAGCACAGTCACTGGTGAGAAGGAAGGTGACAGGGACACATGGCCATGGAGGAGGACAGAGCCACGTTCCACAGTGAGCTCAGCAACCTCCAGCAGCAGCTGGGGGTGCCGGGAAGGAAAGCTATGTTTAACATTTTCCTTTCCACTGGGGAGTAACGGGCCCTGTGTTCCTGCTCTTTTCTATCATCTATCATCTTTCTAGAGCAATGCTGTTAGAGCACTGCAGGGGAAAATGGCCTGATAACAGCCACACTTCTCAGGGATGTGCTGATCTGCAGGATTGCAGGGAAGCTGATGCTGCTGGGAATCCCAGAGGGAGATGCAGGTCACCTGAGAGCAGCAAGGAGCACCTTGTTAAGGCAGTGGATTCTGCACACACAGCCACCTGTGCTAAGTATTTTCAGCCTTTTAATCTGACCCTACAGAATTCTGTAGAGATCCCCCGGATATTTAAAATCTTGCTAATAAAAGAATAAAAAGTGGGGAAGAGATTAATCACATGTGGCATATAATCTTAGTAAATAACCTTCAACCTTGTGCTTGCAATTTTATTGTGCTTGCAGTTTATTGTAAGCAAAAATAAAAATACTCTAATTGCCTTCAAAACATATTTGCATCTACTCTTCACTGAGGACAAAAACCACCCCAGAGTTTGCTCAGAATCAGGGATTGAGACTGGCCACTTGGAAAACAGGAGGGAAAGACCACTGTTAGCTTTCATTTGGCTAACGGGTCAGAGAGGCTGTGTAAGAGCAGATATTTCATACCCAACTAAACTTCTGCACTGTTACTTCCCCTTGGTTGCCCAATAGTAAAATATTTCAGTCCCCTGAAGAGTAAATAACCCACTCAAGTGTGGGATGCAGTATTCCAGCTAAACCCACTTTTCATTTACTCCCCTAAATCATATTTTATTGGACTGAGAGGGTATTTTCACCCACAAACCAAGACTGACCCAGGACATGGTCTTGGAATGAAGAGCACAAACCCACCAATGCATTCACACAAGCTGTCCTCCAGCCCTGCCCCAGGACTGCTCCACAAGTCACTAAAAGGTGGCTATGAAAAGAGCAGCAGTTTGGGCCACTGGTTCCATAAAAGGCTGAAACTGGAAATAGGTCAGGGAATCTGAGATCCAGAGAGAAGGGCATACACTTGCCCCATCGCCCCTGACAATCTGGGACATCAGTGATAAAGAAACATCTTGGAGTTCAAATCAGGCAACTCCTTTTGCCTTGTGCTGGCAACCTTGAAAATAACGCTGAGGACAAACCACTGCAATGAAATTCTTGAAATTACCAGGATAAACAAGTGAGGGCTACTCCAGCAACATCTCCACCACAGCTGATGTGCCCTGCACATGGGATCGGGACGAGTCCCTTGGGCACATCTCTTGTGACCATCTCCCCATCCTCCAAAGCATCGCCATGGATGTGCACAATGGGAAAAGCACCCAGGAATGTGGGACTGGAGCGGGAAGGAGCCATTTCACAACCACCCAATGCACCAGGAGTGGCTGTTTCACGTTCCACAGCCCACCTCCACAATGAATGCCACAAGTTTCTGCTGCAAGTGGAATTTGCCTTCTCCCGCTCCCCGTGCCGATGGCACAGCGCAGCAGCCCTGCACCCACAGCCACGGACGCCCACACCTGGAGGGCAGGGTGAGCGTGCTGCCATGGAACTCCTTTCTTCATGGAAAGCCAGAGTGCCTGAGCTGGAGATGCCAACGGTGTCACCCACAGCCCGTGCTCAAACACGGGCACTGCATCCCTGCAGGAAAAGACTCCATACCCCAGCCCAGCTAACCTTTCTGTGCTGTCACACGGAGGGAGTGTTCCCTGTTTCCCCTGAGCTGCCATCCTGTAAGCTCCTTCCAAACTGCAATGTTTTGTATCTGAGAACTTTTATCCACCTCTCCCCCAGCCTTGCTCTGCATCAGCCTCCCTGTCTCATCCTGCCCTCGACAGCCTCGCTCGTCACCAGACCTGCAGAGCTCCCACTGAAGGACTTCATTTGTGTTTCCCTTCAGTGCTGCCTGCTTTCTCCAGCCCTTTTCCCTTCATCCAACTGTTCCCATTTTTCCCTCAGCCATTCCCTCTGGAGCCCTCGGTTGCTGCTGGCTGTCAGTGAGAGTCAGATCACGCCTGGTGCCACCTCCCCACACTCCCTTCCACTTCCCAAATCCCTTCCTTCCCTCTGCTCCAGTTCTCCACCTGCCCTTATTGCTCAGCACATTATGACCCTCTGTCACGTTTCCTATTGGTATGAAAGCAACAAAAGACTGATTTTCCTTTTTAGTGGAATACAGGAGATTTACCATTCAATTTGTACTGCTGTATAGTTATGTCAAGTAGACCAAAGGAATGCTGAAGCATAATAAAAGCATCATAACAGTTTTTTGAAATACATAAAAATAAATCATTTGGAAAATCTGGAATTGATCATTAAGTGAAATATTCAAAAGTGACTAAATGACTTAAGAGCTTACATCTCATTAACTTCAGTGGTGTGACAGGTTCAAAATCAGGTAAATGAGATTTTTCTTGGGTGCATCTGGAAGCATTAACTATCCTTAAATTCTCAGCAGCTGTGAAACATTTTGTGTGGAATTTTATAACAAGGATTTTTTTCAAAAATCACTTGAAACCATAATTTTTATCCCCATTATGGGAGTAGAGGGATGGAATTTAAATCATATAATCCTCAGTGGAGTCACTGATTTGCAGTGATTAAAGAAGGTTAAAAAAAAGAACTTTAAAAACTGCAACTCCAGCTTTCTGCTCACAACTGGAGTAAAAGCTCTGGGCAGGTTTTTTTAAACAGGAGTTTTTCCTCCTGGGGCCTGTCCTTGCTGTGGCATTCCCAGAGCCTTCAATAAACCTGGATGTTCCTGCTGCATCCATGCACAGTCCTTGGCTGCCATTTCCCAGAGGGCTCCCAACCTGTGCTGGGGAGCTCCAGGTCACTGCAGGAGCCAACCCCTCACTGCTGGGTTCTCTCCGTGCCTCACAGGGAGCCAGAAATCCCTCGAGGGGCTGGTGCTCCTCTCTGCACACCATGAAACCACTCTGAATGCACAGCTGAATTCAGCCTCCAAAATACTGCAGGGAAAGGAGAACTATAGAATGATTAAGGTGAAGAGGTTTGGTGCCCAGTTTCATTTCTCTGGCCCCCAGTTTTCCAGCGTGTTTTCCATTCAAACATAGATGCCACCACACCACCTCTACACAGCCAGTGAGGAGAAGTCCAGGAGCTGGACTTCTGTGATCCCTGTGGGTCCCTTCCAACTCAGGATATTCCACGATTCTATAATTCATATTTTTCATAATGACCAAGTTTTTCTGACTTGCCTCCTGTTGGTGGGAGCCCAGGATCCATTTCTAGAGAGCAGCATCCACCTACCTTTGATTTCACAACAGGAAAACCAAAGAGCAAGTGGGGGTACAGCTTTACTCCCGCTGTGCCTCACCAGGTTCTATCTCCCCAGAATTATGTGCATACAGTAGACCACAGTAGATCATAATAGAATCAAGCAGACAAGAGAAGCTGTGGCTGCCCCACCCCTGGAAGTGTCCAAGGCCAGGTTGGACAGGGCTTGGAGCAACATGGGACAGTGGAAGGTGTCCCTGCCCACAGCAGGCAGTGGGACTGGATGGGCTTTAAGGTCCTTTCCAACCCAAACCATTCCATGATTCTATAATAATCAATTTTACTGCATCTCTGTCCTTTGTTGAAACAAAACCATGGTTGCTTTGACATGGCTTTGTAGAAACAGGCTTTCATAAATCTGGTGCTGACAATACCATCTCCCTGGCTGGACTCATCTCAGACATTTAGCAATACCTCTTCCAGTTTTTACAGGAAACAGAGTCGAACCCCAGTGCTACACTCCATGTGCCATGATCTGTGTAAACTGCAGACCAAAGCACAGTCTGATATTGTGCTGATCAAAAGACACAAAGAAGGAGGGAGATCACAGAAGGAGCATCTGCAGAGCCTCCTATTAAGGCTTAGTGTGAGAGCACAGCCCAGAGAGCCCCCAAGCTGTTCCTGCCCCTGCTCCTCCTCTGCTGCCGAGGAGAAACTCAAACATCAGACACAGCAGCTCCTCAGAGTGGCCTGAGTGTGGCTTGGAGAACAATTAAAGGAAGGTGCAGATGTAAGTGCACCACTGAACAGCACTCCCAAGGAGATCCTGCAATGGCAACAGCTATTTAAGGCCGTTTGCAAGTCCCTAAACAGCAGCTTAAAAGGGGTTTTGTGGAATATGATGCCATTAGCAGTTATTGAAATGCTCCCATGCTCCCCCAGTGGGAAGTTTTGCTGCCACACATCCCTGGAGACTAATGGCAGAGAAGTGGATTCCAGGGTTTCCATGCTCTTTCATGTCAAGGCTGAAGCTGATAGTGGAGCTACAAACCTTCAAGGTTATCAACCACAATGAACTTTTTCTGAGCTGTTTATCAGAAGAGACTGGGAGAGTTATGCTCCAGCTTCAGTTATATTTTAATGGAATCTGGACACCTAATTTCCTTTTGGCCCAATTTGAAAATCCCATCTTGAAAGAGTTCTCAGTTAGTTTGCTTTCCCCAGTGATTCATTCTCCTTCACGTAATTGTATGAATTGAACTTACACAGGGGCCCTGATCCTTATCTTCCCAAAGTCAATAAGAACTGCACCACTGCTATAGGTACCAGCTCATTTCCACAGCCTGCTTGAACTGCCTCAGAGTTTATTTAGGAGACTGCCTTGAGACAGAGACCAGGAAAAAGGCAGCACAAAAATGGACCAAAAGAGACGTCACAAACCATGTACAAGGGCATGTTCTTTTTTCCTAGGCCTTTCCTGTTTATTTCTCCCCTTTTCACATTTTTAACCAAACTTTATTTACTTTGTTTTTCCTGGGATGGAACCCTGTCAATATTTTGATCTGTCGAAATCTTTGGCTACCAAGTAGAAACAAAACCTAAATCCAAACATCATCTATAACCCATTCATACATATAGCCTGCTTTCTAAATGTAGTTACAATAAAAATTCATTCTCTGAGCGAAGAAATTCTACCCACAGCTCTGCCCTTCCTCCCTCTGCTGAGGTAGGAAGGATGGCACCTGTCTCTATTAAAGATCCACAGCAACACAAACACTCCAGTTATCCCTGCATAAAGAACAGGACCTGTGTCAATAAAGGGAAGGAGCCTTTCTCTCCCCTGACACACAGAAAACAGAGCAGCTTCACCATCTCTCACTGGATTCTCCCCTCACATTTATCCAGTCAGCAAACACCAGCCTAATAGCACAAGCTCAAACGATCAGCACAGATAAAATAGATACTCCGACTATTTGGCCTGCAGCAAATAATTTAAAAGCCATTTAATAATTCAAATCATATGCAAAACAAGATACTGTAGTATTTAATATCACGTTTTCTTATCTCTATAGGGAAGCCTGCATAGAAACCATCAGCTCTGGGTGGCAGAAGCCACTGAATAAATGGAATTAAAGGGTTAATAATATTTCAGGTCTTCTCATCTAAAGAGCCCCAATATTCTCCAACACTTTTAAGCCAAAAGTTCCTTCTGCTGCATGTACTCAGCCCTGACCCCAGAGGCCTTGTCCCTCTGAAGCTCCTAAAGCACAACCATCTACAACTCTCCCAGCACCAGCTGCTTCAGCCCCTCAGTCCTTGAGGAAACCACCTCCATTCCTCTTCTGAAGAGACAGGACCTTCAAGATCTCATCTCAAAGACAAGAGCTGCTTCGTTTTCTTATCCCTTAATGTTCTGAGTGGGGAATAATAGTTTACACGTAAAATCATTAATCTTAATACTTTTCCAATAGTCTGTGTGATTGTTCTAACCTCTGCCATGAGTGAAAGCAAAGCTGTCAAGGAATGAAAGGGCAAATAAATCCTCACCAATTCATCCCACAGATGAAGTCTGGAAAAGCTCCAGCCTCTCAATCAGCACATCCACGTCCCTGATTTACTCCAACTGCTTGGAGCTAAACTGATTTGTTATCATTTTATTTGAGGAGGTGAGTGACTGATGGATGGGGCAGGAGTGGTGTCACTAACAATCCCAGGTCCTGCCGGGGAGGAGCCGTGGATGTGGTGGAATTACAGCTCCTCTCCCTTCAGCAGGGACAGAGGCTCCCAACACAGGCTCAGCAGGGATGAAAGAGGAGTCAAACTGCTGTTAGGGAGCAAAGCTGCATCTTCTTCGGAAAAAACAAGGACAATTTCCACATTAATAGACCTTGAAAATACTACAGCATTTGAGAGAGGCTGCTGCAGAATGCTGGGGATTTGAGACAAGGAACGTGAAGCAGCTCCAGTCACGGTGGTTTGTATTTAATGTCCATGAGTAATAAATCTCCTTTGTAATTTGGATGTCCCTAAGTCTTTCTGCTGTTCAGACTTCTATTAATTATGAATCTGCCGTGATGAACTCCTGGTGGAGTGGGCTGAACACCTGGATCTGCAGAATCCCAATGCATTTGCTACAAATTAACCAAACACCCACCAAAATATAAATTCCTGCTGGCTCCAGTCCTCCTATGACAGCTTCTACCCTAATACAGCTCCTTGTTAGAATTAGCAATTGTGCAATTAACTCCTTACTCAAACACAATCTGCACTGTGACAAAGGACGATTTTGCTCAAATAAAGATTTCACTGTTTGACTTGCAAGTTGTACATGTCATGGAAACATGGCTGGGTGACTGATGAGATTCTTGCTGCTTCAATTGTAATTCTACCCAGGAAAATGGTGTCCTTCCATGGAAAATAGCAATAAATCACATATACATATTCCTGTCATGTGAGGCAGGTGGAAAAGTGCTCTCAGTACAATAATTCTGGTTTGACTTTGCATATATTTCTTTATCTCCTCTCTTTTAGTGCCACTTACACTATGACAGAACTGAAGAGAAAAATGGAGGAAGTTTGGATAATGGAAAATCCTTAGCAGGAAGGGACCCACAAGGATCATGAGTCCAGCTCCTGGTCCTGCACAGACACCCCAAAATCCCACCCTGGGCATCCCTGGCAGCGCTGCCCAAACGCTCCTGGAGCTCTGGCAGCCTCGGGGCCGTGCCCATTCCCTGGGGAAAGCAGAACCTTTCCCTGATCTCCAGCCTGACCCTCCCTGGCCCAGCTCCAGCCATTCCCTGGGTCCTGTCCCTGGTCACAGAGCGATTTCAATATTTATTAACCAGCATTTGTGGAAAGGAGGATGACATGTCAGCCACCAGCTGATACACAGAAATTAATAAGTTAATTCCTTCCCATTTGCAGACTTGTTCATCATTCTTTTCTACCCATATGACTGAAACCCAGGAAAAGAGACAAAATTCCATGTTTCCAGCCCCTAAGCAGTGGTCTGTGCCCCGATGGGGTCACTCCCCTTTCGGATACAGCAGAGAGGGAAAGAACAGCACCATCAAACCAAGTGGGAACAAAACAGGAAACCAACACCCCACAGCAAAGTTACGCTCAGAGAAATCATTAACAAAATAATAACAATAAATTAGTTGAATTGATTTCTAACACTATTCTTTCTGCATATTGAAACACACGAATATGGAGGAGGCAGAAAAAACAATGACATGAGAGAAGTGGAGGGAACCTGGCTGTCCCCAGTCCCTCCCCAGTGCCCGTGGTGGCCCCTGAGCCACACGTGGTGTCCAAACCCCTCCGTTCCCAAAGCACTCACTGACCCCCGTGGGAGACACGAGGCTGGAGGGATCAGGAGCCAACTCTCCCACAAAGTCATTTGTTCCTGTAAGCTGGGAAGTGTTTTAGAACTGCTGAGCACTGCATGTCTCTGTGAAGCCCTGACAGAACGCCTTACAGGGGCTCCATAACATTTTGGAAAGGCATCCACTGACATTATCCATGCATCTTCCATAAAATTTCTTTCCTTTTAAATCTCTCTCTAGAGGAAAAAAAAATTACCTTTGTCACAGCCTTTTTATCAGCTATAAAGGTCTCTGCTTCCAGCTAAATCTATGCAGGAGGAAAGTCTCTACCCCCGGATATTCCTGGTTGTCATCCCCAGTCCTCATTTTATTCCACGTGATTCTATTATCCACAGGGAATGAGGAGGCTGAGGCAGATTTCCTGCTCAGAGCAGTGTTACCTGCAGATCTGGGCAGAGTGATGAGGAGCAGGACTTTATGGAAGTTCATAGGATACAGCAGGACACAGGAATAGAGGTGATTCACCACATGGATTTTTATATATGTACATAGCTTAGCACAAGGTACACAATATATATATTTGTACTACACAGAATACAGGATCCATGTGTAAGAAAATCACAGGCTGAGAAGAAAACTTCATTTTTTTGTCTATATATATTCTCAAATACACAAGGACTCAAAAAAATATTGCTGCATCTATACAAGCTCTCTACACAATATTTTCATCAGATTTTCTATTAAGCAACATCTCAATCACAAAAAGAATTAAACTTAGTATATGGAGTTGGCATTTAAAAAAGAGCTGGAATGTGTAAATATCATCAAGCTTCAGTGCCCCAGGTACAAAATGACTTTTTATGAAAAAAAAATCCATTACAATTACACAGAAAAATAGGGAATAAAAATAAGCCAACACTGGAACTGGGACACATAGACAGGATCTCACTCGCACGAAAATCCCATCAGTAATTAACAGCTCCTGGGGACAAAGGAGCAGTAAACCCCTGGCTGGAGTGAGTGAGAAAGTTTCCTTACACCACTACAAGACATTTAACTACTCATAAATAGAAAATATTTACAGCTCCCTATATGTATATGTAAAAAACCCCTAGAGATAAATAAAAAATGTACAAAAATTCGTGCTGGAGCCGGTATTGGCAGTGCCACACTGGGACTGGCAGAGCTGCACTGCTCCGGAAACAGCCGAAATTGGGATTTATACACAAGCACTGCCTGCAAGATTTTTCAGCTGCCTGAGGTACAACACCAGGACATTGTGACTGTGATGGATCTGCAAGGAAAAGTTCCCTGACAGATTTGCAATCTGCTGGATTTCTTGGATTTAGGAAAGTCAGCCAGAAGCCCAGGCTGCCGTCAGGCACCGGCGCTGCCCGCTCCCAAAATGCCAGTGTGATCCAAGGGCACCCCGTGCCCAATGAGCCTGAGCTCCGATGTGTGGAGCTGCCCCGGTGTCACAGCCACCTCCTGCACAACTCAGCTCCTCCACTGCCCAGGAAATGTCATTCTGGGGAGACACAATCAACGTTCCCTGGAGGCTGGGGCAGTGCCAGAGCACCCGCTGCTGCCTGGAATGGCATTCCATGGAATCACAGAATCCTAGCAGGGTTCGGGTTGGATGGACCTTGAGGATCACCCAGTTCCAACCCCTGCCCTCTTCACTGGAAGGTTCCAATTCCACCTTCCACCTGTCCCAAGATCTGCAGATAAAGCAAAGCAAAGCACCGTATCCAATGAGTTGGAGCAGATCCACTCGGATCTCCTCCGCTCCCATTTCCTCAGCATCCCCTCTCCTGCAACACCTTCTTCTTCCTCCCTTCACTTCCCACTGACAAAAGAAAAATCATTCTGCTTTTAGCTGCTAAAATATTAATGCAACAAGAAAGTGGATTGAAAATGTACCAGATGGGAACAACTCCTGATCGGTAACTGCAACCACAACAGAGGAGAACGAGCAGCCTGGGCTGTGGAAGGTGTCCCTGCCCACGGCAGAGGTGGAGATGGATGGGCTGTGAGGACCCTTCCAACCCAAAACGTTCTGGGATTCTGTGTCTCACACGAACACAGCTAGGAGAAAGGGGCTGACTGTTCAATACAATCCAGTGACAGCCAGGATTTTCCACACTGGCCCAGGTCCATGTGCCCACAGAGGGTGGGGCTTGCAGTGATCTCTCTCCAGCCGCTCCAAATCCCCACTTCTTAAAATCTTTAATTTTTAAATTCTGTTTTTGATGAAACGCAATGCTGCTGTTCAGATATAAAGCATAAGCTTTCATTCTGCATGCAAGCCAGGCTGTCACAGGCACTAATACCCAGAATTAGTATGCAGCTAGGAGTGTGTTTAAATTTATCCCTAATTGATATGGAATCCTCTGACAAATGTCTGTCAGGAGGCGGACAGGACCCAACTTCCATGTGCTTTGGCACATTGCCTTTCTACAGGTTTTAGGTCACTTCAAGACAGAAATGGTCATTATCTTTTCAATATAAAATGATATAAAAGTTTCTAGGTGGTTCCAGTGTGTCCAATTATCCATCCCCTGGCATCCTCTCCTGGGAAGAGTGTCAGTGAACAAGGATCTGTCATTAGAACCGTCACTGCACCAGAACAGTCACTGTCAGGAGCAGCTCAACAAAACACTTGGTGCTTTTTCATGGTGAACAACCCCATTTTCTGTATCAATTAGCTAAAAAGTATAAAAGAACTGAGGCACTAATTAGCAAAATGCAGTTGCTGCGTGCCCCCATGCAGGAGGGGAAAGCTGGGGAGGAAAGCAAACACCACGTGCTGTAAAAGCTCTGGGGGAGGATTTCTGCCCTTTATCTCATTTCTCAGGGCACTGGGGTCAGCCCAGCTGACAGCAGGTTGTCATTCCCTCTGCCTGGAAGGGGAGATAAAAGCTTTCATCTGTGCCATGAAGAAGGCAGGTACAAGCAGGACACAAACAACTCAGGTTATGTGTTACAGCTCCACGTGTCCGTGGGTGCAGCAGCAATTCAGTGTAAACGTACCAAGGATTTGTGACAGGAACACAAATCCCCAGCGCTGCACACACAGTGCCCGGAGCTGTGGGCACTGGAGGGAAGGGCACTGCTGGCACAGAGAGGGAACCAGCACCCAGCCTGGGGTCTGGCTGTCTCTGCTCCCACCACACCCGGTACTTTGGAGACAATCGTGTAATAAACCCTGGGATGGTTTGGGTTGGAAGGGACCTTAAAGCCCATCCAGTGCCAGCCCCTGCCCTGGCAGGGACACCTTCCACTGTCCCAGGCTGCTCCAAGCCCCATCCAGCCTGGCCTAGAACATTCCAGGGATAACCAGCCCTGATTTAAGTGCCACAGTGCTGCTGAGCCCAAGGCAAGCAGCGTGTGAAGCTGTGGCAGCTCGGGGAGCACTGCGTGCAGCACCTCTGGTGACAGCACAGCAACAGCAGCCAAGGCCACTCAGCCCACTATTCCCGTGATAAAAAACTTACATTCAGCCTCTTTCAATGCTTCTGAGCTTTCAAACAGGAAAGAAAGGGCAAAGAATGTTCCACTTGCATCCAGCAGCCAGCCCTGGTTTGGGGAGCCAGGGGATCCCAGTTCTGCTGCAACTGCTAAATACTAAAAAAAATTTCTCCCATCTTTTCCCTGGGTTATAGAATCCCAGCCTGGATCTGTGGGGGCAGCCAGAGGGGAGGATGAGGGTTCCTTGGCTCCCCATGGAGCACACTGGTGTTCCCATGGGAGGTGGGACCCTGCAGCCCTCCCCAGCAGGCTCAGGGTAATGCATCTAACACACAGACAGGGAAATTATTTCCCTCTGGAGACAGGGACAACCACGGTTTGGGGGGCTTTGGGTTCTTTTTTGAATGCAGAGAAAGAAAAACCAGAGTGCAATTTCCAGCTCTTTCCCTGAGCTGCTTTTGGGACAGCACAACAGAACCCTGCTCCCTCTGCAGTCACGTTGCCACACCTTCAATCTCCCCTGAATCATATTTGAACATCTAAATTAAAATTTCCATTGAATATAAATGGGAAATAGCACTTGCTTAGCTCAAATGCATATTTAATCTTGGGGGCTGGCTGGTGTGGGAAAATATTTTCAGGACAATATGAACGGGTGAAGTGGAATCCTGAAAACTGAGTTCTTCAAAACTGCCTCCAGACTCCAAACTATTCAAATTATTAATTAGCTTCAAATAAAACCAGATAAGAAAATGGCACAGACCTCCCCTATTTGCTGTAAATAAGCAGATAAGAGTCAGGAATTTAGTGATGCTAGGATGAACCACACAAGGGCAGAAAGCATAAACACAGAGGCACCTTCACCAGCATTATTTGTTCATTTTTCACCAATTAAATATATTTAATACATTGTAGCTTGTGGATAAGATAAAATACACGTTGTGTTCAGCACCACCAAGGCAATACTTCTTTTGGTGAATATGCAATGTCCTAATTTTGCTTTTTTCCTGGGGAAACCTCCTTTTCACAGTGCCTACCTTACAGCTCCCACTACCTGAGCATTGAAACACCAAACCTTTTCAGGTATTTTCACAATATATTTATTGTGGCAACAGCCTTAGGTGGGACAATCTTTGTGTGATCCTACTTTTTATAGAAGTCATGGCAAAATGACATCTGAGGGAGCAGATATTTGTGATATTTGCTGGAATGCACTTGACTGAAGGAGAGCCAGGCCAAGGGAATTGCTCTCCCTTCAGGCACTAATTAGCAGTGTCTCCACTGTTCTCCTCCACTCTTTACATCCTCTGACATTTCATCTCTTCCCTTAAATGGGAGCAACCGTCCTATAAAGAGATTTTTTTTTTTAGCAGTAATTGGGAATAAAACTGACTAGCATGGATTGTGATCATTTGGAAAATTTACCTTCCACATGGATAACTGCACAGTTTTAGGGTGCCTAATAGACTCCCTTGCTGCTTCTCGAGGTTATTGTGCATTTAATGAGTCTTTGTAGGTTTAAGGTAGTGAAAATAAAAAAATTACAGATTTCATAACAGAGTAGCAAGACTTTGCCCAAAATATGCTGATTTATGGGGCAAGGTTCTGGAACCTGTAGGAGTGCTGCAGAAATGATCCAAGTGTTATGGGAGTAGGACAATCCATGAATTCTGTATTTTAAGGTCCACAGTATCATTGTCTTGGGGCTAGAACCTTTTCAAGCCCCGTTTTAAAATGAATGGTGATGAATCTTAGAGAAATGGGATTTTTGGTAAATTTTTTTTTAAAAAGTGGTAAATACAACAACAAAAATCAATCAGGATTTCAGTATTCCACCTCCTCCTTTCTTCCCCATCTGCAGCACAGTTATTCTGTGCATTGCTCTTCATGAAACAAAAGGATTTATAGATATTATTTCCACAGTCCAGTGAAGCACTAATCCACACAGGGAAAATAGTGCAAATCCCATCGTTTGCTGGCCTCAATTTTTCCAGACATTTTCAAGTCAGGAATAATATTGCAGAAATCATCCAGACCTACCCCAGCAGAAGAACATCTGCATAAGAAAAACAGCCCTTTGGAACTGAAGGCTTATATACATATATCCATAAATACACAATATTACATTTTAGTATTTCAATGTACAGCTTCACTTCTGTGTCAGATTCCTGCAACATTTAACATCCAAATTAATAACATCCAAATTCTGACCATTCATCAGTTCTATACGGAGCCAAACTGAGATATGGTATTTCTTGCAGCCCATATTTTCTGTAAAAATCCTATTCCTAAACATTATTCTTTTGAATAATTAGTTCATTGACATTCCTGTGCTAACGAAAATATCATTAGTAATTTATAGAAGTTGCATGAAGAGTAATAAGAGTTCAGAAACCCAGCATGAGTTAAATGAAGCCCACAGGTCCCTGAAAATCATTAAAAGGCAGCTCTGACGATATGCACAAGAATTATCCTTCAGCCAGGCCGAGCAGGAGCCCTGCCCGATGTCAGACCACCCTTATCTCAAATATTTGATCCTGTAGCCCTGGGTAAAACCTCTGCTTGGTTTTGGAGAGATGCTGGGACTGGTTGAGAGTGTGCTGGAACCCAGAATAAAACATCTCCAGGTTATGGATGCTTCCAACACCTTTTTGTCCCTGTGCTCAGAGCCTGCCCATTAACAAGGGCTGACGTTTTCTCTCTCCTTCAGCCTCCAAATCCTTTTGTATTTCAGATCTCTCCCCATTATCTCACCCCTCAGAGACACAACCTTGCACCACCGCGCTGTCATTGACTTCATCTGTTTGCTTTCATCACTCCATTTGCACATCCTTATCATATTATTATTATTCCTCACGGAGCTGTGCAGCCAAGAGATGTGTGAGTTCAGAACATGCGTGGAAAATTATTATGAAATAACACCCCCAAGTCCTGTAAGGAGTGGCTGAGGGAGCTGGGAAGGGGGCTCAGCCTGGAGAAAAGGGGGATCGGGGGACCTTGTGCCTCTGCACAGCTCCCTGAAAGGTTGGAGCCAGGTGGGATTTGGGATCTGCTCCCAGGGAACAGGGACAGGAGGAGAGGGAACGGCCTCAGGCTGGGCCGGGGAGGCTCAGGGTGGGCATCAGCAGGAATTTCCCCATGGAAAGGGTGCTCAGGCCTTGGAACTGCCCAGGGAGCTTTGGAGTGCCCATCCCTGGAGGTGCCCAAGGAAGGGCTGGAGGTGGCACTCAGTGCTCTGGGCTGGGGACAAGGTGGGCATCGGGCACAGCCTGGACTCCATGGGCTGGGAGGGCTTTTCCTACCTGAATAATTTTGTGATTTTATTGTGTGATTCCCAGGAAGAGCTGGGAGTGGGTGTGACACCAGTGAGTGCTGATCCAGCTCTCAGGGCCAGGGACACCTCTGGGATGTGCTGCCTTGGAAGATGTGGCACAATTTGGGTATTTTTTATAACACACGACCTTACAGGATCAGGATTTCGAGACATCTGTTTTCAGATCAAGTGAGATCAAGGGAGAATTATGCTCAAATCAGGTGACTTTTAGTGATTAAAGGCCTAAAAGGAAACAAGACACAGAACTTGGTATTCACTCACTGACTCGTGGAGTCTGGGCCTCAGCAAAACAGGCCACGGGAAATGAAGGCAAAGCTTCATTAAACAAAAGGCTTCCTAATGAAGGAGCAACAGCCTTTTGTTTGTCCACTGGATCTGTGCCTTAATAAAACAGCAGATTGGAAATCTGCTGAAAACACTAGAAATTCCCACAGGGAATTCTTGCTAGTCTGAACAATTCTATAAATAATTCAGTATAATTGACAAGAATCCCATTAAAAAACAGTGAAGTCATCTTAGACTTTTAGCTGGAATTTAAAGCAAAAAATTTCACCCGACCTGATGCAGTCGATACCAAAGTCACTCCCAATCCACAGCAACCACAGAACAAAAGAGAAAGGCAGATGAAAACGAGCAGCTGGTGCCTGGGATCAGTGGAGTGTGAAACGAAGCAGTTAAATGTTTACCACTGGCTGGGTTTGCTCTCAAGGTTTCTGCATTGCTGCTGCCCTGCTCAAGGCTGGCTGGGGCTGCGAGCAAATGAGCTCCAGGATGGCTCCAAGTCAATCACCAAACCCAGGTACAGCACTCCCAGCAAAGCACGTGGCAGCTTTTCTGCCTCTGCCGCTCATAATGAAGCTCCCGACGCTGGGAACATCTGGCCATGCTCAAAATGCAAGCCCAGGGAAGGGGCTGTGCAAATTTAATCCTTCTCATTACTACAGGCAACACAACGGCTTCATTTTTCTATTTGACTTCGGAGCTTGTGAGTGATTGTTTAATCTTTTTATTTTGACTTGAAAGAATCAGATGACTCTAACCCTGGAAAATAAACAGCCC
The DNA here is from genome assembly GCA_013397055.1 of Pachycephala philippinensis. Classification (NCBI taxonomy): domain Eukaryota; kingdom Metazoa; phylum Chordata; class Aves; order Passeriformes; genus Pachycephala; species Pachycephala philippinensis. Next base: position 324,979 of record VWZT01010241.1, on the reverse strand, counting down.
TTGATGCCCAGCATCCCCGAGCTCACAAACAGCTCCGTGTCCTTGGGGGAATGGAGCAGCTAATGACTCCCCACTCCTGGGGTACAAAGCACTTAATTAACAAACCCGATGTTTTTACAGAAGTTGTTTCTTTGTTCGAGTTAATGGTGCACAGTATTAGCAGGCAGAGCTGCACACCAGCCCCTGGACAAGCCCTGCTCTGAATTCCCTGCTGCTGCCTTCCCATCTCAGCACAGCAACCAATTCCATTCGTAAAACACATCCCTTCCATCTTTTAGCTCTTGGTTGCTCTTCCACTCTCTCTGGCCTTACATAAAACCATTCCTCTGCTGGGTGGAACAGCAGCATTTTTATCTTTTAATAATCTTGCATATTTATAATAAGGGTTATTAATGTATTTTATAATACTCAATGTATTTACACACACAGAAAGTGAACCAGGAAATACCACACCTATTTTCATTATAACATCGTGAGACCCACCTCAAACCTCTGTTCCATTTTATCTATTTAAATTGCTTTGTTTGATGATTCAGAAATACACTTAACGCAGCATTCCCACATCTCTAGCCAGTTCCCACATCTCTAGCCGGTGAAATCCTGTGGCACACATGAATCACTTCAATGGAAGATTTAGAAGAAAGTTAATTAAAGGTCATTGGTTTTTCCTCTTCAGCCCCCTCCCTTTGTTTTAATAATTTGAAGGACCTCCACTGTCTATCAGCATGGGGGGAAAATAAGACAATTTTGTTAAAGCTGACAAAATTACCAAGAGATAAGTAAAGGTCAAATGTCAGGATGAGGACTGGAAGCTTAATTTTCCTCCACCACACAGCAGAGCAGCAAAAAGAAGGGAAAAGAGGTGTTTTTAATCAAAAAGGGGACAAAAAAGAAATTTGCATCAAAAATATTCCTGCAAATTAAAATAGATTGAGATCTTGATCAAAGTCTGTAAGGTTTTCAGTTAATTAAGATTTATTCAGAGATCAGACTATTTTGCAGTGGGTTAAACCAATGGGATGAAACAAAATCAGTTATTCTGGAAAGAGCCGAGTTGTTCTGTGTGAACTTGTGGGTGCAGAGGGAGCAGACAACTGGAGCTGGGCTCCTGTGCTGCAGGAAGGGAAACACAGCCCCAAACAGCCAGGAAATCACAGGGTTCCACACTGGTTTGGCTTCAAGGACCCTAAAGCTCATCTCATTCCATCCCTGCCATGGCAGGGACACCTTCCACTATCCCAGGCTGCTCCAAGCCCTGTCCAGCCTGGAATTTAACTTCAGCATCATCCTTGTGAAAGATCAGATGAAACAGGCTGGAAATACACTTATTGGAATGGCATCTTTCATATGGAGCAATCTGCAAACATTTTAGATTATAAGAAGCTACAGCTAATTTAAAGTATAAAGAAGTCATGGAAGAATCTGAAATATAAAGCAAGAGATTTATTTCTCTTGATAAGAGCCTATGTGAAATACAGTTAACGAAGCTGAGAAATAGAAGGTTACTCCAGATCAGAAGGAAAGAGCTCTTGAATGAGGAGACAGAAAATACTGGAAGAAAAGGACAGAACAACGTGCCATTTCTAAATAAACACAAGTGGAATCCAAGTTCTACCATTGCCTTTCCTTTGAGACAATGAAAACAGGTTGTGGAGAAGCTGAATAGGCTCAGCATTGTCCTGGCTGCTTTTATCTCACAGAGAAGGCACCAAGATTTTATCACATGCATTTTAATATTTTCATAATTTCAGTGTTATCTGCATGAGCAGCCGCTCATCCTCTCGTTGGTGCTCCCTGGGGGCACCTGGAATAATTTCCCATCACACAGAGCTGAACACTTGTTGGCTGTGCAACAGCACCACAGCTCAGCTCAGCTGATGGGATCTGCCTGGGACTTCTCTCACGGCTCAATCTAACTGTTAACTATTAAATAATAACTATTAACTACTAACTATTTATTTATTAGTTACAAAATATAAGGGGCTGAAGCCCAAACCAGTAGCACCTGCAGCAAAAATACCCTGACAGAACTCAGTAAGGAAAGAGCCCGTGGATTCCCTTTTAATTCTTTCCACAATGCTACAATGCAGAATTTTTCAAGGTTCATTAAGTATGATTAGAAACAAATATGGACAGAATTTCATGTGCCATTATAAACTGACTAAAAATATTTTCAATTCCAGCGTTTCCATTCCATCAATGCCCTTTTTTGGACTAGTGCAGATCACCAGCATTTCTTGCCCAGTGCTGAGTAAGAAACGACAATATCCTACCAATCCATATTTTTATATTCAATAAGTCATTCACATGCATAAATTATATATAAAAATAGACAAAGGAATTCCTGTGTCATCAATTTGTATTTCATATTCCTCCAAAAGGGGAGGGTTTTATAGAATTTCCAGCACAGAGAAGTGCTAGAATCCCAGGACAGCTGTCTGTCCTATCAGTTTCACACCACCCTTAAATAGGATTTTATTTGGATACCATATGCTTCAACCTCTCTGTCTGCCACCTTCAGATTTCCTTTTCTGAGCTGCAGAAAATAATATGCTAAATAGCAAGAAGAGTGGTGGTAAAACCATGGTAGAATTCTCTCCCTGGAGTAGAGGGATGTGGATTAAAAGCACACCTGAAAGAGCCTTCATTTTACAGCCTATAAACCAAACCCTCCCCTCACAGGGGGAACACATCAAGCCTCATTACACTGATGTCCTTCAAAGAAAAAAGGTCTAAATGCAGCCTGGAAAAACACACACTCATTACTGATCCTCTGATTTTTGTGCTGCCAAACAGAGGGCTGGGAGTGTTATGGAAAACTTTATCATCTGGGAATTCGTCACGCCAAAGATGGAATGGGCTGGATTTGTCCAAAGTATGAAGTTCAAAAAGAGAAGGAAACACGTTGGCTTTGTTCCATGAACACGCTGTGGATAAGCAGCACACCAAGAGCAGAGCAATCGTGTTGTCAAACAGGATTTTGGGCAAGGGGTAACAGCTTCCCAGTGCCAGAGGGCAGGGTTATGGGATATGGGGAAGGAATTGTTCCCTGGGAGGGTGATGAGCCTCTGGCACAGGGTGCCCAGAGAGGCTTTGGCTGCCCCATCCCAGTTTTTCCCTGGCAGCCCTCGCTCAAACACCCCACATTCCACCCCACATTCCTCCCTCCCCACTGCTACCAGAGCTCGGACACTGAATGGGGTGATTCCCTCCTGCTGCTGGAGTGGAATCAGTGATTCAGCCCTGCCCCCAGGCCAAGGGCACGGCTCAGCCACCAGAGCAACACCAGCCTCACCAGGCTCTCACAGCAAGCAGAGATCAAGCAGTTTAAATTTCTGTGTAAGTGGGAAAACACGATTAAACCTAGCACTGCCTCTTCCTCAGCAATACTGTATAAATCTCCACTAAAAGATAACTTTTTTCAAAAGCTTTATCAGAAGGAAAAGGAGTTACCTTGTGTCCAGCTCTCTTACAATTTATCTGCCTCTGGGAAGCACAGATTAGGGGGATGCACATCCTACATCCCACCCAGCTCCAGTGCAGCTGTGTTTCTGCAGGAGTCAGGATCCCCTGCACTGACACTGCACTGCTTTACCCCAGGACAGAGTCTAACTGCTTGGCCTTTAACTACAGCTCACAGCACAGTCAAACCGTGCCCCAGCTCAGGCTGGTTTTACAGCCAGCACCAGTGCCTGTCACACCCCCGAGCACAGCCAGGAATCCCCCACTCGTGGCACTCCTTGCTGCACCATCTCCTGTCACAAACACACCGAGGCCAGCAGAAGGCTTTTAACTTCATCACTGGAACTGGCACCGAGTTCCGTACCAGGTTTCACCTCCAGAAATAGTTCCCGCAGCTCAGGCAGTTCATTTGCTTCCCAGGTTGTTTGGCAGGTGATCAACTCCTGCTGCCATGAGGAGCAAGGACTGGGTGAAGGATGAGTGAGGAGCTGGTTAATTGGACAGGGGAACAGTTGAAACACCAGACTGGTTTGTCAGGACTCACTGGAAATTTGCAGTTTCATCTGTGACATAACAGGGTGGGCTCAGGCCAGCTCCAAGGCACTGGAGCTCCCATCCTTCCGGGACACGCCTGGGGCCTGTGGGGAATCCTGAGCCCCTCTGCACTGCTGCTTTTGTTCTGTAAATACAGAGAAAACCTCAGCCTTCTGGGCTGTCTGCAATTTGTCATCCCCGCAGTAATTCCCTGCATTACCACAAGAGCCTGGGATATGAATAACTTCTCCTTCATATCCCCTGCAAATGAGAAAGACTCTCTTTTTAAATTATTCATAACATTATTATTATTAAAAGTCAAAGCTCCATTTAATGAAATAACATTTTTAAAGTCTGATTGCACTAGAGCCAGAATGCCACGGTTTGTAAAACATCAGTGTCCTTTAGCCTGTGCTGAATTACAAGAGAAATGAGTCTGAAATCACACTTGTAGCTCAAGAGAAAACTCTTCTCCGATACACAAATCAATACATGATTTAATTGTGTTTTATTGCTGCTTTTGCTTCAGTCTGGGGTCAGAAAAGAGCCTGAGAACATCCTATTTGCTATTTTCCCAAGTCGTATTCCCTCAACATGCACCTGTTTTTCAATTCCAACCTTCAAGCTCTCTGCAGCTGCAGGGCAACAGGGAGACTGATGGAGCGAGTGGGGAATGAGCAAGCTCGATATTCCCCTCTGGACTGCAGCTCATAGAAAGCTTTTCCTCTAAGATTGGCTTCTGAAGGTGCCAAGGAAACCAGGATGGGAAAGGCAGAGCTAAAATCCTTCCTAAGCACAGGTGTCTGTGCCACTGAGGTGGCTCTGACACCGACCCACAGTGGTCCCTGAGCACAGCCCGAGGTTATCCTGCACAAACCAGGGCTCTGGAGCAGCTCAGGAGAAAGACATGGAGTTCCTGGAGCAGGGCCAGAGGAGATGCTGAAGGGCCTGGAGCTGGGGCTGCTCAGCCTGATCTCTCAGCTGGGGCTCCTCTCAAGGCTGAGCAGCCCCAGCCCTGGGTGTCCCTGGGTGCAGGGAGGGCTCCAAGCAGGACCCAGGAATAGCACCAGAACCACGGGCAGGGACTGAGCCCAGCAATTCCCCTGCACAGGAGGCAGAACTTCTGCCCCGGGCAGTGCCCAGAGAGGCTGTGGGGTCTCCTCCCTGGGGATATTCCAGAGCTGTGGGCCACAATCCTGTGCCCTGTGCTCTGGGATGGCCCTGCTGGAGCAGAGAGCCACTGTGGTCCCTTCCAACCTGACCCATCCTGGGATTTTGTGATTATTTTAAGGGAAAAAACAGACTCGGCTATTTCCTCACGACTAGACCAATAATATATTGTTTTTGTTTTCATATCTTCTTTACTCAACATTCTTTGAGTTTCATCGAACTTTGTTTCAAGGTTCAGCAATCATTTTTCTCATGGACCAATAACACACCCTTTCCCAAATCCACAATCCTGGCTGATATCCAGAGCTATGTGCACTAATCCCAGGGATAAATCCTCATGCCGTGTGTATGGACCCTTTTCATCCCCCGGATTTTTAATAGTGGAAGAATTCCTGAAAATTCCTAGGCTCAAGATAGAAATGCAGGTTTCTCCCCAGCTAATCCCTGTCTTCTACTCTGCCTTTTCAGCTTCTCTCTGATATCAACACCCAGAGCTGATGGCTCTGTTTTGACTTGTACTCTGGAAAACAGCAACAGTTCAAATCACTAAGAATTTGAATCCTGAATCCAACTGAACTCCTGATTTTTACTCTGCACAGGTCTCTAAGGAGATGCACAATTTTTAGCGTATTTACTTAAAGGGTTTTTTTTTAAAACATGAAATGGATTTTATCTTAGAGGATGGAAACGTACTTTAAAGCTTGACTGAAGGAATTAACGGAAAACCATGTTTTAGCTTCAGGCTATGCATTTATCCAGCCATCTTTCCCCCAAATCTTGTAGGCACAGAGCTGCAAACAGACCCTCACCTCACCTCATCCATCTCTGCACCAATAAATTTCACATCTTCCAGGGAAAATCTCTCCAAGATGCACCCAGCCCCTCCTCCTGAGTCTGGGAAAACAATCACTGATTTGCCATTTCCTCCCACTTTTCACTGCTGGTGATGCAATCATTCCGTTGCAGGCATTTATTTTCAGGATGCATAAATAGAAAGATTCTAGAAATTAGGTAATGATCTCAGAAGATCCCAAACATATGAAAACAAGGGCACCTGCAGAATTGTGTGGTGAGATAAATCTACCCAGGAGTGTTTGTTGTTCCTTAGTAAACAGACACGCTGGAAGCAAAATTACTGCTTTGTGCAAACAACAGAGGGTTTGTTTAGTAAGCTCCAAGCAAAACAGACAAATTTGGGTTTCTGTGGAAGTTTACCTGAGTCCTTTGTGAATCTCGCACCTTCACTGCACAGCCAGGAGAACGGGGGCTCCTGACAATGGGCTGAGCTCCTGCAAACCCCATCTCCTTGAGCAGAACTGAAGATCCATCCCCAAGGCACAAAAATTGAATTTTGCACTTTCTTTTCTTGTTTAATGGCCATTAAGAAAAAAAAAAAAAATCCCTGCATTTCAAGAAGCATTTTCCTCCATTATGCACTAAGAAAAGCACTACTTAAAGATCAGTTTTACGGCTGGAATTGAAAATCAGGGTGAAGAAAAATCACTCTATTCAAGGCATTGATGCAGAACGAGGAGTTGGATTTAGCAAAGCCCCAAATCCCAAAGGTTATGAACTGGCCAGAGAACCCCCCCCCATTCTGTACATCCAAGGAACCCTATACTGAACTATAGGGACTTGAATGCACAGCCCTTGCTCACAGCACAGCCCTCTGAGAGGCTCAGCTGCCAGTGCTGCACAAATACGCCAAATAAACCCACCACGGGCTCCTGGGGACCCCATGGAAGGGCAGGAAAGGAGCACAGAGACTGAGCTGCTTTCTGAGTTTGGATTTTCCTTCTGCTGACACCTGCCTTGCTCCAATTACCTCCCAATCCCTCATTTTCTGGGGAAATCTGGACCTAGAATTCCACTTTGCTCCTTCTTCTGTGCTCATCAACCACTACAGATAAATCAAATCTATCCCCTTTTCCCAGCAATATGACAAGCCAAATCTATCTGGAACCTAATTACTGTTCCAATATAAATCATCTAAAACTACAATACAAAAAGAATAATCTATGGTACTGCTAATACTTGCCTTGCTCCATTTTCAACTATCTTTGTGAGCAAGTCAGGGCTATGATAAATCTTCCCAGTGATAGTCCTGAATTTATAACCCAGATGGATCAATAGACTTACTCTGACACACATCCCTGGAGGGATTCTGTCCATCATTGCTGGGATGATGGGAAGAGCACAGTGACACCCACATTAGGGTTTTCCTGAATCCAGCTCCCCCAAAACAAGCCTCCTGCCCTCCTTGTCCTCGTGGGAAGCTCCTGCTGGATGCTGGGGTGCCCATCCTGCTCCTCAGCAGCCTCCCCACAGGGCTCCCCACTCCAGGGACTGCTGGCCCAGAGCACGGGATAAATGAAACATCTTCTAACAAAGCACTGCCAGGCTGATGACAAATTCTGGAGTGGGAAGCATTAGGAGAGTCCCACAGAGCTGGAGGCTACACAGCAACAGAAGAGAGAGATAGGAAAGCACAGGGAGTAGAAAGATGGAATGAGAGAAACACAGCTGATGAGCTCTCAGCATCCATCACAGAATATCACCCATCACTCCTGTTCTGTACCAGGACTGAGCTGAACCAGAGAAAATACCAACACAGCAGGATGTTCTCACAGAGCCACACACTCCTAGTCCCGGTTTCCCTTTTGGGGCAGTTCCTGAGCCAAGCCCCAGCTCTGGGACAGCACCACCTCACGCAAACCTGAGATCTCCCAGGAAAGCATTTTCCTGCCGGTTTCTTTCAGGGAAGTTGAACAAGTTCCAGCCCAGGCACTGCCTGCACACCCCAGCACAGCTGAGACTTACCCGGGGTGCTCCCTGTGTGGAAACTCATTCTGGAGCTCACTGATTCCACCCTAAAGGTTACAGCCCGCAGCTCTCTTAGCCCAGAGAAGAGAAAGAGTGAAGAGAAAATGAAGGGACACCGAGGCACCTGAACTGTGGTTAGGGGGTTTGAAGTGTCCCAGCCTCCCTGGATGCTCCTTCATGCACTGCACTACACAAAAGGCTGATTTCCAGTGAGCAGAAGGTTTTAGTGCTGCACTCGACAGACATGAGGAGTGTTTTAATAGTTAGTTACTGAGCTCTTCAGTTGTGGTTACAATCTGCTGCCATATTAATCTCACCCCATAATTAGCTGCCTGGGGAAAATGTGCTATTAGTCAGAGGACCCAGGTGAAAGGAAAAACAGCTCCAGAGGTCTGAACCTCATGATTTGTTTCCCTTTCAAAACAGAAAGGTGAAGAAAGGTACATCCCTTGCTCCATTATACGTACTGGACAATTTTTCTGGGCACTTGGCAAAATGCAGAAGTACAAAAATAGTCCTGCAGAAAATCAAAACTACTTATTTCTGATACAAGAGAACAGCAGGAAAACCCTGCACTTAAAGATCTCCACCAGCGAGCTCTAAAGAGGCTGCGAGGTACTCTACAATATTTATGAGTGCAAGATATATACTATAGATTAATTCATAAATTCTCCATACATAATTTATACTCTATTTACAGAGTAAAACAGTCATCACACAGCAACCACCACAAATGCCTTCACTTAAACTTAAGGGCATCTGTAATGCCTGCTCAGAAATCAGAGCCCATAATAAAACAGTCACAGGCAATGACAAGCTGACTAAAATGCCCAGGAAGAGAAAGGAAATGCATTTTTAAGGCAGCTGATGCGCTATAAATTTTTAATGCTCTATAAAATCTTTCATTTAGTTATATTTATATAGTATTAAGTACGTTGTTCCAGTTCAAAGTAAGAAATTAGTCTTAACTCGAGTTTGAGAGAGAACTTAGTTTTTCTTGCCTACAATTTAACCTCACACTAAAAGCTACAAGTTGTGGCTCAGTGAATTCGTACTAAAGCAGCATAATTCCTTCATTTCCTCCAAAACCCTCCCTGAACAGAACTATTTTCTCTATTTAACAGTGCAAAGCAATTTTACATTTGCAGAATCAGAGACTCCCAGAATGGTGGGGGTTGGAAGGGACCTCAGAGCCCATCCAGTGCCACCCCTGCCGTGGCAGGGACACCTTCCACTGTCCCAGGCTGCTCCAAGCCCTGTCCAGCCTGGCCTTGGGCACTGCCAGGGATCCAGGGGCAGCCACAGCTTCTCTGGGAACTTGTGCCAGGGCCTCAGCACCCTCACAGGGTGGAATTTCCTCCCAGTATCCCATCTAACCCTACTCTCTTTTTTAGCTCTCAAGGGCAATAGATGTGGTGACTGAACACAGGCACAGATCACAGTTTCAGGTATAAGACTCCCAGTAAGTAACACACTTAGGTGTGCATTTGTAACTCTGAAATAAAAACAGATTTTTCTGCTCTAACAGCCAGGAAGAAGCTCACTCTGACTTCTGCAGTTCTCACACACTGGAGGGAGACAATTCCCTGGCTCCAGCTCGAGGCATCACTGTTGCAGAGCAATTAAAACAATCAGCCCTTTAGTTACACCTCCTTCCACTGTTTTCCCATAAATTAGCTGTGTGATCAAAGCCTTTAAATTCTATTCTATTTATTTACTGAATATATTCTAAATTTCCATCACAGGAATAGGGAACATCTCTTAAAGAATGAGCATGATGAGCTCCCTCCTTCCATAGTTAGTTTAAAAAAATGTTGAAGGATGTTGTTAGGAGACAGCTTGTTCCCCCTTAGAAAAAGCAGCAGGTTAAAAAGCAGTGGTGTTACCCTGAATCACAAGGTCCAAGATGCACTTTTTGGGTTTGCAGTTGAATTCCTGCAATAAAATGTGCTGCCTGCCTCGGCACCAGGCCAGCAGATCCCACTGCTTAACCGAGCACTATCCTCTTCTGGATGACGTTTTTGTTCTTTAAATGTCTTCATGGTGTTCCTCTGCACCCATATAAAGATTTTTAATTGCTGTTTAATATTAATGCAGTTTTCAGAATCAGTGAAAAAGCTGGGTTTTATTTTTTTTTTTTTTTTAGTCCACATCAGCTTCAAAGTTGCAGCTATAAATAGGAGTGTCGGAGACAGACATAGCCAGGAGCTATTGCAGGGTGCAGTTTATCCTCTACACAAGACTGTAAATTACTGAACATCTGAGATGCCCCAATTTCAGTTGAGGCACCTCAGCAATGTGTCCTGACCCCACAAACCCTGGGAGGGCTCCTGGCTCTGCTGAGGACACCAGCACCTCCCAGATGAGCTCCATCATTCAGTTTGTGTTGAGGAGTTACAGTGAATTGAGAGGCTAAAACTTATTTAACCCAGCTGTACTTCAATCATCTTCCCTGTCACTTTGGCCATGTTTGATAGCAGATCAACTGCTTGTGTTTAATACAGGATTTGCTGGGATAATAAATCTTCCAGCCAGGCATTTCCCTGTGTCCTGGTGACGTTTTAATTGACTTCTAAGGACAAAGCTGATTTTATGTATTCCAGCTTTAATTGCTGATCGCTTTCCTGGATTTCTTTCACACAATCATATTAAGCATTAGGTTATTTAAGGAGATTAGGGAGTCTTACCATTGAGAATCAAGCCCTCAGTTACAATGGAAATACACTCAGTGGTAGAAATTGGTTGAGTGAGAACTTTGAAACTCATTTTGAACGAGTTCCCTGAGTCTGCTTCACAGAGTTCCATAGAAGGGAGCCCAAGGATTATGTGAAGGAGTAAATCTGACACTGCTTAATGTCTCAAAAGGACTCGCCTCCACCTCCAAAATCTGTAATTATGTGTGATTTGCATTAATCCTTAGAAAGAAATAGAAATCCCTACACGAAACAGAAAAAGCTGATTAGGAGCAATATTCTGTTGACAGTCCCGCAAATGATTTATGTCAATTAAGATAATTCCCGTGCTCTCATGAAACCACCTCTCACTCCATCGCTTCAGAAGAGGGGGACACTAACCCAGAGCCACACAATTCCATTTCCCAGAAAGGAACAACTCGATTTGAAGTTTATCCAGCGAGAAGTGCATTACATCCAACACTGCTTCAAAAAGCAAAGCTGCAAAGCTATCAAGCAGCTATCAAGAGAAAAGTCATTTTTCATTAGAGCCTCCCGATGTGCAGAGATAAAGCCATTAAAGTGCAGGGGTGCTGTGTGCACGGGGCTGAGCTGCTCCCCACATCCCCCTGCTCTGCTCCTGCACCCACCCAAGGGCACGGATGGCGACAGCAGGCAGAAACTGTGCAGCCCTCTTTCGAGAGAGATGCTGATACATCCTTCACCTAACAGGCACATCTTCAGGAATATTTCTGGCAATTGATGAATCATTTTGCAAGTCAAGGCAGAAAAGGCATCATTAAAAGCACCTTGTTGTTCCTGCAACAGGCGCCTCGTTAAGAAATCTACTTCAGCTGTCATTTTCCAAGTCTTCGTTAGTGCCTCCACAGATAAAAAATTCCCACCTCTCAGAGGCTTTAATTTGCCCCCAGACAGCAGCAAAGGCTAATGTTGATCTGCAAAACACGCCTGAGGAGGAATTGCTGTGCCATCTGACAATATCCTGTGTCTGGGGATGTTCAGAGTTGGGATAACTTTTGCAAAAGTGGCTCACCAATGCTCTCTGGCAAAACCACAGCAGGTGAATCAAAAGGCATCCAGCAGCTGTGGCAGCACTAACCAGGCAGGTCATTTACATATATGCAAATGAACACACAGGGTGCTGCCTTGGGCCATTTGCAATTTCCTCTGGGAATCACCAGGATTCACCTTTCAAAAGCTCTTTCCACCAGTCGCAGAATCCCAGAATGGTTTGGGTTGGAAAGGACCCTAAATCCCATCCAGGGCCACCCCTGCCATGGCAGGGACACCTCCCACTGCCCCAGGCTGCTCCCAGCCCCATCCAGCCTGGCCTTGGGCACTGCCAGGGATCCAGGGGCACCCACAGCTCCTCCCAGGGAACAAACCAGTGCTGCTCACAAATGAACCTGGCCAGGGTTACCTGGGTACGTGTGAAAACTGCTCTGTAATGTTTATCTCAAGGAGAACTGACTAAGAGAAATCGCTAATAAAATGCAAGAATGTTTAATTGGCACATTGTTAGGGGAACATTAATTGGCAACTCTAATACACTGAATACATTAGCATAGTGAACAAGCGGAGGACTTACATGCATTATCACCTACCTCACAATGACTTTTTAATTATTCAGAAAGCAAATAAATTATTTCCAAACTTGCTTTCTCCTCTGTTTCATGTTGTCCTTGTGGCTTTTAAATACATATTAACATTTTTCCTTTTTCAATTCAAGTTTACCAAGCCCTAGCAACTCAGCTTGGTTTTTCCTTCTATAGGAGTAGAGGACTGGAACAGAAATCACTGTCTCACTGGTAAGACCTGCAAGATTTTAGTCATATTTATAAAACCTAAAACCCCTAAAGCTTCAAAGACACAAACAACACCTTTGCAGAGGAGGAGGAAGAACCTGCTGATGTCAGTTTAAGGCACACTGATGGATTTAAATATGGTGTTTTTAAAGCTATACAAACAAGGTGTTAGCCACATTTCAATCTAAATAACCACAAGATGGCTTGGGTCAGTTTAATTACACTTTAAAATGCCTCTTTTTTTGAATAATCAACACTTTGGACTAAACAGAAAGGCCCATCAGAACAGGCAGCTCTGTTTCTGACACAGGTATCTCCACACTTCCCCTTATCAGTAATTCCCAAGCTCATAAATCTCTCTCTCCTGTTCCCCCTTTCAGTCCCAATTACAAACACTATTTTTAGCCAAAGCAAATGTCAGTGTACAAATAAAATTAAAAACGCAATTAACATTACCAGATATAATGAGAGGTTTAATTACCCTTGAAACTAGGCCTTGTGAAGAGCCAATAAACTTTAAAGTGCTTTTGTTACCAATCCAATTATCCATCACACAGAACATCAGATTGTTTGCGTTGCCCTCGAATGAGGCTCCAAGAGTTGGGACAGCAGAGCAAGGAAAGGATGCTGCAATTAATAAATTCTTCATTAATAGTGAGAATGTTACAGAAACCTCTGTTAGAGAAGCTGTTCTCAGTCCAAACCCTAAGAAAAGCTTGATAAAACATAGAATATATGAAATAGTTCCCTAGTGTCTCATGTGGCAAAGCACTGAACAAAAATACTTCATATGAACCCCAAAACTCTGAAGTGCAGCACAGAACTGATGCCACCAGATCCACGAGCCTCCATCAGCCCCCAGAGGCAAAATCCCAGTTCCCAGCACAAAGCTCTGGTGCCAGCTTTGGAGTGAGGAGGAAAATAAGTCTGCATTTAAAACACCCCAGACTCTAATAAACACCAAGATCTTTGCATTAGTGCAAAATGTTTAAACAGTGCGACCTGCAGGTGCCAAATCCACCCAGATATTTGTTGAATTTCGTGCACGTTTGGAAAAGAAGCAGATCCAACAGGGACTGGAGTTCAAATTGTCCTTAAGAAATAACAAAAACACCCACAAAAACACCAAACACGACAAAAAAAACCAAAACAAAAAATACCACAAAAAAGGCCCAAAACAACTGCGCAGACTTTTTTCCCAAATTCACTGGATGATTTCCCATAGACAAGAAGTTATTTATGTCATTATTACTTTTTTTTCCTGGACAAAATCAACTCCTAGAAAATGTTGATTAATTTGCAGCTTGATGCATAAAAAGTGAGCTTGTGAAATTACCAGAAGAGGTAAATAAATGATTCATGTGGGTTGGTTTTGCATGAATAAATTATTTGTTCCTTCTCTGTGTTTCATCTGATAGAAGAATGCAAAATTAATGCTATTCTATGCAAATAGAAAGCCTTTTATAAAATTCTGACCTAATTATAGGTGTTTGCTAAGAAACTCACACTTGAGTTTTCAGGGAAAAAATTCCTTGGTGCCACATTAGTGTCATGGAAGGAAAGATTCAAACAGTAATATGTGTCATTCAAGGATTATTAATAGAAATACACATTATTAATATTTTTGTCTCTTTTAACCATTTTCATCCTTTTGGAGAGGTGATACAATTGGCACCCAAAATGCTACATCCCAGCTAATGTTGAACACAGCACCTCATTCCAAAGAAATCAGTGCAGATCATGCAAATTTGTGTATCCCAGCAGATTTTCGTTAATGCCAATAAAAGAGATGGCATTTAAATGATGTGGTAGCCAAGGAAACAGAAGCACCTGACAGATGTTATCCCCCAACCTTCTCCTGCAGAGATGAACAGCTTGGGCCAATCCTGCAACAGCTGATGACCAAATGAATTGTTAAATAATCCTGACTTCCAGCACCGTGGTGCTGACTGGCAAGGAGCTTTTAATAAGAATTGTTCATAAAAATAATGATGAAAAGGCCAAATTCTTTCTTTCTAGCCACGATTTGAAACAACACAAAACATCTTGCCCAGAGCAGCTGTGGCTGCCCCTGGATCCCTGGCAGTGCCCAAGGCCAGGCTGGACATTGGGGCTTGGAGCAGCCTGGGATAGGGGAAGGTGTTCCTGCCCATGGGATGAGCCTTCCAACCCAAACCATTTTGGGATTCTGTGATCTCCCTTTAGACTTGTATCTGGCAGAGATTTTTTTTTTAGATTTTACAGCTTTCCCTCTTTAACTGCTAAACCTTAAGAAATTCTAATAACAGGACTTCACCACAGTAACTGTCCAAAAATTCTGGAAAAAATAGCCACGAAACATCTCAAGGATTTAGACGAGTAAAAATCACCAAACTAAAAACTACTCATCTGTAAATATGAAGATAAAAAAACATTACAAATCTAAAGATTACCTTTAATCTTTTACCTTTAAAGTGAGAGGAACCCACACCATAAAGCTGACAAGACGACAGGCAGGAGCCAGAATAAGTAAGGAAAATTTGTGCTATCAACCACAACATTTTCTATGGCTGTACCAGACACTGTAGTTTCAACACACAAAGCCCTTCAAGAATGCACCTAAAGTCTTATTTTACGCAAATCAGAAGAAATGAAATGAATCTTTCCCATCTGACCTGTACTCCATTATTTTAGGGACATTCAAGCAGCAGCTTTGGCCCATTTGCAGGTATTCACCCCAAGGCCACTCCACTGCTCTCTCACTGACTCCAACAAACCCTGTTTGTGTCTGCAGTAGAGAGACTGAGGGACTGATTGATTCAATCTATCAGAGGGTTCCAAGTGGGGTTTTGTAACAGAATCCCACAGGAAGTTCCCATTAACTGACCTGGCTGCTCCTACCTGGTTCTTCTGGCTCTGCATTCCCTGAGGGCTTCACTCCTTGCTGATGGCAACACACAGCACTGGTGATCCTGGGTTCCCAAGTGGTTTAGCCCACTCCACACATTCAATATCAATGCAATAATTCCTCTATCAGTCTCTCTGGGGATGGCCAATTTCCCAGAAATAGCTCAGCTCCATAGCAGCTGACTGAGCACCACCCAGACACCATTCCCAGCAGCGAGTCCTCATGGACAACAGCCTCTATGCACCCACACTGAAGGGTGGAACTCCTTCTTAAATGGATATTTAAGTCAAATTAATGGGAAATACTTATTGGAATGCTCCACAAAGCAATGAGACACTTCTCAAGTGCCAGCCATTATTCCTCACCAGCAATCCTGCGCTTGGGAACATCCTCAGAGCAAGATGTCCCAGGCACCTCATCCCCCAGGAGCAAACAGTTAAGGCAGAGCTGATTTGTATTGAGATAAATCTGGCAGATTTTCCAAGTACTGTGGATAATTAGTGAGCTAGAGGTTAAACAGCCACAGAACTCTGGGACTTTATTCCAAGCTCGAATGCCCTTGATAGAAGTCAGTGAGGTGTCGATTCCAAACATTTCTGTTTCTGTACACAAAGTGGCTGCTCCAATTCAAAACAGACAATTTAGTGGGTGGATCTGTAATTAAATTATTATGGCTCATATCTAATTAAAACAGATTTCAAGGCACATTTCAAGCTGTGGTTGGATGTCAGTTTGAAGCTGCCTCGCACGGCTTGGCAAGCAATCACGCTGAAGGAGGGCAGGAACAGCATCCAAGAGTAAGAAAAGGAGGATCTAAAAATAAAAATGTTCTGGAATGCCTGCCTCTCGTTTTGAACCCAGCAGTTCACTACTGGCACGGTACCACCCCATCCCATGGATATCTCAAAGGGCCTTGAGACTCAGAGAAAGAAGGAGAAACAATTGGAAACGCACAGCCCACAGTTCCCAGGTTCTGCAGAGTTTAACAAAATCCAGCGGAATAAAAGCCTTCCTGATGTATGGGAAAACAGGCTCAGTGGGAATATGTAATTACAAGCTGGACAAGGTAGAAAGGTACAGCCTGGTGAGACACACTACACAGTTTGTTAAGCTGAACACACACCTCGGGCTTAGCACTGACTGCTGAGAATTCAGTGATGGAACAAGAACAGCAGTTCGAAGATCACAATTCAGAAACCAAGAAAAGGGCTTGAAAAAGCAAAGTTTAAAAATGTTGTGACTTCTTTTTACTCTTTAATTTTCCTCTATTCACCCAGTGGGAGTTTATTTCTACATCAACTTTAATTTAAATAAATGGATGTATTTTCAGAAGACCTCAAGGTGCTGAAGCCACCACAGGACTGAAACCACGAGAGGCACAAGCAGGAGCTGAAACCCCAACTCCAGGCTCCTTTGGGATCTCCCCCCAGCACACCCATCCTGCTCACTAACTACTTCCCCTCCCTCTTTTTTCCTCTGCTTTTCCTTATGTACTTAAACACATTTCAAATGTAATTGCATAAAAGATCGCCTGGTTCACGCAGGAACTAATAAGTCCATGTAACTGTTATTACAAAACTCAAATCAAAGGCACTGAATATTGCCAATGCAAAGTAATTAAGGCAGTAAAACCATCGGCGACTTGAAGGGCTCTTTCATTAGTAAAGAGAACGCAATTATTTTCCTGCCATGTCTCCTGATTCTGTTAGGCTGACATGCAGGAACAGCCACACTAAGCAGGCTGATTTCTCTCCCAGCACGCTGACACCCTGGAAATCCTTCTTCACGCACAGCTGAGCCACTGATGGTCACCACATTCCCTGTGCTGTCAGGGCTTAGCCTGGCTATCGAGCTTAAACATGAGCTGGGCAGGGCCTCAAACCCTTCAGCTCTCACTGAATACCAAATAAAGGTTCACTTGGTTAGAAGGGAGCACACAGCACCAGGCATGGGAGGTGTCCTTGTCCATGGCAGCAGGTTGGAACAAGGTGATCTTTGAGAGCCCTTCCAACACAAACCATTCTGGGATTTGGGGGAAAAACTCAGATGTCCCACAGAACAAGGGACAGAACAAGAAGAAATGGCCTTCAACTGTGGGAGGAGAGGGTCAGGTGGGACATCAGGGGGAATTTCCCCATGGAAAGGGTGGTCAGGCTTCAGAACTGCCCAGGGAGGTTTGGAGTGCCCATCCCTGGAGTGTCCAAGGATGTGGCACTCAGTGCTCTGGGCTGGGGACAAGGTGGGGATGGGGCACAGCTTGGACTTGATGGCCTGGGAGGGCTTTTCAGCCTCAATGATTCTGTAACCCAAGAACAAAGCAAGCTTTCAGAAACTTTTTTAAAAGTTTTGCTTTTAAAGGACAAGCATCCAGCAGGGATTCTCTCTAACAAATCCCAGCCGTGGTTTGCATTCTGTGTTACAACAGGCACCTTCGGCTTGATTGTTCCAACTGTTTGAAATCAAGTTAAACAGCGAAAAGAACAGAGTTACATTTGAATCTGAGCAGGTTAAAAAATAGAAAACAAATATGCTCTGCGAGTACCGACCCTCACTGTGCACGCCAGGGCTCCTGAGCACAGATTTATAATGAGGAGTCACTGCCAAACTCCCAGCGCATCTTAATACCACCAAAATTCAGACTGAATACTGAAAGGGACAGGGATCGCTTGAAATTCAGCTCAAGAATGCTCCTACCTGACACACCAAAAGAAAAAGGGCTTAATTTCAGTGGGTGGTACAGTTTTATGACAGAGGGAAATAAATTTGCCTCGGGTATGATTGGCACTTCTGGAAACTGAGTTAGCTTTGTTTCCAATCATCACGTCAAAATAGATTTGGGTGTTTCTATTCAGATCAGCACCGTAATCAAAAGACTAGAAAACACCTCCTTTGCACTACACTATTTGAAGTCACCTCTTCATTTTGCATTAGGGCTCTCCTGATCTTGAAACCCACAATACTGAGTAAGATTTCTTCCAAAAGCCAGGGCCTGTTTTCTTCATCACCTTTAGAGTATTTCAGAGAATTATGAATGGTTTGGCTTGGGAGGGACCTTAAAGCTCACATGGGGTTCCAACTCCCTGCCTTGGGCAGGGACACCTTCCACTGAAAGGTCCCTGGGCCACTTGTCACCCTATTTCAGATGTGACAAAACAACTTCTCGTTTGAAATTCTGTATTATCTTACAGCTATTTCTTATTAAAAGAACTCTGTGCTCTCTCAAAAGAACATGCAATTGTTGAACTGGTTACTTGCAGGAAGTCATTTCCAACCCTCACAGCCTGTGGAAGCACTGCTGGTTATATCCACACTGAAATCTGGAAAGGGACTGGGGAAGGTGTATGAAGGTCACCAGGGTGATTTAGCACTAATGCCATGGATTCACAGGCTGTCAAATCTATCAGGAAAATTCCCCATGGAGGCTCACAAACAGGTGTGAGCAGATGAGTTCTCTCCTCTCCCAAGCACCAGGAAAACAGCCCTTCTTAAACCCCATCTTTGCCTGAAATCACAGTCTCAGAGACATCAATAACACACTGGTTTTTCCTTTACTTTCAGCAGAGTTCTGCTCAGAGCTGCCAGCACAGAGCAAAGCACATTTGGAAGTCAAGCGAGGAGGCTCCGAGCTGTGCCTGGGAAAGGCTGATCCCAGGGAGAAGGAAGGGCAGCAGCAGGGGGACAGTGTTTGATCCAGAAAGGGAATGATGCCTCAGCCAGGCACAGCATGCTGGGCTCTAACCTCGTGCCTGGGGGATGATTTGATGTGAGCACGCACAGTTCAGGAGCTGCTCAGAAGTTTCACCTCCCAGTTCCAAGGTTTTTGATGTTTATGGTTTATCCAGCTGGCATCGATCAATATTGATGTAACCCAACCCTCTGGTTCAAAGGTTCCATCATCAGCACCAGATTTATGGCTTCTTCCAAACATCTTCAATAATCTGTCATCTAAACTACAATAGGAAATTAATTTTTCCAACTGTTTTCCTGGGGTTTAATTAAGCATTCTGAAGATGGCTGCAGTGATTCAGCAGTAAGGGGGGATCAGCTTGGCTGGCCATCCTCCTTCATGCTCCTGCCCACTTACATTGTCAAGACCACAATAAATACACTTTTCTGCCTGAAAGCCATTTATCAGAAGAAATTTTCTTCTAAGAGCAATGGCATAAGGTCAGCAGACAGAAGGTGAGTGGCTGCTCATTCACTTTAGGTGGGATTGGTGCTAAATACACTTAACTAGCTCACCAAATTAGTGGTTAACTCCAAGTATTAAGGATGTTTAAATTAAATGTCATTTACTTACTCAGAATAAAAGCAAGACGAGATTGAGGAAAAACCATGACCTTTTGTAGCATCAGTTGGATTCACATGGATGCAGCCTCCACTGGCACAGGGCTGCTGATGTGAGGGGTATTCCACAGGTGTCAGGAGCTCTGTTCCCCAGTCAGAGCCTTCTCACTCCCTCATCCAGGTTTATCTTGCCAAGGATCATCTGATGGCACAACATGGCAATGTGTGGGCCCAAATCCCTCACCTACCAATAACATTTATTGCCTGTGTCTGAAAACCAGTGCGCCTGTGCTGGAATGACACCTCAGTCTCAATCCCTTTGGTCACCATAAGTACATGACTCCAGTGTCACTGTCAGGGCAGGACAATTCCTCTGTTCACAGCATTTGGGAGCTGCTGGGGCACTTCCAACGTCCTGACACTGCAGCAACACCAACACATTCATGTTTTGTTACATCATTTACAGAGGGAACAGCCAAGGCCAGGGAAGGTGTTGGGAAGATAACAGGAAGTCCCAGAAAAACCTGCTGAATTTATGCAGTCCCATGGCACAGCCTCATTTTATCAGAATGTCCCAAACTTAAGCAATCCTGAGCGGCTGAGTATTTATGAGCAGAACACGAGAGGGGTCAGGTCAAACAGCCCTTCCTGGGTGACAAAATTTACAGGGCAGTGTTTGCTCTCCAGGAGAGCAATAAAGCAGTTCCTGGAGAGCACAGATTTACAGGCAGCACCAGCTCCTCGAGCTGTGAGTTACTGGCATGTTGTGGCTGTGCTTTCCAAGAGCTTTCACCGAACCAGCTGCTCAGAGCAAAATCCTCAGCTCCTGTCTGCAAGAATTAAGTCAAAAACTGGGTTTAAAATTGAGACAGTGTGTGCATTTCATCAGCTGGCCAGTGAAGGCAAAGAGAAAACCAGGCTGAGAGATGTGAAAAACACTCACAGGAACAGATTTGATGATGATAACATATGATGAATGAAACAGAAATAAGCATTTCCTTCAGCCAATTACCACTCAATCCTCACAAGTCAAACAAAAATGTTAAATAAATATTATCTGGCATTTCCACATGGTTCTTTAATCCATCTCATAATCACAAAGAATTTTGAGATACACCATCACTGTGTCCATATGTATAACAAGATGGTCAATGGAAAGCATCTGATACATCCTCGAGCCACTGGAATATTGGGAAAAGGCTCCAAAGCTGCTCTCCATGAGCCCTGAATTTGTTCTGAATTACATCTTTTTAAGGAATAAATACTTCTTTCCTTAAGAAGCTGAGGACACAGTAGGATTTCTGAAGACATCAAATGATGTGCAACTGCAGCAGAATACTGTGAATTACATCAAGACTTAGTGTGGAGGTGTTTAACAATAAGGGATAACAAGAGAATAAAAGACAACATTGCCTACACTTAAATGATCTGCTCTAAACAACTAAGTAAGTTGGGAATAAAGCCAAAAATGAGTAGAAGTGCAGAAAATTAAAATAATTATTTGACATGGAACAACTTATTCAAGTGAGAGCAGATGAGGTCATCAGCCTCGTTTTTGCAGTGGCAAACTGGAAGTGGCCTGAATATCAGAAATATAATTGCAATCAAACAGAGCAAAGCTTGGAATAGTGCAAGAGAGCTGCTCCTGTTGTGCTGCATTCTGGAGCACAAGAGCTCCTATCAGCACAGGTTGGCACTAAAATCAGCCATTTCTCTCTGCTTGCTGTGAAAAATAATGATCTGTTGATCTTGGTTTGTCATTCAAACTGTGTAACCCACTAAGTCAGCATCTGTCTCTTTACTGGATCTTCTTCTGTGGTGTTTACCAACTGCCAGAACTAAGCAGAAACAAAAATACAGGAACAAAACTTCTAGAAGCTCTTTGAAAATTAGGTTTGTCAAAAGGCCCTGACAATAATGACCATCAGAATTCAAAAAACCTCATCTACAATGAGTTTATGACCAGGTTCTACACAAAAAAGGATGAATCCTTCCCCTTCTCAAATGTGAAAGCTTTCCAAGTAATTACCTATCAGTAGATATTTTACCTTACCTGACCTAAAAATTTCTCCACAAACACAGTGAACAAAACATCTAAATGGTGAACATGAGAGCCTGAGATTTCAAAGTCAAGAAAATCACACCAAGATACATTTTAAATGAAAGGATCCAAGTTTCCACAGGCAAAGCTGGGGAAGGTGAGGCAAAGAACAAGGTGCTCGTGGCTGGGCAAGGCAAGAGCTTTGCCTGAGGATTTTACCTGAATTGTGTGCTTGAATTATTGAACAGTTCCCTGAAGAGAGGGCCTGGATGAGATTGACTTGTTTCTGGGATTTCAGTTCTCCAAGGTGGGAGAAGAGGAATCTGTAAAGCACCTTTGCACCTCCCAGGCCTGGGAAGCCAAGAGGATCCCATGTGCCAGCAGGAACCAAGTTATCCCAACCTCCCAAAACAGCCAAAAGGAAGGCTCTTAATTGCCAGATATTAGAAGGCAACAATTTCAGCAGGTTTGAAAGAAAAAACCCTGAAATGCATCACAACAGAACACAAAAGCATTTCATCTCAGCTGCAGGATGTGCCTGTCAGTGATCCAGAAGGGGATTTTCCCCGTTTTCCTGCCATGTGGCTGGGCTATCTCCATCAGTGCGTTAACAAGTTTTCCACGCTCCAGCTGGAGAGTGGAAGGAGCCCGTGCCAGCCCCTGGTGCCTGACAGAAAATACTCCGAGCTCCCCCTCGGCTCCCGGGGCTGCGGCGATGCGGAGCCGCGCGGGCGCTGCCATCAGTGGTCCCTCTGTCGGCATCCCCGACAGCACCCGGCTCCCGGCCGCGGGAACCCAGCCAAAGGCGAGGGAAAGGCAGCTCTGCTTTCCTGCTCCCTGCAGCCCAGGCAGTGCCCTGAAGTGGCACACGGGCTGTGATCCCCAAGCCCGGCCCCTGGGCAGCGATGAACAGCTCGGGAAGCGCTCCCCCAGCCCAGGCACAGCCGGAACGCTGCCTGGGCTGCTCCCAGCAAGCTTCCAGTGAAAGTATCTTGCCTTTATGCAAAAATCTAATTATTGATTGTCTTGATTTGGTCGTGTGTTATCGTTAAAATCGTTCCAAAGGCACAGACCATTTATTTAGTGTGAGTTTGGAGTTGCTGCGAGAAAATGAAATTACTCATTAACACACTTATCCTTATCTTTGCAGTAACGCCCTGGGAAGGCTTATCAACAGCCCTCCCCTTACCAATCCCATCCCGAGGGAGATAACGAGGCACAGAAGGCACGTGCTCATCGATCAGAAAGCCCAGTGGCACCGTTCCCGAGGTTCAGATGGCAGATGGCACATGCACGCCTCAGAGCGCTCCTCAGGGAAAGCTCCCTAAAAGCATCAAAAGTGGGGCACCTGCTTTGTAAACTGATTCCCTAGGAAGATATTTCCATGGCAGACCAAAAGGCTTCCATGGTGCAGGTGAAGGAGCAGAACAATTAATTATCCAGCTGGAAACAGCCAGACCCAGAGGTCTGCCCACACCAAACCTCCCCTGCTACTTTGGTCGGACAGAGGGAAAGTCTAAGGTTTTTTTCTTTCTAGATCATCCAAAATCAGATTCTAGTCTGGAAATTTCCTTTTACTGAATTCTGGAGTTTTAAGAGCTCAAACCACATTTGGGCAAAGAGAGAGGAGTTGAGGCTGCTCCTGACATATCCTTGTGAAGAGCAAGTGGGCTTTTGGGCTTCCGGAAGAAAAAAACATATCTTTGTAGATCTAATGAAAGATCACTTCCCTAATTAGGAACTTCAAGAGAGGCATTTTTAGGTGCTCAGGTGATGAGATTGGTCCCTTGATGAACCCTGCACACCGTGGGGGAAGAGCTGGCTCCTTCCAGACCAGAGTGGGAGGTGCCCACATTTTTACTGAGCTGTTCTCCATGAAGGAACATTTCCTTTTGTTCATTATACAAAAGGGATTGCTGTTGGGAGATGAGGGGATCCCCCACACCGAGGAACCCCAGACACACAGCAGTGTCACACAAACCCTTCTTGGGGTGACACACCAGCAATGCTGCACAATTCAGAGAGAAATTGGTTACTTTTTGACTGAATGTATAAGCAGGCAGTCAATACCTGCACACTTAAGGTTTTGCAGATTAATTAGTGTATTTTATGGGAATCCTGATGAGAGTGTCAAGGAGCTTCAGACAGATCCTTAATAACAATTCAGTATCCTCAAACAGGAGTTCAGGCCATTAGCTTATCAATTACTAAATAACCCAAACCACCCCTCTGATTGCCCAGAATTGCTTTCTGAAGCACCCAATTTGTTCCTCTCTCAACGCACTGGAGAAATGGTTTTGATGGGCTCCAGCTCTCCTGATCTATTTTATTCCCTCTGACCACAGATGCTCAGATGGTTTCAGCAGTGAGCCCACTTGTTAGTAGTTAGTGCAAGGAAAAAAGAGATGATCATCAATCACTTGGAAATTGTTTCCTTTTGTTTGGAGAGGGAAACAGGAGTTAGCAGAACCAGAGCAGTGGAAGGGGAGAAGCACCAGGGTCTGACTTCATCCCTGCCCCAACCTCTCGCTTGCCAGCAGCTGGATTGTGGAGCAATGGTGCAGATGAACACCTGTAAGCACTCCAGGAGAAGGGCACATCAATCACCTCACTACTTTTACTCTATCCAGAGTTCACAAAGAAAATAACCAACCCTTTTGGTGGTGTGCTCCACATTCAGAGAATGAAGTTCAGACCTCAGCTTTTTTAAATATCAGCTACAAATATAACAGCAGTGAATGATGAGAGCTCAAAAACTCTGAAGGACACAGGAGGATTTAAAAAAAAAGGATTTGCCAAGTAAATATGATTATTGCTGTCAAGACTCAGTAATTCACTAAAAGCTGCTGAAAATATCTTATGTATTAATAATGCAAAACAAATACATGTACAAACACTCATACAAGCAATATTTCCAAGCACTGCCGTGTTTGTCAGGAGATGAATTGCCACGTTCCAATCACATAATGCCAGTAACAAAAGATTGTACATCCTTCTCAGGAGCAAAGAATTAGCTACCACTGACTCCAGTGGTTACTGATCCCAGAAATCATTATTCACTTGAACAGTATTTGCATACAGAAACAGTCCCTCTAACGCTGCGGCAGCCCAGCTTCCAAATGTTGGGAAGCAGACAGCCAGAGTTCCAGCTGGTCAAACCACAGACTGTCCACCATCCTGCTCATCCACAGGCAGGGAACTCTTCTCTATTTCCTGCTAAAATGCTGCTCTCTTTCTCCTCTTTCTACAGAGAATGAAAGTTCTAGAGAAGCTAAAAAACAGGGGGAAAAGAAAATCCACCCTCACTCCTGGGGAAGGTAGAATATCATGCAAGAAAAATTTCTTTTATTGTGTAATTGGCACAGCGCGTGCACAGATACCAGGTGAGAGAAGCACAGGTGGATTATTGGGAGTGAAGGCTGGGGATGTCCACCCTGGAGCCCCTGCTCCCCACGGCACGGGACAGGCAGGGTGTCCATCCTGGAGCTCCTGCTCCCCCCGGCACGGGACAGGCAGGGGGTCCATCCTGGAGCTCCTGCTCCCCACGGCACGGGACAGGCAGGGTGTCCATCCTGGAGCCCCTGCTCCCCCTGGCACGGGACAGGCAGGGTGTCCATCCTGGAGCCCCTGCTCCCCCCGGCACGGGACAGGCAGGGTGTCCATCCTGGAGCCCCTGCTCCCCCCGGCATGGGACAGGCAGGGTGTCCCTCCTGGAGCCCCTGCTCCCCCCGGCATGGGACAGGCAGGGTGTCCCTCCTGGAGCCCCTGCTCCCCACGGCGTGGGACAGGCAGGGTGTCCCTCCTGGAGCCCCTGCTCCCCCTGGCACGGGACAGGCAGGGTGTCCAGCAAGCTTTAGAGACATGGCTCAGCCTGGGTGATAGCTGATTTTGACATCCATACCTTTGCCTCCTGCCAGACGTCTGCTCCCATTCCACAAAACTCACTCTGCATTTGTAAACAATCCAGCAGCCTTCTGGAAGCCTGAAGGCCTGGCAGACAGCTCCTACTGTTTTCTGCTCTTGTTTCAAAGGTACTGAAACTGCTTGTACCTCCTAAAAATTGCTAAATGTTTCTTAGGTGAAACCACAACCGATTCCTCAGAACTCATTGGCTCGACTGGGAACATCTTAATTATTGAGCTTTCAGATGGATCAGGCACCCACTGCTCCAGCTGCTTGTGAACAGAGGACTGTACACCCACTCCTAAAAACCTACACCAAAAATCCCAAACCACATCCCTGACATCAATTGATACACAGGGATTTTACTGGTAATTGGCCTGGAAAAACATGGATAGCTCAGATTATGCATCCTAAGTGCAGATCACTCGTTAGATTCACCTGCAAAACCAGCACGTGCATGGTTTGTACATTGGGAATTCTGTATCAGCACCTGTCTGTCTTGAACATCAGTGGGGTTTTTCACCTACTTAGAGTTAAGTTTGTCTGTAACTGCCTGACTGAATCAGGTCTAAAGTTTCCTCACTGAATAGACAGCAAAATATATATGCTACAGACTGACCCTGAACTGAGCTTCAGTTCTATGAATACCTAAAGCAAGTTAATTTAGTACATCACACATTGTTCCTTTAATGCACAGCACTTGGTGTAACAGGGTGCTAGCCCCCAGCAGGATTCTGAGGTGCTACAGTTGTAATTAAGTTAAACTGATTCAAACAAAAATCCCCAACAATAACAAAAATCACATTGAAGAGGAAAAACATAAGGTTTATTAAAGCTATAACTATGGTAGCGAGGAAGTTAATAAACCTGCCAAAAAAAGTGGCAACCACACAACCCCAAATCTGCTATTAATTAATTGAACAGAAAATAGTACCTTTTCTATAGAATTTTAGAAGCTCAACAGCAGTTTCTGATACAGTTACATATTTGCTCCATAATTAGGTTGGGAAGCCCTGGAGGAAGGGCTCTCTTTTGCACCATATTCTATTATGTCCTTACAATGCTCTGCTATTGATTTCTCAGCTCCAGTTACCTCTCTCAGACTTTTTCAAAAGGTTATTCACAAACAGCTGCTTCCATGTGCATAAAAATAGGGAGACCACCAGCCAGCAGGTTCATCACAGCGACCCCAATCCGTTTGTGTGCAAGTCATGGAATGGTTTGGGGTTGGAAGGGACCTTAAAGCCCATCCAGGGCCCCCCCTGCCATGGCAGGGACACCTTCCACTGTCCCAGGCTGCTCCAAGCCCCCATGTCCAGCCTGGCCTTGGGCACTGCCAGGGATCCAGGGGCAGCCACAGCTTCTCTGGGCACCCTGTGCCAGGGCCTCAGCCCCCTCTCAGGGAAGGATTTCTTCCCAAATCAGCTCTGACAGGTCCTACTCTGTGCTCTGGTTTTCACAGAGGCAAAGCACAGCAGCTAAATTGCGTTCACCACGAACCTCACGCCTGCAAACAAGGAGTCAGGTTTTGTCACCAGCTTTATTCCACACTGAACTTCCAATTTGTTGAAGTGTCAGTCTGGTGGCTTTGTCAGAAACCAATGAGGTAAGATTATTCAAGCAATTAAGAACCAGAATGAATTACTGTGTTTGAGAAACATACAAGCAATAATAGAATATAACCCTTTCCATTGATCAGCAAAAACATTGGTTGCAAGCATTAAATACTACAGCCAGGTCATCCCTGAGACATGCAGGAAATGAATGCAAGGCTTGGCCTGGAATATTTTAAATAGCCATGGAACTAGCACATATTTGGGGCATTCTTAGTTTTATTATGCTGACATTTTCCTTGCCCCATCAGACTTGCCATATTTATGCTTTAGTTTTCAGAAAACATGAACAATTTGCATGGAACTCCCTTTCAGTTTAGTATCTGCAGAGGCTCTAATGAGTTACTGGCAAATCCTTCTTCATAAAGCACAGAAACTGAGACACAAGTTAACGTACATTAGAACCAGACAAACCCTCTCACCTATTTCAGTACTTTTTGCCTGTATTTTCACATCTAGTCTCAAGGAAAGAGGGAAGACATGTTGTATTAGCCAGTGATGGCAAAACCCTGATTGTCCTTAGTGGGAATGGATATTTCCATGGAATACAAACCTGAGGAGTTTATTTAATGAAGAGTGGGGTATGCTGGCCTCAATCCAGCACGGGATGTCCATAAATCCAGATTAGCTCCCTGCATTAAGGACAGATGACCGGACTGTGCCCTCAGCTGCTGCTGCAAGAAGCCAATAACCTGCTCCTGGACAGCCCATCTCTGAAACAGCCTGACAGAGTAACTCCAAATATTCCTGAGATTAACAAAGTCACACCTCACCACACTCCTTCAAGCCCTAGGAAGTTTCTTTACCTTGCTGAAATTAAACAGAATTTCTGTGCAGATATGCCAGGTCTGTACAGCCAAATCCTGCATCTCCACTAAAACCCCATGGTTTAAAACAAGCAAGACCACGCTGTGCTCTGGCTTTCCTTCCAAAGAAACCCAACACTCAACGCTTGGCAAGTTCAGGTAAAGACCCTGTTCAGCTGAGTATTTCTCCAAAAGTGCTTGACCAACACACTATGGCTTTCCTCTTCAGTCACTCTGGGAATCAAGCTCTCTCCTCAGCTCTCATGTGCCACTGAGTTCCTCTGGGAGCAGGATCACCTGCTGGTAAGGTGTGTTGGATGAGGAAAGTGAAAAAGAGGATCTGTGGAACACCAAGAGAGCTCAGGAACAAGCACAGCACAGCCTCTCTGAGACATTCCCACCAGCCCCACAGCTCCTGAAGATGTTCCCACCTCTCCACCAGCCCTGTGGGGACACTGGGATGGAGCCCACGAGCAGAAGTTAATCTGCTGAAATTTGTATTTGTGCTTCTTTCCAAGTGAGTGGCCAAGGTCAGGGAGAGTTTCTTTATTCATGAGCTGCTGGCGTTGCTCTCAGACACAGGGCCC
Organism: Pachycephala philippinensis; assembly: GCA_013397055.1. Lineage (NCBI taxonomy): Eukaryota > Metazoa > Chordata > Aves > Passeriformes > Pachycephala > Pachycephala philippinensis. The sequence goes on along the minus strand of VWZT01010241.1, from coordinate 296,368 downwards.
AAGCAATGTGTTTTTCCAGCATCCTGATTCGAGTCCCCGCAAGGCACACGGCACAGAATAAAACTCTTCTAATTAGAGACGACTATTCCAAAAGTGTAGCCCTTGCACAGCCTTGCTCAAGGTCATGTGCTAAGTGGCTGGTGAACAAACAGATCTGCTCACTTTCAGCAGAGTGAGGAATTAAAATCCGATTTAACTTCAGCACCAACCCTGGTATTTGACACTGTCAAAACAATTTTCTGTTTGAAAGCAACAGCAGACTGTGAGAGAGGCAGCAAAAGAAAACTGGCAGTGAAATTTAAAGTCATTTTATTCTTAAAATTAGATGATTTTTGAAGAAAAAGGTTTATCAAGAATATTAATTAAGCACACCAAAGTTTCAAATCCAGTATTTACTGTTCTGCTGGATTTGTAGTTGGATTCTAAATTCAAATTAATAATTGAACAAAGGTTTTCCTTAGGCATATTCTTCATATTAAACATGCAGTGCCCAAAATGTCTTAAACACACCCTGATTTTTCCCTGTGCATTGAACTTGGTCCATAACAAGGTGCACAGACTGTGAACAGATCAAACAGTATCAGTATTTCTGTAATTTCATACTTTGCAGCTACTCTTCAATGAAAATAATCACCTGTAACCAGCATCTTGTCCTAAAGATAATTAAGAAACTGTTTGAGGAAATTATTTCTTCACATTAAATTATAATCACCACTAGCACATTAGTGCTCACATGGGAAATGCTGATTATTCCCAGGATTTGGGCTGGAATAGAACCCAAAGGTGCAGGAGCTGTGCAGCAGGGAGCAGGGACAGCCTGAAGGACTGGCAATCCACAGTCCCCAGTGCTCCCTTCCTTCCCTCAGCCTGCCAAAGGGCAGCTCTAAGGAACACGGGAGACGGCAGCAAAATAAAGAATTCCAGATTTGAGGGAGATGAAAAGGAGATTAAAGCCACTTGCTCAGCTGCTGCCCTTGTCCAAGGGCCTCTGTTCCAGAGAGACACCTGAATCTCAGCACCAACTCCCGCTGACTCCAGCCCAGAGCTCGGACACCTCGGCACATCTCACTCTTTGAACGGCGCCTCAGCTGCACCGACTGGAATTCAAATTATTCTGGTTATTGCTTAAAAAATACTGTTCCTGTAACTTTCTGTGACAGATAAAAATCGGGCACATTCTAACAAGGTCTGTGAGCCGTCCCAGATGGCATCTGAGATAACATGAGCCCTTATCCCAGGATACACTCCACTCCCATCACGGGGATTGTGGAAGTTTAACATTGTCAATGGGTGAGTGACACAGCCCCTGCTCCTGCTGCCAAATATCCTACTTAAGGCTTGTGGGATGGCAGAAGGGCAGTGGCACCGTTTCTCTCCTGAGCTAATTCCAGAAGTACCACACAAAGTCCCTGCTCTCATTCTCCAGTCTGTCACCTCTCCCCACAAGCCTCACACACTCTGACATGGCCCGATTGTCCTGAACCAAAACCCAGTATTTTTGTGTGCTATTTCATCTCAGAGAGTCACTTGATTTCCTTTGCCATCCCCCTTGTACTGGGCTTTAAGGGGAAGGCCATCCCACCCCAGGCACCAGGCATGAAAACTGTTAGTGGATGCTCAACTTCAGATAAATAAACAGGAAAAGAACACAACTCAAGGCAGACAAATGGAGGAAAGCAGCACACTCAAAAACCTGGAAATGATAATTATATGTAGTTTAAACCTTTCCTTTTGGAGACCAAACACAAATATTAGAAGAGATTTCACAACTCCTTTCTCTTTTCCATTAACAACACCAATCCCTGACCTTTATTCAGTGAAGTTATAAGAGACTCTTCCTTCTCTGCAGTGAGATGACTTTCTCCACTAAATCATTTACTGCAGGAATATTAAAAAGAATCCCTGTCAAAAAAGTGGGAAAATGACAAAGACATTTTCTCATTTTTAGCAAACTGCCAGGGGAAAAAAAATATTAAAACCAAAGGTATGGAGATGAGTCAAAATGGTTTACATTCCCATGAAAGCATTCCAAACCATCTGGACTATAGTTGGCTTAAACCTTAAGGGTCCCTTTCAAGTTGGAAAAGTTAAGAGGTGGAAATATGACATTTGACAATTTTTACATGCATCGACCTTTGACTGAGTTCCTTAAGTTAGCCAGATACTTCCATGGAACACACTGGGGCTCGATGAATAATTGTTTCAACAGGGGAAACAGAAAAAGAAGAGTGTTTATTCCTAGGTAGAAGATTTTCAACAGAAATTGCACCTCCCTCTGACAAACTCCACATCCCAAATGGGCAGTCTTACTCCCCTCTGATGCAGACTCAGGGACGTGCTCTCTGTGTGCCCAGCACACCAAAGGCAAAGTCAGAACATTTGATATCATCTGATGAGAGATAAAATAAGGCTGCAGTGGTGACAACCTTCTCAGGGAGCTGAAGGATTGCATTTTAAAGCAATACACTCCTTTTAATGCAGTTTAACACAGAACTGCACTACACAAAGAGCTCCACGATTTCAAAGCCACGCGAGGGAGATTATTGGGTTGTGTTTTTCTTAGAGGAACAAACGTGAGGTGTGAGGTGCTCTCTGGGAACTGGTACAAAGCAAGTTTGTGCTTTGCTGGCTCAGGCAGGGCCAGAAGAGGCAGGACAAAAGGTTACCACAGTGCTGACAACTTTTCCAGCACCCGGAGGGGTGTGCGATCTGACACACAGGGATGAGATGGAAAACCTGGCACCATTAACAACCTCCCGAGACCACTCTGCCTCCCACTGCAAGGCCAAGGGCCACTGGCTGGGGTAACCTGATTGCCACCAAACACCTGAGGGTCAGGGCTCACACGTCCTGCAGAAATGCACATTTGCTGATGGTAAATCAGCAGTTCAAACTTCGCCTTCAAACTTACAACTTCTTTAGAAACTTCTGATAATTAAGCCCTCTAATTTTTATCCTTCCAAACTCCTGTCTCCCGCATGGTCTTTGAGTGAAAGATCAGTCGAGTCTGTTCCTTTATTAATCATCCACAAGATTTCTCAGCTACAGCTGGACTGAACAGGATCTCTTCAACAGACAGCAGAACATTTCCATTTCAGTGTATTAACAAGGGGCAATAAAAACACAGCCTAAAGGGATATGCCTGAACATTTCCAAGAAATATTGGTCTTGGACTTGTCTTCTTTTGCAAGGAACTTTTCAGACCAAGACACCAAACAGGTACGGGCAGGAGCATTATTATTATTAAGTATTCACAGAGCACTGATAAATCTCCAGTTTTACACAAATCCCAGTACAAACACTGCCAGAATATTGCAGTGATTTAAGAAGGTACAAAATGACGTTCAGCACATTGCATTTTTAACAAAAACATCTGAACACCATCAGTCCTTCTCCTTGTACCCACAGAGAAGAAAACAGTTCACACCATGAGTAATTACAGCATTAATAACTACAAAACTGGATGTATTATTGAACTGTTGGTCCAGCTCCCTTTCAGCAGGCAGAATGATGAAGCTGCTTGTCACATTCTTCTCTAAATATTTCACATTTATGGTTCTTCCTATATATAAAAGCCAGTACAACAATTCAAACTTCACTCCACACCAGGCTGGGGATTTCTAAACCAACCTGGCTGCTCTTACAAATTCCCTCACAAACCACTGGCCTCAAAACGTGACCCAACTTCAGCTTCTCACACAATCTTCTTCTCTCTGATCTTTCTCTTCTCATGGTTCTACAGGAATTAGCTGCTAAATTTTACAATCATCAGTCCCAGCTGCTCACTGAGTTCATACCCAACTCTCCAACTTGTTTTAAGGTTGTACCTAACCCCTGTTAACAGGCAGTGACACAGCTTTGTGAAATGTTATGCTTCACTACTCAGCAATTACACACAGGTGTATGTTTGGGGGATTTTTCCATCATCAACCTTTAAATAACTTTGCACCCAATACATGCAGCAGCTGCCAATGTGCTGAGTCAGGAATGTAACAGCAAGTCAACAAGTGACATGAAAATTGTCCTCTCAGTAATTAAATACACAAGGAAACCTCCAGTAACCCCTCAGCACAAGGAACTATCTTGATTTTTGTATTGGAAAAGAAAGGTCTTATTTTATCTGAGATTATTGTGACAGTAATTTTGCACCTTAAAGTAATATCCCCAGGCTGGTACGTGGGAGTCACACACAATGGAGGCATGTAAATCACTGGGAAAAAGGATTACTCCATCTCAGGAAAATCAGTGGAAAGTGATTGAACAAGTTGTTGATGATTGAACAAGTTGTTCCACATTTTGGTTACCCCATCTACCATCTTTTCTTTACAGAACATGAAAATTTAAGAGAAAATAACTGAGGATTTATGAATCCAATAGTTCTGCTGGAAATATGGTGCTGTTTATCTTCAGGTTCAATCAGCCTCTGCAAACTGAAAGTAAGTAAATAGTCCCAGAAATAGGCACAGCCTCAGTTCCATTCCCATTTCCCAGGATCAATGAGCGCCAAGGCAAAGGTTTGCCCACAAGCATGAGAAGCAGCAGCCGTGCCAGCAGTGCCCCTGCTCCTGACTATTTAATAGAGACCTGCCGTGGGATGGATGGCACGGAATGAAACACGGCCACGCAGCTCTGCCTCATTTGTTTCCATTTTCCAGTAATAATACAAGATCAAATTCTGTATTAGCTTAGCGGCTAGAACAGGTGGCATAAGGAGAAAAACAATTTGAGATCTTATTTGTATGAATATCTGGTCACGTTGTGCAATATTCTTCACTTTGTACCGAGCAAATGGAGAATTAACTGGTCCTGAACAAACTGTGCTTGTTTGTCAGCTGCGTTTCCTGAGGCAGCCGTGCCCCTGCAGGGCACTCACAGAGCCGTGGCCAGCTGGTCACTCCAGGCCACTGCCATCCCCCAGGACAAGGGGGACCCAGAGCCCTGAAGGTGCCTCATGGTGTCAATCCCTGGCTTTCCAACCCCCCAGGGGCTTTTCCAAAAGTCACAGAAGGGACATTTACAGGGGTGCCCCATCAACACAACCCCCAGTGCCAACTCTGGTGGGGCACAACTCAGATGAGCTGCTTTAGCCAGTAAGGTAAATTTGGGCAAATACTGTTTTGTATAATTATCAGATAATCAGCAGCATCGGAAGAGACCTTCAGGATCATCCAAGTCCCATCACCCCTAAACCATGTCCTCAGGTACCACATCCACCTTGAACACTTGAAGAGACTCCAGCCCCTCCCTGGGCACCTTGTTCCAGTGCCTGACCACTCAATCCACAGCTGAAAACAGACACTACCCTAATTCATATTCTTTTTTGTTTTCTTCTGTAGTCACGACTTTTCTTTCCAATTCTAATATTTTGCTGCTTGTAATACAGAGAGCTCTTTTCTCTTGACCTTGATTAGCACTGCTGAATTCCAGTTGTTCCATCTCCAACAAGCAATTGTAGAAGCCACAAGAATTTTGAATGGCCTGGCATTTCAGCCTTGGGAATCAACCCAAACTTCAGGGCAGGGACTCCTGGACACCCAAGCAGCACTGGTCCTGAGACTTGTGTTTTACCTTGGTGTAACAAGATGCAAAAGTGAATTAAGTATTTTGATCTCTGACCCTTTATATCACAGTGCCAGTGGAACTCCTTTCTTGCCTCTGAATAGCAGCGATAACATTTGCAGCAGAGCAGCAAGGATTAGACAAGAGAACTAAGAACAGGAACAACTTCTTAGGAGATAAGAAATTAAAGCACCTAATTGCTGCAAAGAAATACACAAAAGCAAACTAAGCTCTATAAAAAAAAAACCATTCTATTCCTACTGCCACAGGGGACAAGCCAAAGGCTATAGAGATGCCAAACATAAAACAAATTGTGCTCCTAAAATGAGATGAGGACTGATTCTGTGCATACACACAACAACTCAGCATTCAGATGAATTTATGACAAAGAATCCAACACATGCAATCTTTGTCACCGCTCCTCATTTCCTGCTCCCATCTGCTCAGAGCCAGCTGAAAGCTGCTGCTGTGCATTAGACAACCCCTCTGCTCTGGGGCTCTCTGATTAGGCCATAGAAGGTGAGTAATGAAAAGGCTGATGTTAGATCTGGTGCCAGGATTTGCTACACAAAGAACTCCAGAGCCATTGTGGCAGGACTGCAGGGGTTGGAGATAAGGGAAATGCCCAAAACAAAACTAAGGCAGAAACCTCTGTTTGCCCAATGTGCTGCCGAGGCCACACTGTGCAAGGGAAGTGGTGCCAGCCTGCAGCAGGAAAACCCACAATTAACCTCACCAGGAGAAATATGGAGCATCACAAGACAGAGGAAGGGCACAGAGCCTGCTGACTTACTCTGCTCAATATACAGAAGCTGAATTAGACTGGAATTTTAATAGCAGATGTAACTCACCACAAATAATAATTACATTGTTTATTAAACTGAAAGACCTCCATATATTATCTCTACTCCAAGTGCAGAAAGGATGTGGATGAGGGTATCCTATAAGTTTCTTTAACTCTGCAGAATTTCTGGATTTTGCAGCCAGGTCTCCCTGTTACCTACACAGAGCTAAATAAAACCCAGATCTCTGTAAGTTAAACTGGCACCTAAACCTTTTAACTGGGTACAAAGAGTTGTCAGGCACAATCAGAAATAAATTCAAGTACACCATTTCCTCTCAACATTGTCACAACCTACTTCTGTCTCCTAGAGTTTATGCTCTTGCCAACTGATTAATCTTTTATTAGCTAATTTGGCATTATAAAAGTCAACTATTCCATATATAATGACAGGAAACTCAAACCTAAAGTTTAAATAATGAATAACAGCTTACATTATCTAAATAGCTGTTTTCAAGCCCTTTATTTTTCATTTCCTCAGTAATTTTTGATCCATACAATGTGGCAGTTCTCCAGCAGGACATAAGCAAAGCAATTATTTCACCCAGTAAAAGGTAACAGCTTTTGTGACACAGAGGTCACACGCCATTACCACCACTGCTTTCTATGGTCTTAAAATCATAAATATTTTGTTTCATCAAGGAACAGGTCAGGCTAAAGAGGGAGAAGTTGGCAGCAATAGGACTAAGGTGCAATAGGAGAAATTCTACACAGTTCTATCGGAGTGTTCTCACTAGAATAGGGATTAATCAACCTCACTGGGTAACCAGGAAACAACCAAAATGTGAATGACAATTCCATGGTAAAGATAATGAAAACTAAATAGCAAGAAAACGGATAAAGAATAGCTGGGCTAATTAAAATTACATGATATTTAACTAATCACAAAATATTCTCACAGCTCTCATCTGTAAGAACTGCTGAGTCATGTACCAGCCCTGAAGGTGATCCTGCTGGAATTCTTCCAAGAGATTCCTTAAGAACAAACCTGTTCATAGTAATAAGGGTCAGCAAAGTTCACTAAAACCTTCTGTACAGATGGCCTTTATCAATACCCAGACACCTGAGCGTGGCAATGGCACATCAATAACCCAGGAAGATTGATTATTAATGGGTTCTGCACCTCTCCCCACATCTGGCTCCGTTTCTCCAGGTGGTACAAAAACCCCTGTAGTGCTCTCCAACACTTCTGTGGCAGGAAAACAATTCCCAGGCCAGATGTTCTCCTGCACCTTTTTCCTCACTACAAGGTTAATTAGTAGCAAGATATTAATAAGAAAAATACTTTCTAAAATATTATGTTTTGTTGCAATACTTTAGAAAACAAGAGTTGGCTCAGAATTTTTGGGGCTGTTACTATTTTGTTTTTAAACTTTTATCTGCAGGAATTCTGAATGCCACCACACCCCTCCTAGCACTGTTCCAGACAGGCCCCTGGCTTTAAAACATTTCCAACACTGCAAGAAGGATGCAAGAGGGAATCTCTCAAAATGAGAGTTTTAAGGGTTAAGGCAGAAAATATCAAAATACCCAACCCATTCTAGGAGAAACATTTACACATTCTCAGCATTGAAGAGGAACAATAAAATTTTATAAGGATGCAATAAAACGAGGCCAGTAGCTAATACTAAAAGCTGGCATTTTACCAAGTGCCAAAAGCAGATCAATAAATAACCACCTTAAACTAGAGAAAAAAGGCTGAGTGATGTGTGATCAGCAACCTGGCAGCCAGGGGAAGGACAGCAGAGAGGGTACGGGGGTGATGCACTGGGGAAAAGAGAGTTTCTCTACACCCAGGACAAGCAGGTTCCTTTGCTGTCACTGGGGATGACAGATACATCCCCTCCTGAGAGGGGCCATCCTGGGAAGGTGGGAAGCCCCCAGCTGCTGGAGGCTGGGAGGGTGTTTGAAGGACACCAGCCAGAAAGGGAATAAACTCTTTACTGGAATAAGAAGTTCCTTTAAACACATTAAAGAAAAAAAAAAAAAGATGAATGCTAAGCAGAGACTAAAAAGGCAACTTTAGCAAACAACATGGAGAAAGGAGGTTTTCAAATAATTTCTCTTTGGAAGACAGAAAAGACCAATATTGGCTCTGAACCTGTTTGTGAAGTCCTGTAACACCTCAGAAGCCAGAAGTCCAGGTAATGTCCCATCTGCCATGTTAGAGAAGTTGGGACAGTCCCAAGTGTCAATTTAAGTCTCTAATTTCTAACATCACAACTCAACCACAAGGCTTGTGAGACTTAAGAGGCCTTTCAATGTGACTTAGGAGTGTGTGACTTCAATACAAGCAAGTGAAAGAAAAATCCATCAGCATGTGTTGGAGAGAAGAAGGTCAATATTGCATAATTCATCAGCAAATAGACTCAGAATTGGAACTTTTTGTAAAAGTGGTCTTATAGTGGTTTAAACTTGAGTCTTTCTCTTAAAAAGATATGATTTAATCTTGAGTCTTTCTCTTAAAAAGATAAAGTAAATACAAACCCCAATAAGGAACAGCTGACCAGGTTGAGCAGGAAGGTAGAAGCAAAGCAGGAATGAAATCAGATTTTCCTCACACACTGTCAGCATCACACAAATAACCTGTCCTCACCAGAATGTCAAATATCCTTTGCTGAAGGCCTCACAAAACTACTCAAGTTGGACTTGGGCTGTAACAGCACAAAGCAGAATGAGAAGCTGACCTGACCATGACCATGGCAGCTGCACCACCACTGGGCAAAGCAGATTTTAGTCCTTGTACATTGTGACAGCAAAGAGGCCAACAGGAAAAGCTCATAAAGGTCACTTGTTCATTAAAAAAAAGCCCCCCAAAAGCCCATGCCAAGGGGCAGGTGGGGCAGGAAGGGCCTCCTGTGACACAGCGCAGTAAGAAAAGGACATTATAGAGATAGAACACAAACCACCAACTTTAATTTCATTGCTTTGTGGGTTTTAGTTTAAGGCCCAATGTTATCTTAATGTGCTTCCTGGCTCCCATAATTAAATTCACTAATCCCCAGTCTTAAGGCATCAGCAAGTTAAGCTAATTTAAAGTTAGTACCTGAGCCTACATCCGTTGGTTGATTTTTTTCCCTTTAGCAAAGGAACAAAATTATCGAACCCTTTTCCATGGCAGAGAGGTATTTTTGTCTGTGCAATTTTAATGGCTCCTTCTCCAGTCCTCATTCTGTACTTGAAGGGTTACAAAGAAAGTTCAGTATGTTCATTCCTGAAGATTTAGATATGTCTGGATATTTAACCAAGCACAGAAGATATCTCACAATATCCCCATTGCACAGCTGCTTGATACTCTGAGTATTTGATACTCAGCTATCAGTATTTGATAGTGAGTGTTTACAAACTCACCTGTTTCATCTCTCTTATTTCTTTGTTTTGGGGAGGGGGAGTTCCTGAAGGCAACATCTGGAAAATCAGCATGTCAGTCACACCTTCCAACACTGTGACCCTGACAGAGCTCACAGGCAAAGCAGGATCAGTTCCCCATCAATCCGCACACCGCAGACAAACACAATTACCAGATAAAAATCTCCTGGAAACATGACTAGCTGAAAAAATAAACTTACCTTGCTATCTGCAAAGAAATCACCCAAGTTCCTCCATCACTTCAAAATAATGTACCTGGGTCATCTTTTTAATTACACAGAGAACATTTCTCAAGTATTTCCAACTATCCAGTCTTCCTCAGGCCTTTTCCATCAGCAGCACTAACTGTCCTATGGCCCAGTTTTACCTTTGGCAATTGTTTGTGCTCTACTTTAAATTCCTTTTTGCAGTCCCAATTATCCCAATATCATTTGCTTCCTGTCCCAAACCATGGCATCATTCCACATGATTTCCAGAGCCACCAGCTTTTAAGTGATGTCTCACTTCCCATGTGGATTTCCCCTTGTTAGATGCCACAGTTATCCTTGTCCTGTTCTTTCCCAGATGCTCCTCAACCAATGCAAATCCAGTATCTATTCAAACAACAGTTACCAGTAATAAATAACATCAAAATATCTATAATGGAGCATCTGTAATGGCATTCCAAATGAATCCAGAGGAGAATTAGCAGATCTGGATGAAAAGAAAGACTTTCCTCATTCATCCTTGTTGGAACAGCTCTGGATCCAAACCACACCCTCCTGCTGGTTTTTGTTAATGCCAAGCCCACAGCTAATGGACACGTCTGGAAGAACCCAGAATGATAGATTACAAATTTACACACAAACAGCACTGCATATATATTACAATCAGACATTCAGTTTGATTGCTATCTTAATTAACATCTTATCTGAGCAGAACCAAGCGTGCAGCACTAACTCCAGAGCTCTGCTCCCGTTCCCCTGGAGGATTGGGAATGTTGCTTTGGCGAGGGCAGGAGCTCTCCCTCCTTGCTCCACCAGTGTGTTCCTTCTCCAGAGAGGGGAATAAGCCACAGGCAGGCTCTAAAAGCAGGAGCCCATTTTTCCCTGCCACAGCAAACAGGAACTCAGGGCTGTGTGCAGGCAGTGCTCATCCATCACTCCAAAGGATGGCTCTGCTTGTTAAACTTGGGCTCAGCCCACCACTTTCTCCTTTTTTACTTTAACATTAATTAAGCTTTAAAAAAGGCAGTTAGGATAAGAAATTGCAGAAAAATTATGGCCATTTTATTGTTTGTTCCCTAATTGCACACATAATGAGGCAAATTTAAAGTAGTGCACCTCAGAAGTTGCATTTTAATGATGCTGTTACTGTGGTCTGAGTGCTAATGCCCTCGTTTATATCACCAATTGCTGCTCCAGCGACTGCTCAAAAAATCTCTTGTTAAGAAATGCTTAAAAGGCATAATTATATATTGTTCCTATTCAGGTTACAGTTAAAGAAGCCAAGAATTTAGTTTATGAAAATATTGTGTATTACAGGGTGCTGGTTATGGTCTCTTAGTGCTGTACAAGGCACAGAGCCTTGGCAAAACCCCTGGTGAACAAAAGCTATTATGTTTCCCACTTAAATAATAAGTGCTAATTCAACAAAAAGGGACGCTTGGCTGTTCTTCCAACCTGAGCTGCATCTGTCTGTCCTTAACAGATGAAACACCAGCAGCACTTCTGCCTGTTCTCCAAGCAGGAAGAGCTCAGAGTTGAATTCAATACCATTTCAAAACCAGGGTTTAATTACAGCTCTGTCTGTGTTTGTAGCTTGGTTTCCACCAGCTGCCAAGAGGAACAGCTTCCCAAATTCACTCTCAGGCTGGCTCCAGACCAGGCTGGATGAGGCCTTGAGCAACCTGGGCTAGCAGAAGGTATCCCTACCCATGGCATGAGGTGGCACTGGATGAGCTTTAAGGCTTCTTCCAACACTCAGCATTCCATGATTAATTCTATGATTCTGGAGTTCTCTTTACATCCTAGAGCACCTCTTTCCTGCCCCACAGAAGAGGGATACCCCCTTCCTCTGCACCTGTACAGACAGGGATGTCTGGGAAAGCAGCACAGGACTTGCACTTTCCCCCTGAAACAAACACTGAGGCTCTGAAGACAAATAACTGGGTTTTGAATTCTGCTCTCAGCAGTGAGAAACCCTTATTTAGTGACAGATTTATTAACATAGCAAGTGACAGTAGAAAAAAATTCATGCTTGCAATCGAAATTATGAATAAAATATTCCTTCTTGCGTGAAAACTTCAAGAGTCACAAGTCTTTTTTTTGAATATTCTTTTCTACCTAACTACTTCTGCTGTGCTGGACAAATATACATTTAACCTAATAAAATCTATGGAAACTAATCCTATGAAATATTCCCAGAAGCCCTGAAACATTTATAACTAGAGAGGGATTGTAAAAAACAATAAAGAGCCATTAATTTTAGTGGGATATCATCCCTGAAACTGCATCCTGAGCTACTTCCTCAGGCCCCAAGGAAGCCCTCATTTGCTCAGGCAGGCACAGATCCCTTCAGAGACCCTGAAAATTCTTGGCATTTTGTGTTCTCAGTCTAAAGCTGCCTGCAAGGTATTTCTGCTAAGGATGTTCAGTGGCTGCAAGGAAACGAGAGGCCAGTGTTTAATTTGAGTGTTCTAACGAGTTCCTTCTGTGAGTTCAGCTCCTGCCCCATCCCTGAGCACCCCAGAAGGTCACGGACCATGGGCAGCTAACAAGGCTGAGAGCTCCAAGCTGGAAACACTAAAATCATAAACAATAATTTACCTCTCCTTCATGCTAAACTTCAGTGAGTTATAATTTGGCTTTCTCAACACAAGGTCTCAGCAGGAGACAGCTAATGACTTTTTCCACCTTAAAATAAGCTGTTCCACACTGTGCTCACTTAGCTTTGTGTGGGAAGCCTGAAGTCAGGTAAAATAAGCCTCTTATGCCACAAAAGAGAAAAAAAAGGATATTTCAAAACTAAAATTAGTCATATGGCTTAATATCCAATTTTCAGCATGTACCATCAGGGTTTTTTTTTCCCTGCTTAGCCTGCACTGGGAGCATGTCACCATGAAGTGGGGATAGTCAAATTTAGCCCTAAGCAAGCAAGGAAAATTATTTTAATGAGGAGCCGGAATACAAAATGCGACAGCTTGCAGTGATTGTACACAAAATCCATCACTCCAGAGAACACTGCCTCTGCTTTTACACTGCTTCAGTCTCCTTCACTTAACACCAAATTCCCCCAATTCCAAATTTAATTCTATGTATGTACAGAGCTACGCTGCTTCAGAGCAGGGGTCCAGTAAATCTGAAAATATTACAGGATTAACTATCAACCTTTTATTATAGAAAAAAACTGGATGGCTTGCAAAGATTGGACACATGACTTCAAAAAATATATCCTTTATGGTTTCTAATTCTTCTAAACGTGAAAAAGAGTGAAAAAGAAAAGGAGATAATTTATAGCAACGAACTAGAACTGTATGGTAGGATTCAATGGTTGAAGTGGCCAAGAACAAAAAAATCACAGACTATTTTTTAAGAAATTAAACCAAAGCATATTTTAGTAACAAATATTAGGAAAAGAAAGCTATATAAAGACAACAGAAGGACCAAGGGACATTGCTGATAACCAAGAGCTTTCACACTCCTGTTCAACATGCTGCTAAAAACCCAAGGACAAACCCTGAAAGCCAGAAAACACATCTGTGTGCAGCAGAATGAAATCTTCCTCTCGGAGGAGATTTAATTGTTCAAGGACAAGCCTCAGACAGATTCCATGCATAGGGCCAGAGCTCCTTAAAGGGAGCTGTGGTGATTTTCTGGCCCTGTGCACACTGTGCCTGCCAGCCCCACGCTGAAGCAGTGATTGCCTCCTCCTCCTCTGGTGCTTGCACTGCTGCTGCTTCACTGCCCCAGGAGCAAAGCCCAGAGATCCCTGCCTGCTCTGCATTCCCAGCTCGGGATGGAGCCTCCCCTGCACACCAGTGCCTGGGCTGGGGAGCTTCATGCCAATAAAATCCAGTGGGAATTAACAGAAGTTCTGAGCTCGCTTCAGAGCTGTCAGATGTGGCATCGCTTGGAATTAATTACAGAATCCCAGGGCGGCTTGGGTTGGAAGGAACCTTAAAGATCATCCCATTCCACTCCTGCCATAGGCAGGGACACCTTCCACTGTCCCAGGCTGCTCCAGCCTGGCCTTGGACACTTCCAGGGATCCAGGGGCAGCCACAGCTGCTCTGGGAACCCATGCCAGGTCCTCCCCACCCTCTCAGGGAACTATTCCTTCTGAATATCCCATCTAAACCTTCTGCCTTCCAGCTACGAATTCCCACAGCTCCAAACAAAAGTGGCTAAAACTTACTGAGACAGAGGTACAGGTCTATTAATAGCACCACAATCCTTCTGTCAGCCAGGCTGTTCATTACAGTGTCAGAAAATATTTAGCCCGCCACGCTCAAACGAGGTGTTTTATTGCAGGTGGGAAGTTAAAAATAACTTCTCACGCCTTAACACACAGTTTGTCACAACATTGCATTGCCAGGGCCAGGGGGTGACAGCAGACACAGCGCTGCTGATGGTGCAATGGTTACACAGAGCAGGCAGCAGTGCAGCGACCCAGCTAAGGAGCTGTGTGTTGCAGGTGTTACTGCCCAGCTCTGCTCTGACACCCCAGCAGTGCTGTGTGTGCAGCAGTTACGTGGAAATAAGTGTCTCTTTCTGTGAAGAACTTTGGGAGAAGCAGTTCAATGCTCAGATCTCAGCTGCAGCCTTGCACCTACCCCTGGCTGGCAGCAGGGACAGAGACCCAACACCCACCACTGTCAGCGTGGCACTGCCACCTTTCCCTGCCCACGGACTGGGAAAGGGCACGGCCACAGCAGAGCCAGAACCACCAGGTAACTCATTCCCTGAGTGTGTGAGGTCTGGCCCTGAGCTGAGGACTGAGCCCTGCACAATGAGTGTCACTCTGAGGTGAAGGAGAAAGCTGGAAGGAACAGGAGCAGCTGGGCCATGTTTTGTTCCTGCAAAGCACACAGTTTCCTTTAATAGAAGCAAATCTCTCATTTTGTGTTCTTCCAGCACAGCTGAAAATACTTGGACTGGTTTGGCTGCTTCAAATACTTGTGCTCAAATAAGAAAACTTTTCTGGAGATGTCTCCATAGGTCAGTGACACTGCAGCAGGCGTGACCATGTCTGTCTACAGCACAAATAAACACACACTTGATGAGTGCAGGACAGGAGCATTTACACCAGAAATCAGAGCTGCTCACCCCCTGAAATGGTGGGAAGCATTTACCCTCTGCCCACAAACACAAACATCATTTAAAAATAGTTTAAAGTTGGCAACTGATTCTAACAGAAAATACACTTTGAAATTAACATCATCTCACACAAAGACATTTTCCAAGTATCATCACCAGGTCTTAAAATGAACACCTGGGAACTGACAGAGCAAGTAAGGGAAGAAGCTGATCAAGCCACAAACACAGTGACCAGCACAAATCCAAAAATCAATCTATCTGAATCATGGAAACTTCCCTCAATTCAAATCCAGTCTCTTTCCCATCTATTAGCATTACTATTATTATTACTAATCCATCTTACACTACAAATAAAAGGCTCTTTTTTTTTTTTGAAGGGACCTTGCTGAAAGTGCTCTGAAAAAATTAATGTACATGTATTGACTAGACCACTCTTATCCACACATCCATTAACTCCTTCAGACAAACCTGATTTGCCAGGCATGAATCCCTTGGAAAGTTTTATTTTCCTGCTATTTCATGTTCATATTTGTGTCTATTAATCTTTTTTCTCTCTCAGTGTGCTGGTGCAGAAGCCACACCTGTGGCACATCTCCTCTGCTACTCCTTCCCATAAAAAAGGTCCATTTTGTCTCCATAACACCGAGGCTGATTTAAGTGACAGGTTACTCCACAGTTAATAGCCCACATTTAAGTTCCTTTTTCACCAAGGATGCTGCCATCTGTTCCTGTCATTTGGCTCCTTTATTGACTGTTTTGACCATCTCCTGACACATCAATTTGTGACAGTTCCTGAGACTATTCCCACAGGAAAAGGAGCTGAGAGGGAGCCTCCCCAGGCTTCCCTACACTGTGTGCCAAGGCAAATCCTGCATTTACTCTTCTACTGTCACATTCCTTCCCTTGAATGTGACTGGGATGATCGTTTGGTACTTTACCAACCATTACCTATTAACTCAAAACAGGAGTGCCAGGCTGGTGAAGCCTTGTTTTCAGTGTTTACTTTGCTTTTTTTCATTAAGACTGTCAATTCCTCAGATTTTTTTTCAGCTTTTCTTGTGGTTTTAAATTTAAATTGATCGGAATGTGTGCTCTTTACATTTTCCTTCTATTCTCTTTCTCTTTATTTTCTAATGATGCTGTTGGTGTCCTTTCCAAATTGTGCTTGAAAGAATTATACTCTCAGTTGTTCCTTTAAAACTATGTCTAAACAGCCTCTTAGGTGTTTTTTGAAGCTAAATGCTCTACTGTGCCGGATTTATTGCTTCTCCCAGGAGGTCAAATTTGAATAAAATGATGACAAACCTCATAGCAGTATCTTGAGTCATGTCCTGTTCACTATGCAGGATTAATCAAGATTTGCTTTGCCTTTTCAGATGTGGTTATTTATTTTGCTGCAAATACTAGAGGTTTCTAAGATTTAAAATCTTATCTTCAGCTCCAAACCCAGCCAATATACCCATAATTGCAGTCTAATTTCTGCTTTGGCAACTTTTCTAATCTCTCAGCCTTTCATGGACACTATCAGTATATCACGACAAAAGTTTCTGTCATTGTCTCATGATTATAATCATTCTACACAGCTTTTTTTATTCATAAAATTTTACTGCTTCTTTTGATGCAATTTAATAATTTACCCTATTTGGCTTAGAACTGTCTTGAATGAATATATATCTATGTATCACCATTCCTCCATAGTATGTTCTGCTCTACCAATTCTATGAATTTTTTACTTAAGAACATTGCTCTAAGTAAATTCCCTTTTAATTTGGAGAAAAAATAGAAGTATGCATTTGCCTACGCAGAAATTGCATGATACACAATAATTTAATTCACAGTTATCCTGCACACAACAGTTGAGCCCTGAAAACCCACAGAGATCAGGGTACTCCACTTCCACAGCTCCTGGGCACAGCTTCCAGCCCTGGCTGTCACAAGGGAATAACCAGTATCTCTCTGGCCTACAAGAGGAGAGAGAAAGAAGAAAGACCCTTTCCTGACATTTTTTAAAATAATCCATTTTTATCAACCCCCACAGGTTCAGATGTTGGGAGAAGGAAAGATGGGATCCATCAAGCTCCTGGTTACAGTGACACATCCAGACAGAAAACTGGGGCTGGATCTTTTCCTCCCTTGCAGCTTATAAGCACTCAGTTGTTCAGTCACACCAAGTTCCCTTGATTACACACATCAGTACAAGGATGTTTGAGATTGTCTCAAACTATTTGGTATCTGCTGATGATAAAAACTGCTGTGAAACCCAACGTGCTGCTGTGAAATTCAGCCTGTGAAGGTGCCACCTGCCCTGGGAGCAGGACCCCAGGCAC
Organism: Pachycephala philippinensis; assembly: GCA_013397055.1. Taxonomy (NCBI): domain Eukaryota; kingdom Metazoa; phylum Chordata; class Aves; order Passeriformes; genus Pachycephala; species Pachycephala philippinensis. The sequence goes on along the minus strand of VWZT01010241.1, from coordinate 278,975 downwards.
GGCAGTGTTCCCAGCCCAGGGAACAAGCCCTGCCAGTTCTGGAGCCACAGCTCCAGTGGGGAGGTGTGAACCTGGGTGTCTGCAGCCAACTTCCAGCCAATTGCAGCCACAGAATTTCAAACACACTTAAGCAACCTCATTAACTCTACAGCCAGAAATACGCTGCTGTAACTCTCAGCAGCACGAGGGTGCAAGTGTCTGTCAGGTGTAAAACTCCTCCAGACACTAAAATAAAATATTTCCTCAGCTGAAGTTTCTTTATATCCTCTGGGTCATTCTCTCAGAGTTAACGGTGTCCCGTAAATCTGATTTAACTACAGTGCATAAATCTAACGTTCCAGTGACAAAAGCTTATGTAAACTGATCTCCATTCCCCCAGTGCAGGCTGGGGCTAAATGAGGCACAGATTTAGGGTTTCAGACAAACTGAGAATACTTACAGGCTCTTCTAAATAAAGTCTGGGATTTAAAAAACTGTTGTTGCTTTCCCTCAGGCTGCCATATTTCTGTCTCAGCACAGAAATACTCAGCCATGCTCTGTGCTCCTGCAAACACCCCCCTCACCTCCACAGGCAGTGGATTTACGGCTCCCACAGCTCTGCCTGCCGGGCTTCCCGCACACAGACAGCTTCTCCAGGGGACAAGACATCAAGAAAAACACCCAGGGGCATCTTGTTCCTTACAGGACGTGACTTCTGAGCTCAGGTCAGATGGAGAACAAGGTTATTTTGGTTTGCCAAATGTTTTAAAATCTAAATTGAATGACTGCAGATTAAAAGAGACAATTTGTGTTCCACTGGAATTCTTGTTTGGCTTGAACAAGAATTCTTATGTCAAAAAAACATTTTGTCCAGAGGCACCCTTTAACCATATTCCTATGAAACCCAGAAAACCTGGCTCTGCAGGGAATTGGTGGAGTCACCATTCCTGGAAGTGTTCAAAAATCAAGTACACGTGGAACTTCGCTGTATGGTTGATTGGGCACGGTGGTATTGGGTCAAAGGCTGGACTCAGTGGTCTTGCAGGTCATTTCTTAATGATTCTGGGATTCTCTGACCTAGGTCCCCACGTAAAAACCTCAGAGACACTGCCCAGGGCAGTTTCCTCTCTTTGGCTGCCCCAGCACAGCCGTGACAGGAGAACCCCTCAGCTGTGGCAGTGGGGACACTGCTCTTGGGGCGGAGTCACCAGCCGGGGATGCTGTCCTGCACAGCTACCTGCGCTGCCGCACCTCATCGGGTCCGAGCAGGGCACCACTCAGCTCCCTCATCCTCATCCCTCCCCGGCCC